>BSBK01005644.1:0-250000 GCA_027943335.1 Chamaecyparis obtusa
TGTCATAGGTATCATTACATTGTCTGTCATCATAGTCATCATAGTCTCCAAAGCTAGATGTGTCACTCTCCGTGGAAGAGGTATCATATTGCTCAATTTTTTTCCGGGGGCATGGTGACATGTACAAGTCTTTATCAAATGGAAAAGAGTATAGAGGTTCCTTTTCTTTCCCAAGTTTGTCAAGCTGGACTTGCATAGCATGTATCTGTTTCATTATAGTGGTGATCAGAGCTTCTTCCTCTTGTTTACTGATTCTTTGAGACATGTGTACTGATTTTCAATAGCTATTGCTCTATTCCTGACACAATGATATTTTTGACAGATTCTGGAACTAGGCTGGAAACATTGGATATCTTGCAATTTGACAATTTCTGACAACTTTCTCAAATTTTTCCAAACGACACTCTGCAGACTCATACAACACTGGGTAGTCTATGAAATGAAATTTGCTAAACTCATACGATAGTTGGGTAATACTGAAATGACACTTGACAAAACTCGTACGAATTTTGACTTCCTGAAATGACTTTTGACTCCAGAAAGAAATTTACGTCAATTTTTGCAAAATTTAAGGTTTTCAGTTTTGGATTGTTTGCAAATTGTATTGTCTAGATTTTGAAGGTTATACCGGATTTGATCGTTTTTGATAGCCGAGTAGATAAATAAGCACGCAGAATAGAAAGCAAGTGATTCCAAGCACGTCTGAAAACAATGAACAAGGGCAAAAGCAACCTTGCGCATGAACAATCAAGTGACCAAATTGTGCTAATCCCTGAGAGTACTAATTGTGTATGTTCTGAAAAGTTTTGCAATAACGCACATATACCTGAAAGTGAAAAATTGGCCTCTCTAGGGTTTTTAGTAATGGTTTGACTCTGCAACTTTTATGATTCAAAGGGGTGAACTCCAATCCCGGCGCACCAGGGTTTTGACACAGTCCGAGAACTTAATCTTCAAGAGCTGCTAGGGAGATCTGACAACCCAACAATGAACCATACCCGTGGAGATTTCTTCCACAAGGACATTTATATAGCGGCTGTCACTACCATGGCGAAAATGGCTATTACCGCTTGAGGTTCCATCAACGCAGTTTGCCCTGTGAAGGGATTGTCCGCTACGGTTAACCCTCTCTAAAGATGACTCACAATAGTATACCACAAGGGGACTTGGCTCCAGATTCAAAGTTTTGACACCTCTTCACTTTTAACCCAAACAAAGCAAGCAGATTAATCCGACACGCTAAGACAAAGTTTTGTTCCACCAAGGTCTGTGATATTAACTCCACGTGATCTATCAACCTCTCCGGGGAGAGAATGTATCAATCAATAAGAGAAGACACACTAACCAATTTTGATTCACCAAAGCTCGTGATATCAACCCTACGTGATCTATCAACCTCTCCGGAGAGAGAATGTGTCGATCAATAAGAGAAGACTCACTAACTAAGTTGAATGTGAAACGCACTAAGTATCCTCCCTACCTACAAGGATTCTATCGTCAAGAAGGATTTCGCTAGGAATCCAATCTCTCAAGAATCACAAATAGTGTTCATAGGGCCTAATTACTATGTGAGCACAGATGTATGTTCCGAAAGCAAATCTACCAAAAGCATCCAAAAAGTAGAAAGAGGAACACTTAACGTTTAAAGCGAATATGAGATGAGTCCACAAGGTGGAACACTTAACACCTCACACAAGCTAAAAATGAGTCCACAACTTAGAAAACAAGGGAGTTCCTAAAAGCACAAAAGGGTTGCCAAGTGGAACATTTAACGCTTCTGTCCTGTTGACCCCTCCCCTTTATGGCGCTGAGATTGCAACCACGGGGCGGAAATGAGGGGCCGGCGGATTAGCGAGTCCAATAACCCAAGATAGCAATCAAGATCAATCACAAGTATTCTAAGACTACTTAATGAATCCTTAAGGGTTCACAACCTAGTATCAATTATGCAAGTGTGTAGAAATAGATCAAAAGCATGAAAAAATGCACACAAGCTTGACACATAAAAGATTTATTTTAAGTCCCAAATCAAAATATTATTAGATGAAGGAGAATACCTGGGATCCTTGCAACGCGCTTAGTAGATTTTACTTGATTTTTAGCAATTTTTGTTGAGCTTTTCCATGCAAGCAAGTGACGAACTCTCCAACAAGCAAACAAGCAAACAAGCAAACAAGATATGCAAAATATATTCAACTTATGAAAACCATAGGGTTAGCTCTAAAAATCAATTATTATCAGTAATAATAACCAGCAATCAACCCAAATGACAACTCATATCATTCATTGAACCATGTAAAAAAAATAAGTGCATACCCATCACAAAACTTTATTTTTTTTGCTGCATTTGACCTAGTCAACAAGATCTAATTTTTTTGATATGATTTTGGCCACAAAAATAGAAATTCAGAATAGAGACCCCTGCTAAAAAACAGAGAGCTTTCCAAAAATGCAAAAATTTTAGAAAAACCTCTTCATTTGTGCCCTAGAGACCCATTTTATCAAAACAGACCAATTTTTGTAAATTGACTATTTGAGCTATGATATCATGTCCAAATTTAAAACACAAAGAATGGACCCCCTATAGAATTTAAAGAGATTTCCAAAAATATAAAAATTTTCGAAAAATATGCTGATTTGCGTCAGATATTAATTTTTTCCAGAATTTCAGGAAAAAAATTATTAAAAATTCAAAACATTTCAGAAAATTCTAAATTTTTTACTGTAGCTTTCATGACATGTCACCAACCTGCAAAAAAAATTTCAGATCAAAATTCCAAGCCGTTTGGGAGATAAAATTAAATCTTTGAAAATTTGGGGTTTTAGCTCCCAAAAAAATCAAAACCAGCATGCAAAGGTGGGTTGCCCCACGGTGGGCGCCAGAAATGTGTGTGTGAAAATTATACCTGATCTGTAGACACAACACTCAGTAAAACATTAGAGGTTAGCTATAATCAAAATCATGCAAAATTGAAAGCTATCTAACCAAGCGATTTACTGCCTTCTAATAGGTGCGAGATTAATGTTCTCAGATTGTAATCAAGATCAGTGACCTAGACGACACCTAAATGAAGGATTTGAATGCAAAAGATGGATATGGAATAAATGCAATTAAGCTATTTTTTGGATTTTTCTATGCAATAATAATTGTAAAAACTGATATGAAATCTATGCTAAATGAAATTGATATGCTATGAATGCTATTGAAAATTGATATGCTATGAATCTAACAATGATATGTAATATGAATGCAAAAAAAATAAGATTGATCTCACAAAGCTTTGAATTCGCAAGTTGATTCCTCAGTCTCCAATTCTCCAGCGTGATTGTGCAAAATATGAGATGATTTGTGAAGAGCTAAAGCCTTAATTTATAGAAATCCAGGGCTTTGGAGGTGCATGAATAAAAGCCATAAATCACTCAAATTAACTCATCTTGATTTTTGAGTTATCTGATCATAAAAGATAGTTAATTCTCAAAATCATGCAAAAACATGCAAAAACAGCTTTTTAACTCAAATTAGAGTTTAGATCAGCTTTTTGAACTCCAAAAGGATGTTGAGTTCCAAAAAGTCAATAACTTGCATTGATTTTCTGATTTGGAGTTTAACTGTTTCTTTTGAATATGCATAATAATTAAGAATTAAATAAATAAATAAAGTGATTTATCCTCAACTCAACTGATTTTTGAAAATAAATAATTAATTTATGGGTTAATTAACTATTTATTCAAACTTTTATTAAAAATTATATTATTAAATAATGACAACATGCTTTAATTAATTAAATAAGAATTTAATCAATTAAAGATAGGAATTTTGATTTATTGTCAAAATTAAATAATACAATTAATAATAGATAGAATTAAATTTAATTACATAATTAAGTGGCAAATATTAAATCTAATTAATTAAATATGAAAATATTCAATTAATCAAATTTTAGGATAAATGTGATTTATTGCCAAATAATTATAAAATTAAAGATAATTAAGATAATTAGGAATATTACTAGGAATATTCTCCGATGCAAAATTTAAGATAATCAATTAGATTTGATGATGTTTAGATGTGCCTTAGATTAGGACTTTGATGTCGATTTCATATGATTTGATGATATAGGAGGTTAATGAACTTATAGCCCATTTTTGGGGTATTACACCCTAGCCTTATGATCCTCTAAAATGTAGAAACTTAAAGAGTGACTAGATCAAGGTCCATCCTATTATAATTTGAGAACCTTACCCTATATTCATCCACATTATTTTCCAAATGATCTACAATATGTACAAAAAA
The DNA here is from genome assembly GCA_027943335.1 of Chamaecyparis obtusa. Taxonomy (NCBI): domain Eukaryota; kingdom Viridiplantae; phylum Streptophyta; class Pinopsida; order Cupressales; family Cupressaceae; genus Chamaecyparis; species Chamaecyparis obtusa. Next base: position 4,295 of record BSBK01005644.1, read on the forward strand.
TTTGAAATTTTTAACCATGATATTATTGAATGTACAAATTTAGTCAAACATATGCTTGGTGATTTTAATATTGTCCATTAGATACCTCTATTCTAACCTATGAAATTTTAAATCTTCATGTTCTTGAAACTATGTTCTCGTACCTTTTCTAGGAATTGAAAGCAAGATTTATATAAGCCTACGAGTGTCCCCAACTTGTCTCTAGAGCTCTAGGATGATCAATCTATCACATGAGTACTTGGGGATCTTGAACAGTCCAAGTTTGTAACTAGAAAAAATAAGGTTAGAGAAGGCCTTGAATTGTATAAACTAACTCCCAAAATTCTTGATCTAAGTTTCAACCTTTAGGGAGACTCCATTTACAAAGTCATCCCAATGGTTTTGATGAAAACAAAGATAAATGTGTCATTCAATATTCTATAATTTTTCTTATTATTTCTCCATTTGAGGACTAGCTAATGGTAGTGATTTTATATCCTAGTGTTTGGATCAACAAGGTATCCCCTTTTATTTAAAATATTTCTTGCGTAGTACTTGGATGTAGACTAGGTACAATATCACACAAAACCTTAGAATATACTTCACCTAAACTAATTGGGTATGAAGGCTATTACTGATGAATCTACCCCAATCAATATTTTATTATCATTTTGAAATGGTCTTCATAAAAAAGACCATACATTTTTGCAACTTCTTGGCCTAATTAAGCCCCACTACCCTGCTTAGGAGAGTAACATAGTTATTTGCATCTTCATGAAGGTAAACTCTATGAATGTTTGACTTGTCCAGGTTGTGGCCTTTTTTGGGCTTCCAACATCTCCTCATTGATGTACCTTATATAATCTTTTTCCAGTTGGTAGTAGGTCTCACCAAAGGGAATGATAACCTTGGCATAGGTGTCAAACATGAGGATGTGAAACACCCACCCAATTTTATCTAGAGTGATATATAGAATCACCTCTCCTAGTTTTTTTTACCTTATTGTAATTAGGTTGATAGAACTATCTTCACATGGCATGATAAAGTATAAATATTGTGGCGAGATGGGAAAGCTCTTTGCTTGTACCAATCTAGGATGGACTAGAAAGGTAGCCCAATATGACCTCCCCTGGAGGTTGGTCATCTTGGTCATGAAATGTCTTAGATTGACATGACAGATCACTATATTTGTAATCTTCTAGTGCTTTTTCATCATCTTGGATGGTGGAAGATGGTCTTGTAATACATATTTCATGGGTGTAGGTGTTGATAAATCTTCTCCACACAAATAAAAAGTTAAAACCATCAAATTATATTATTCACCTAACTACCAACCCAACTCCAAGTGATCTTAATTCAGTATCAATGAAAAATGAAAAAAAATCCTCATATGTTAACCCTCAATCCATATGTCAAATAGTCTTTTTGACACATCCCTCAAGGTTTTAGGGGTATAGACACCCCCAAAAGTATCAATGTTCCAGGATGTGATCTTTCATGATGGATCTATGTTAGTGTATAGGATGTAAAGGCATAACCCCTTTCAGGGATGTGGGATGTAACAATCACCAATCTTTGAAAGTTGGGATAGTGACACCCCTAAAATGTACATCACTAAAATTGTTAAGGATGTATCCCTTTAAGCACAAAGAAAAAAATGATGATCTAGGATGCTAGCATCACGATCCTTTTTGGGGTTGGTGACATGAGTATCCCTAATGGGACCTTTGGGTCAAGTCAACAAATACTGGGTCTTGTGATTAAAAAAACCATTTCCTTAGTATGTTAGGCATTGGGGATCCAAAGTCCATTTTGATAGCATCAATCCATTAATCCACCAATCAGAGAAAGATAGAAGGTCTTTCATGGATCAAGGATTGGGGCTGTCAAAATATGAACATACAACACTTAGCCAAATTATATATGTCATCTATGGTTTTGAGGTTTTCCAAGGGTCGAGTGATGAAGGGTTTCCTACTAATTTCTAAGCTTAATTAGGTTTTTTTCTTATTTTTTCTTAGACACTGGACTTAGTGAAGCTCTATAATGTCCTAGGTCATCCATATGAATGTCTCATACTTTAATAAAAGTGAGAAAACTACTATAATCTCTAACCCTTAATTGACACTAACCTATCACTAACCAAATAGTGAAGAACAAAAAGAAAGTAAACCAAATGTTGAAATGACACATAGAAGCAATGTAAAAAATAGTAAACAGAAGGTTGTTCAAACTCAAACCCACCTATGTAATTGTAAGGCGAGGGTGTGACTAATGAATGGTAAAACTAAACATGTTGATAATCTCACTAAGTGCACAAGAAATGCATGGTCTGCATGTTTTGAATACATAAATTGCTCAATAAAAGCTCTAAGTTTTGCAAAAGTTAGATGCAAAAATGAGTGGAAAAATGCCCTTATATAGGCATATAGATCATATGTTTCTAGCATGTGTTAGTGACTAAGTCACTTTGTAGGATTTGTAAAGGTCATGTCTCTTAGGGGCATTCAGTACCAAGTTTTTAGGGATTTTGTAGCTCCATGACATCCCTAATTCTCTAATGTCCAATCCCTAAAAATAGGAAACAAACAAAGGAAACAAGAAAGGATCAAGGATCAAGGATTGGGATTTTGGGGATGTCATTCCTCCTTCACATCTCCAATCCCCTGACCATTTGACCAATAAAAACACAAAATTAAGAAAAGAAAAATAATCAAGGAAAAGAAGGGGGTCTTGAGGGGTAGGCTTTTGAGCATGAGATGGGTCTTCAAAAATCTCGAAAGACTCATTAGTGAAAGCTTGGAAGAACAAGAAATGTAAAAAGAACAAGGAAAACACACAAGGCAAAAAACAAAAAGAGGGGAGGGAGGGTGGACGGGGAGGATCCCCACTCATTCAAGTGACTGAGGTGTGAGTTGTAAGGAAAAGCATATCCAAATGGGATTTGTTGGACTCAAGTAACGAAGATGAGAAACCTACCTTTAGGACATTGACATCTTTGTGCTAGATATGAGATTTATAAACCTTAAATATGGTGGCTTCTTTAAATCTCATTATGAGTCAAGTCCTTCGTCTATCTCAAGCTCATGCACAATGTCTTCAACTACTAGCAACAAAATGCCAAACAAAATTACCTTAGATGCTAGAACTACCATCTCAAAAAAAAATATAGCAAGCCCTTAGCCAATAATTTACAAGAACTCACAAAATAAGAAAATCTTAAGGATAGTCAAAAGAATAAAGAAAAAACAAAGGAAATGGAATAGTTAGGTAGTGGAAAGATATAATGTTTATGAATAAGAAATATGGTACCTCCTACTATATATGCCATATAAACTAGATGAAGATGGATCTCCTCCAAAATTGTATGTTATGTATGAAAAGAAAATTTTAGGAGATCATCAAACTTGACTACGAAAGTCTAGATTTCACTACTAGTGGGTTTAAGATCATATTGGAGGATAAAGAAATAAAAAGGAAACAAAGGCAAACAAACATCATGGTAGACGTTTGGGAAGCTTTAAACTCACTAATATTGGTATTGTTTTTCTTTTCTTTTGATGGAGGGTTCAGACCTGCAAGGCTTCCCAGCAGAGCCACGGAGCCTACGAGAAACCAACCAACAAAGGCCCACCATAGAAACATTTTAGCAACCCGATACGGGCGCACTCATGTCTAAAACCTCTTCGGCTAAGAGCCAAGGACAAAGGGGTATCCATTCCGCCAAAATCGCTCAAGGCACGATCCCAGCCTCATCCCTCATGATGTCGGAGCCTTGCACTCAACAAGACTTGATCCCTGGTGGGGTGATTGAGAACTATTCAACTTCACCAACAGACCAAGGGCCATTGACCTATTGTTATTTTTGAGTTAAGTTGCTCGGCATTTTATTGTTGCTTTGCTATTTATTATTGTTTATTTTTCTTACTTTGAATTTGTTTACAATTGAACCTTGTGAAGGTAGAGCCCTTCTTAATCATATTTATCTTTATTTATCTCATTTTATGTTGACTTAACCATTTTGTATTTGAAGATGTCAACAACTATATAAAAACTTTTCTATAAATAAAAGTGACAATATTCATTATTTTATCCTCCTTCACACATTAAGAGTACTAGAGAGTTGGAACTCCAATGTTTTGTATATTGGAACCACAAGGAATAGGTGACCGTTTTACAGTCACCAACCCATTATGAATCTTGCTTTCTCCCAACAAAAACATTTGAAATTATATTCTATTTTTAGCTACCATTAAAGTATTTGTAGTCACTCGCTATCCTAGATTTGACTTGTAGCCTCACTGTCTCATCAAAAACATCATTGCCTTACTACTTTAAACAATTCATACATCCATCATATTTTATCTATGTTCCTTAAAAAATGGTGACAGAATTCCTAATACCCAGATAAAATTTGGGACAGCAATTTTATATTCGTTTAGACTCGCCCAAAATAAAATATTCAGGCTGGCTTTTGCAAATCACAGTATATAGACATGACTAGACTAGCTAGCGTTATAAAGTCAAGTCAATGGTACCTAGGGAACCCTTTATAAATATTTATAGCGTTATAGACTAGCTAGCAAATCACAGTATTTATAAATAAGCTTTGAGTGATTCTCGTCGGTTTTCTTTGGGACCAAAGAAGGAAGCGACAAATGCCATAGCTCTACATTATGTGCTTTGCCCCAGCTCTACCTTTTCTGCTCTGTCGATTTGATGCCATATTTCTACATTTTCTACTCTCTAGATTTGATGCCACATTTTCTACTTTAGAAAATGATATTGTAAAGCAAATCAAGACTGGATATTTAGAAAGGAATGTATGAATTTAGCATTAGAGATTTTTAGAGATGAAAAATGTAAATTATGCCCTATTTTTATTGTTTAAGATATATCTTTTAAACTTTGTTTAATGATAATCATTTTCAATGTATATGCATACTTTATAGTTATAGATGGAGAACAAAAGATAAAGATCTAGGGATGTATGTTCATCGATCTATAGAAAATTGAGGGTGAATTGGTTTGTTCCATTTTTTGTTTTAGAATTTTGATGGAAGATGTTTAGAGTGATCTCTATAAAGTAATTAAAGATATGTATTGACACACAAGTGACCTTGAACAAACCATTTCCTATACACATTAATAACTCAGACATTTATCGTTAATTGTTAAAAGTTTGTATTCTTACTATAACTAAGACCAAAAGACTTCTATTAGTAGAGAACAACAAATTGTCCATGTAGTTCAAAAGATATAAAACATGTTCATTTTCCTAAAATGAATCCCTTTAACTTGTATTGCTCCATATATCACTTAGGGCCTAGACACATAATTCTCTCTTGATATAGTATAAACAAGTTTTGAAATGGTGTCAAAAAAGTGGCAATATAAACTCATGTTAGTGGGTAAAACTTAAACTAATTCTAATCTATGAGGCAAACTATAGTGTGGAAAATTGAATTCTTATACAATTTCATGCTCACCTAGGCCTCATTTAGTGTTTTTGGCCTTCCATGCCTGATCATCTTTTATTATACTTGCACTAGCTCAAAACTGACATCTCCACCACCTTTTTGGTCATCAAACCTTGAATATTCCTAGCTTGGCAAGTCAATGGCACCTAGGGAACCCTTGACCTATGTCAATGGTTCCTAGAGTTCCCTTGACCTAGGAAAAGGTTGCCTAGGGTGCCCTTTACCCCTCAAAGAAAGCCAAAATTTGAATCCTCTAACAATCTGATTGTGGGAGCAAGAAATCCCCATTTATGTTGGCTTGCTTCAAAATTTCAAACACATTTCATAGGGATACATATAAAAGAAATCCTACCCCCAATTGTTAAAACAAGAATCATATCACACAATCACACATCCTCTCTCATATGAAATTCAATTGAGAAATAAATAAAGCATCATCAAGACATTGAATACAAGAAGTAAAGTTTTAGATGTCAAGCATTTATGATGGCATCCATTATCAACCTTGTATGAGTTCAACTATAAATTCAATATTAACATCTTCATGAAGACTTCAACATAAGGAAGGTTCATGAAGGTATAAACATTTCATTCAAGAAATTCAATTCAGATATAGCCTCTGCTATACTTCAACTTGCTTTCAATTCAGTCATATTTTATTTCTATTTCATGGTTAATTTTAAAATTGGAGTTTGACCTGGGCAATCCTAGAGTAACCCAATATTTTCCCTCTATTTCATGTTTAGATGGCAAGATTGAAAGACAAATTCAAGACTAGATCGAGTAGAGAAATACCTACAGATTGGAGTTTGAAAATCTAAATAAGCAGGATCAAAATTCCCTCGAGTGATATATTCTTAAACATTTCTAATGAAACTATTCTAGAGAACTTTGACATACATTCACTAATTCTAGAAAATCTTGTTTTGTCTACATTTAGACTTCCTAGGTCAAGGTTCCCTAAAGGATGTAGTCTACCTAATTTTAGTCTAGATTTTAGACATAGGTTCATTTCTATCTCTTCTTCAAAATTTATAATTATTTTTCACATGGCTCTTCTATAATATACTATATAACATAGTGAACTCTATTTTCCCACATTACATTTTAGTGAACTAGACATATGATTGCAATATATTTTTATTTTTATTTTTGGATATGATTTGTATGCATATACTTGACTCATATTTTCAATCATATCATTTATGTTGTTACATTCCATGCACTTAGAGACCTAGTGAAAAACATTAAATTTTGGTGAACATGACATATGATTGTATTCCATGTGAACTTAGGCAAAAAATCTATCCCTGCATGTGACATACCTAGCACTATAGAGAACCATTCTTTAGACACTTCTCCTGTTGAGGATGAATCCTTAACACAACTATCTATTGACCAATTAGGAAAGCTTTCCAATGACTTGGTTAAGCTTCAACAATTGATGGGACACAAATTATCAAATAGTGAGATGATCATGTTCATTGAAGGATTGAGAAGAATTATTCAAAGTGATGCAAATGGTGTAAAAGTAATTCTTGAAATTGTTGATATTGGTGATACTAATGTTATTCCTATAAAAAATTATGGTAAATCTCTTAATTTCTCAAATCCTACAAGTCAAGTTGAGAATTCCATTCACATGCCTACATAATTTATTAATGTTCCTATTTATACATCTCTTATAATGGCTACCTATACACAAGATAGTAATCCCATACCTTTTATTCTTGGAGGGATCCTTACAAAAAAATCTTGTATTTACCCCCTTATAGTAGTCTCACATGTGTCTTCCAACCATATCCTTTAATAACATACCATAATGTTCCATATTACTACTCTAATTCTCCGCCAACTTATCATGATGTTGCACTTCCTCCACAATCAAACATGTCCAATGCCAATTTATCCATCAAATACACTATCAACAACTTAGTTTGGACTATGTCATTCTTATAAAAACAATTGGCTTCCATAACCTAGTTTGAATTCACTATTATCACATGTGAAATACCTAGTGCAATTTCCAAAAAAATTATTCATACTGTTCTCACTCAATAAATGTAAATCCCTCAAGTTTATTTATACAAATGGAATTTAATAAACCACTTAATGCACATGAAAACATTCCAAACCATATGTAGTGAGTTCTTAAATTATCATAGACTCATTAGTAAAAAAAATTTCTCATGCTTTAAGAGATAGCTCCTTACAATGGTATTGTTCTTTTCCTCCTTACTCTATTTAGTCTTGTAGAAAAGTGGGTAATGCATTGATGCACACATTTCAAAATAATATTTTTCCTCAAATTAATTTGACAAATTTGATTCATTGTAAGAAAGGAGTTAAAGTAAAAGTTAAAAAAAAAAATCATAGATATAAACATCTTCATTCACAAATAGCATATCCTATACTTGATGGCTATGCTCAAATAATAATTATTTTTAATTTACAAAATTCTATTAAAGATAAGTTTTTCTTTACATATTTTAGGAAATTATGTGTAGTGCTTCATAATTATTAGCTTCAATTGAGAAAATATGAATCATCTTCATCAATGGATCTAGTTGATAAAAAAATATGTCACTTGATAATATTTCAAGAGTTACAAAAGAAAAATAATGTGGTGTATCAAGGTCAATAATAATTCTTTAAAATCATGTTGATACACAAGTTGTAGCTACAACATCAGGTGTGACCCCTTTATCATCAATGTTTACACATCATACATTTCCTCCTCTTTCCTATTCATTGTATAATATCATGATTAATTTGATTAATGCTAATGTAGGGAAGCTACCTCCTATCAATCCCTTAGATGCCTTCAATTATTTTTCATCTCCCTTTGATTCCAAATTTTTGTGCCAATACCATTGTCAAATCATCCATGATAGTGAGAACTACTTTAGGTTGAAACATATTATCCAAGACCTTGTTGATTCTAGCACTATAACTATGGAGGGTGTAAATGGAAAAGGAAACAAATCTGTAGCACCCCCGAATCAAAATTTTCAAAATATTTACTGATCTCTTGCCTACTCATTCCACGAATGTTGTTGACCCAAAATTTTTTGGAAAAATTTAATTAAATGACATGTATGGTGAGGCCAACAATATTTTTAACCTTATTTCTTAACCAACCCTAATATTTATCCTTGTATCTCCTTTGATTCAAGTGAAAATATCAAGGAACCCAATGGATCCCTATACATTATTGCAAAAATTAAAGGAAATTTCTCATCGGGAATGCTCATGATCTAGTATTTATGGTGAATTTTATTACTATGTAACATCTCTTTACATAGCAAAATGCATTATGATAGATCTCAAAAATTTGATGTAATGATTAAGGTGCATGATAATTTTTCTTTTCCTACCATAGGTTTTATCACTCTTTCTAATGAGGGTGGTATAAATTGCTTAGATATTACATTTTCCATTATCCCTACCTATGGCCAATTTTAGTTTAAAATTAAAACATCCTTGGGTTAGTTCCATGAAATATATACCTTTTACCATTTATAAGTTTTTAAAGTTTCCTCACAATTGGCATATTCACAATCAATCATAGTCTTTATATGCCACTAGGAAAACATTGAAACTTCACCCTTGACTTAGTTTTTCCTAAAAAACCTAAACCTTTGAAAACCTAGCAATAGGTCATTTTCCTATCCTATCAAAAGTTCAAATATGAAAATATATCAACCTTGAGTAAACTTAAGGATATCCCACCTCCTCATCATAGAATTGTACTTATGTCCACACTTTCAATTCATGGACTATCTATGTGCTTCAGTCCTACCTCATATGTCTTATGAATTTCTAGTATTTGACATCTCTAAATGTAGTGAGGGTTCTTTCATTTCTCCTTCTACAAAGGAAGAAAAGGGGCCTATGATGATTTTTACCAAACCTTTTCCAATCTCTACCCAAACCAAGAGAAATTATGGTATGAGAGACCATGGAAAAATATCATACTAAGGCTTGTGAACTTTCTTAGCACACCACTTCCTCTCCTAAGACACAAAATGTTGACTTGATCCCATTTGAATAACCTTTTCCTAGCTCAGGGGAAGGTCATCTTAAAAGGATAAAATTGTCTAAATAAAATGATTTTTCATTTCTCATTAAATATCATATTGTGATTAATTTGAGTGATGACATGGATGATTAAATTATTTATTAATAATGTTGATTATAAGGATTCTGATGATATATATGAGGTTATTTAAATTAATCATGAGCTTTTCTCAAGATTTTCAAAACTATTAATCCTATTCCCTAGAGACAAACAAATTGACTCGTGATTAGAGCATGGTCCTTGATTGGAACTTATTGTAGTTCCATCTATCATGATTATTTTTCTTGTCTTTCATCTTGTCTACCACCCCTAGATGATATTAAGTGAGATTGGGAGGAAAATTACATGCTTGACTAGCTTCACTTATGCAATAGAATCTTTTGTGGTTTTACTTGTATGTAATGTGCTTCCCCTATAATTTGCTTCTTTTATGTATTTTTTTAATGTTAATCTCTCTCTAGATGACCATTCTTTCTTTATTTTCCCAAGGTAGTAAAGGGGTTTAACCTTTCATAACACTCTTATATTTGTATCTAAATTATTCTATATGGTGTACATGTTCTATTGTTTTGAATGTGTTTTTTTGTTGTCTACTTGGGGACAATGAAATTTTTTGAGATCTATCTTGTTTTTGTCTCTAAAATATTAACCCAAAAGGCTTTTTCATGTTCATCTTATGCACTCTTCTTCCATGTTGATTTTAGTTCCACTACCTTTCAGGGACAAAGTCAATTCATTGCAAATATACTTGATATATATAAGTTATCAAATTCTCATAATGACCCCAATTAGTGGATCCCTTATGTGCTATCTTTTTGTCATGTGATTTATTTCCCTTGATTTTGTCCTTTATTGGGGGCTTATCATTATATAAATGTACTTCTCTATGTTTGGATGCATTTATTCTACCTTAAAGGAATTTATCCTATCAAGGCATAAACAATAGATTTAATGTGGTGGCATCCACTCTTATTTTTGTTAGACTTTATGCACACACCATGATATGTTTTTTTCTATCAAATATTTTTCAAGATAATTTTCAAACTCCACCTTTTGCTTTGTAATCTTTCCAACCATCTTTTTAGGATGAGTTGACTATCATAACATAACTTTATAGACTATTTGACTCTCCTCGCATTTACTCTCTACATGACTCATATTAATCACAACCTTAGTAGGGAAACATATTCATTATCTTTCTTCTCAATTCATGTGTTTCTTCTTTTATCTTGATATTAGAGTAATAGCATCATAGGCTCATTAGGGTCTTGGTGTTTCTTCCCTCTTTAATATCCCAATGGAAGTTTTTCATGGTCATGCTCTACTTTATCAAGAGTATGAAATAAGGCTCATACTCTTGCTAAATTGGAAGCTAATTTTAACATTGTGAACTGTATCCCTACATAATTTTATTCTCAACTAGGCCTCATTTTTGAATTTGTAGCTAAACATGCCTAATCATCATTGATTATGATTGAACCAGCTCAAAATATGCATCTCTGCCATGTTTTAAGTCATCAATCTTTTATTTCTCCTTATTTGGTAGGTCAATGGTATTTGAGGTTCTCTTTACCAAGGACAGTGTTTCTTCGGGTTTCCTTGACACTCCAATTCAACCCAAAATTTGAGTCCTCTAACAATCTAATTATAGGCATGAGAAATCCTTGTCCATGTTGGCCTACTTAAAAATTCAAACAAATTTCATATAGATAGGTATAAAAGTAAGCCTACCCCTCTCATTTGAAATAAGAATCATATCATGCAATCACACATCCTCTCTCTTCTATAGTTCAATTGAGAAAAAAATTGAGCACCAAAAAGGCATTTAAGACATGAAGTAAAATTTTAAATCTTAAGAATTTATAATGGAATCCATAATCAATCTTTTATGAAGTTAACTCTACAAGTAAACATCAATATATTCATGAATATTTTAACACAAGGAAGGCTCAAAAGGTATAAAAATTATATTCAAGTAATTTAATTATCATATAGCCTCTAATACAATTCAACACACTTTTAATTCAATAATATTTTATTTCTATTTCATGGTCAATTCCAAAATTGGTGTTTGACCTAGGGAAACCTTATCAACCAAAAATTTTCCCTCTTTTTCATGTTTAGGTGGTAGGATTGGGAGATACGAACTTAGGAGTAAATCGAGTAGACAAACTACCTACAAATTGGACTTTCTTATATCTTAAAAGTAGGGTCAAGATTTCCCCAAGCAATGTACTCCTAAACAATTTTTACAAAAAAAAATTGCAAAAATTTGGACCTGTTTATTTCTTCTAGAAACATGAGTTTTATCTACACCTGAACTTCCTATGTTAGGGTACCCTAAATGATGTACTTCACCTAATTTCAACTTATATTTCAAACACAAATTCCTTTTTGTCTCTTGCTTTCAAATCTATATCTATTATTTGCACATATGTTTTGAGACATACTACATATACCGCAATCCCTCTATTTTATACCTTTGGTTGTAGATATACCATTCAATTTACATATTTTTAAAATATTATTTTGAACTCTTTCGCAAGGACTAACAGATCCACCTTGTTATCAATCCTTTTTAATCTTAATTAAGGTTAGCCCTTGTGGAACCACTCACCTTAAAGTAATTAAGTTAAAAATAGGCCTAGTTTCCTAATTTCCATGCATAAACTAGTGAAACCTATTTCCCCACCTTACATGGAAAAATGTATATTGTTTATATAAATGATTTAAAAATTGATTATTGGTGCATATAATTTATAAACAAAATCAATAGTTTTAAAGTGATATGTAAACAGACAAATAAGAATTAGTAATGCATACATAGTAAAATCAATGAACAAAACATAATCACAGATCTAGATATACTCTAGGGATCCATGCATACTCAACAAAAGCTTCATGCAAGTCTCAAATATTGAACACCTTTGTTGAAAAAAATTATTGGCTTTAGAAATATGTGTAATCCTTGTGAAATACTATTTTCACAATGAGAACCATGAAGAGATCACTATGGAATAATTTCTTCTTCATATTTAGCATAATGTTACCCTTAGTAACTCAAACAATGAAAGATATAATTTGATCCCCTTCACTATGGACTATCCTTTTAAAAAGGCCAATGGATCAATTTCAACATGACAAACTCCAAACTATAGTATCCTATTATCAAGCTCAATCTTCACATCAATAATGTTCTTAACTAGCCCACTACATCAATCAACCTAAAAAGACATTAAAATTACTATCACACCAAATTATAACTCGTTATATTTAATTAGGGGAGGACAAATGATTGTGCATGCTTTTAGGGAAAAATTATTTCCTTGGCCTCTACAATATATTTTCTGGATAAAAAATAAAAGATAAATCTTTACATGTTTTAATCCACTCTTAGTGATGTGTAATTAACCTACTAGCTTTTATAATAGAAAAACCCTTTGTGACCCTTAAGTATGGTGCCAACTTATCAAAATAACTCAATGAATTCCTAATTTGTATGAACAATAAATTTTCAATTCTTTTATGCTCGCATGGCTAGAATTTTTTCTAGAAAAAATATTTTCTCATTATTTTTGAATGGAATATTCATGGGTGTCGTCATTATGTGCAAATAATTTGAATTGTATCCTCTAATAAATGGTTGTAACCATTAAATTTATACCCTAAAAAATCATAAACCATATACCTATGGAAAGGGATAAGTGACTAAGAGATTTGAATGCAAAATAATTAAGATCAACCTCTAAAAATAGTTGTCAATATCCACATATATAGTAGAGTCAATTAAGTTAAAATATTGAAAATTACACAAGTCAGTCATGTTTTCTTTTATAAAAGGCCTTTGGAACTATATGAACACCATCAAGTCAAAAAAAATGGCACACCACAAAATTTACCCTACATAAAATATGTTTTCATCTTAGTCATCTATGAAGATGTGTTTTGATTAAGGTAAAACTAATTTTGAAAGGATTCCAAAACCCTCTACAACAAAAGGCTACCACTATTTGAGAAAGAACATGAGAGAATGAAAAGAGAGATAAAAGGAACTTGACACTAATCCTTAAAGCCAATATCTCTAGTCCCTTTTAGTGTTTACCAATACCACTTAACCATGTGGTACCGTGAGGTCGAACCCATGGTGCTCATGGAGATAGTCACACAACCCATACACTCAAATAATTATTGAACATGGGTCTATAATATTAAAGATATGGACAAAGTATAAACATTATACATGATAAAAGAGTAATCATCCCTCAATGGGAAGAAATACCACACATTTTAAATGAAAATCACTCCATACAAGAGAATAGACAAAATAATCATAGAAGTATACAAAACATATAGTGTGAAGTAATAGGATTAGACATCATCTAAGTACAAGCTAACATGTAACATATAAGGCCAATCATACATGGTGGTAAAATGATAGAGAATTACTCCATGCTAACAGGGAATGAAATAATAGTTTTTAAGGTGCTACTCAAATAGTTAGGGTTAGATATAAAAAAAAAAGAGCAAGGAGTGTCATATTGTACCTCAAAGAGATGGAATATCATACAAAAAAAAGTAGTCCTCTTTTATGGACAATGATAATCCATCATAAAACATGAATGACTTATGCATGTGAAGAGCTTCCCAACTCTTGCTTATCCTTTATGAGAGCTTAATGCATTGGAAGTACATCCACTTATCTGGGTTTATTTTAATTAGGTGTCATCAATTCTTACTTATTAACAAAATATCCTAATGGGTTATCCTAGTAGCCTCTTTATGTATTTCTCCCCATTAGACATCACTACTCTCAATGAATCTAATAGCTACCCTAGGCTCATTAGGTTCCAATGAATAAAGAAATAAGACCAAAATAAAAATCCAAAAATAATGTAAAACTCACAAAAATATCACTATTCGCATTTTACATATAATTAGTCAATCATCAATATCATCATGAAAATGGATATGAAATTATCCAATTATAAAATTTCATATACGTCTTCCTGTTTAAAACTACAATTGAAACAATTGTTATATTGTCATTGATGTCAAAACTTAACTGGTAAGACAGTTGCTATCTAGTAGAGTACCATATCTTTTGATTGATGAAGAGGATTTGAAATGAGAAGATAAAAAGAGGACCTAAGGAAAGGTTGAGTTATGTGATACTTCAATGGGTGCTTGATTAGTTGGCACATTGACAAGGTAATATGTTTTTTATCCTTAATACTAAGTAAAGAAGTAAATATATTTGAAGCATAGGCTTAACCAAGAAAAAGAGAAGAAATCCAATTTAAGTCGAATGATGCTAGTGTCGATCAAGTGCCATTACAAGTCAAGAAAATTTAGTGTCGACCGAGCATCAATAATTGTCGAGTATCAAATAATTAACTGAGAGAAGACAGTTTTTGCCGAGTAGAACAATTTTTAGTGATGACCGAGATATCCAATGATGACTGAGTAGATGAACACAATATTGATCGAGTGTGAGTAATTTACAGTTTGTGAAGGAATTAAGAATCCCAGCCGACATAGTTGAATTCTTGGGATATGTAAAACATGTTTAAATTAATAATGAATGATCTAGAGAATTTAATACATGGTAAACTATTTTCTTATGGATTCAAGGAGAAGTTTGGAGAAGTATCTAGAAGGATAAGGAGGAGAACAAAATGATGGAAGGATTCGATGAATCTAACCTAAACCTAAGATCTACGGAAGAGATTAAGCAGAAAAAGATTAATCTACATGATCAAGGAGGTATAGGAATTACCTAATTGTGAGGTTATGAAAAGAGTAGAAAGAGGTCGATGTTATTGACTAAAAAACCTAAGTAGAAGGTTAAGAAGAGCTGTGAAGAGTTGAATAGAGTGGAGGTGATTGCATGAAGAGATTATTGAGCAAATCAAAGATGGAGATGGTAATGAAGGTCTATCAATAAATCAACATATGAGCATAGTGGATCTATATTTCTAAATTGAGTTGTATATTTTAAATCAAAACCTACAGTAACTTTCTAACCATTGTATAAGTTAAAATCCTTTAATCAAGGTTGACCTAAGAGTCATGTTGTAAACCCTTTAATCAAGGTGACATTCTAATGGAATGTTCTTAAGCCCTCTAACCAGGCCACTCTCAACAAGGTGATTAAATCCTTTAATAGAGTCACACCTAAGAGTGTGTATTGTAAACCTTTAACAAGGTTGGCTTCTCATAGAGCTCACTTCAGAAGACTGAAAACTTAGTAGCATGTTACTAGTGGTTTCTTCCCAAATTGGGTTTCCACGTTAAATCATGGTGTTATACTTGTGTGAATGTTATTTGACATGTTATGTTGTTGAAATTTTCATATTCTACAAGTTGATTACTTTTGGATAGTGGACTGCAAGTTTTATGTTGCTAATATATTATATAGAGACCGAATGAATTGATGAATAGATCTAAGTGTGTCGAAGAGTTTAAAAGTGGAGTTGGTACATCTAGACCTGAGGATAACTGATTCACCCCCCTCTCAGTAATTCTAAAATCATTCTAACATTTCCAACATTACTCATCATAGCATAACACAAAATATTAAAAAACACACTTATTTCTCTTTTCTAAAATTACACCAAAAACTAGTGAATAATGTTTCCACCATGAAAATATCTTTAAGGACATGAAAAATTCAAAATTTTAATTTCAAAATTTTAAAGATACACTTTTAATTCCTAACCTCCTAACATGAGGTTTTCACACTCAATTTCACAATTTTCTCATTCAATATAAATTTTGACATGTTGACATTTCTACATGCATCATTTATAATTATTTTACAATTATAGCCACTATGTCTAATTGGGTAAACACAATATAATCACCACAACATAGGATACACATAATATAGATGGTCCAAGTAAACTCCATCATGACATAAGGTAATTCATATAGGTTCTAACATGAATAGAAGGATAAAATTAAATTTGGTGACTTAATTAATTGACCCAAATGATCTACTATGACATTTCTCACATATTTCACTTATTAACACTTCCTTTCACATAAGAAACAATTCATTCTTACAAATATTGATGTATAATTCACTCAATGGAAGAATCAACCAAATAAACGTATCATAAGCATAAGTGTTTTAATCTCTTTCACATATAAATGCAACACTCACACAATATATTATGCAATTCTCAATAAAGAGTGAAATGAATAGACATTCAATTCAAGTTATAAAAAGTCATCAATAAAATCATCCCAACTGGGACACAAGATAAAACATGATCACTCAAAGAATGATAAACATCTATACTAAGAAAGAATAAAAAATTGAGGATATCATCACACTAGAAGGAACTCCTTGACACATATGAGGATGTAACGAATGACAATATAATTGGAACAATCCTAGATCTTTCATACTCATTAAGCCCAACCATAAGCCCTAGATAAGAAAATGTAAACCAACATCCAATAGAGTCGTTCCTCAAAAATACACAAAACATGAAATAAAATAAATAAATGTAACCAAATGCACTCAAGAGATGCTTGACTCCGTTGTCCTCCAATTTTCAAAGATATTGTATATGAAATGTTGGAGCTCTTGATTTTGTAGTAAATAGCACAAGAGGCTATGTAAAATGGAGATGCTTGATTAAGGAAAATACTATGCAAATGATAGTATGAAGGCTATGATAATAAAAGTATCAAGATGATAGCAATATATGATGATGATGATGATGATGATGATGATGATGATGATAGAATAACATGGGTTCCTGAGGTTCAAGTTCTCATTAGCTTCAAATTCCTATTATATTCAAATAATAGGATAAAATTTCTTTTTTACAAAAGCCTAATGAAAACCAAGGTCTAGGATTAAGAGGTTCTAGATAAGTGGATAGGATTAAAGCTTAGATAGGGATTTGGTAGGAGTGACAGAGATTAATAGGAAAATAGGAATGAATACTTCAAATTAAGTAGTAGGTAGAGAATATTGACTTTAGCAATAAAAGTCAAATGAAGAAACAAGTTCCAAATGTCATGATCTCTAAATTTAGAAGTTGATCCATGTAATTAGACGTGATTGGTTGAAATGAAAAGGAAAGGATTTATGAATTTAAGGAATAAAAATTGTGTTTAATCCATAAATAAGATAATTGGGAAATAGAAAATGGGAAAATTAAATAAATAAGATTTATTTTATTTTTAGGATGGAAAAGGATAATGAATTATTTAAATAAATAAGAATATTTATTTAATTAAGTAATGAAATTTTTAGGTGTCTACAATAACTAACCATTAGCAACATATAGTCATCAAAATATCATGCTAGGTCAAACAATGCAACAACAACATTGTCGCCAAAAATATTCAAACACTCCAAACTACAATAACACTAAATAAGAGAAATTACACAAGGACACAATTAGATCTCATATGCAATGAGAAATATGCCAAAAATAAATAACTACCCTACGAAGAGTCTCTCATCATAGGGGTATATAAACTTTATTTCTAGGTTCATAAAGATCTAGGAAGTACTCTTCCTAAAAGATTCATTACCTAGGTTGGTCCACAATGAACTTACTAAAATTCTACACAAGGCACTCAAGGAAAAATATTAACAACTAACTCGTAACACAATAACACACACAAATATGTCATAAGAATGGAAAATTTAAGAGAAAAAAGAATTACCATATATCCTAGTGTTGCAACTTGTCCTTTGAGACCAGTGTAATGTCACACCAATAAAAACTAGATTATTTTTGAGAAATTTAAGCTTAATATTTTAACTTGAACACTAAAGATATGACTTTGGATTTCATACTTCAATGAGAACTTGTACTAAAGATTCTAAAGGGAACCCATGATACACAAGAATGCCTGAACAAAAACACGTCATCACATGGAAACAACAAAATACTAACAATAAAACCACATTAAACTCTACAAGATTACTTGACAACATCATGAGGGAGCTACAACATATTCTAAGATAATACAACACTTATTTAATTAATTTTATGTCCTACACAAATTATTCCTACTCACGACTACTAAATACTATAGAAATATAATGAGATAAGGCATGAAAAATCATGTCTAGTACAAACACCATTACACACAAAACTAATGTAATTCATCCAATTATCATGACTTTGGTTACAATATCCTTCATGAGGAAAGCTCAATATGCATTATAGATCATCACATTTCCTTAATACAAAAATACATAAGTTTACATTACATGATTGAGAAATAATATGAGAGCGTCAAAAGAGAGATAGAGTGAACTTGACATTGGTACTTAAAGATAAGATCTCTAGTACCTAATGGTGGTTATAAATGTCAACTAACTATACAAAACTCATAGGTTGAACCCATGGTACTCATGGAGATATTCAAATGATCCATGCACTCAAACATTGATTACACATGGATGTATAAGCTTATAAGAGACCATGCATGAAGTTTACACATAATTTATGATCAAAGAGTAAATCTCTCCCAATGAGAATAAATACCGTACATTTCAAATAAAAATTACTCCATACAAGATAATAGATAAAATAATCATACAAGTATATGAAACATAGGGCATGAATGCATGATGTTACATACCATTCAAGCACAAGGTAGCACATACCATACACAATAAATCATACATGGTATTCACATGAGAAATTATTAATTCACATCAGTAGGGGAGGAAATAAAATATCCTATTTGATACTAAAATATTTAGCATTATATGTTAAAGAGAAAGAGCATAGAGTGTCACCTTCTACATCAAAGGAATAGCTCACATAGAGCCAAGTAGTCCTCTCATATGGGAAAGGATAATTGATCATTCCAATTCAATGCCCCATG
Source organism: Chamaecyparis obtusa (assembly GCA_027943335.1). Lineage (NCBI taxonomy): Eukaryota > Viridiplantae > Streptophyta > Pinopsida > Cupressales > Cupressaceae > Chamaecyparis > Chamaecyparis obtusa. Next base: position 23,702 of record BSBK01005644.1, read on the forward strand.
GATGGCTAGTGCTTCCTAACTAACCCTTAGCCTTTATGATCACTTGAGGCATGAGAGGTGCATCTACTTTATCTTGATTCATTTTGATTAAGTGTAATTATTTCTCACTTATTAAAAAAAATATGTCAATGTATTGTGTGGTGACCCTTTTGTTCCCTAGCTCCCATTGGACACCACTGCCATCATTGAATCTAATAGCTACCCTAGGCTTATGACACTCCAATAAACAAAGAAATGAAAGCCAAAACCCATATCCAAAAATAATGTAAACCACAAAGAATATCACTATACACTTAATTACTAAATCATTAATATCCTCATGAAAATGGGTATTAAATGATCCAATTCTAAAATTTTATATACATTTTTCAATCATTACCCATCATAGTATAAATAAAATATAAAAAATCCTCTTCCTTTATTTTTTTTTAAATTTTCCCAAAATCCTAGTGTTTTCCACCATGCAAATAGCTTCAAGAACACTAAAATTTCAAAGTTTAAATTTCAAAATTATAAAGATACATTTTTTTATTCCTAACCAGCTAATATTAGGTTTTCACACTCAATTTTAAAAATTTCCCATTCAATTGAAATTTTGACATGGTAGCATTTCAGCATGCATTTTTGTGATTTTTTAAAAATAAACAATTCAATAAATGAAATGAATTGTTTTGAATAAGGGAAATATTATTAATTCCAATTTAAAGTATTCAACCAATTGTTTGAATACCAAAAATAGGATGAAACAATGAAATAATTAAGTTCCTACTTTGTATATTGTTTTGTAACCTATTATAAACCCATAAAAAATGAAACCACAGGCCTCAAATGTATAAAAAAAATAAACAAAATAAAAACACCAATAGAGATCTAAATCAAGTGTATAAAAATTTAAAAAAATAAGTATACCCTCACACATGTGATAATAGTGACTCCATTGTTCTTCGATCCTTTAAGAAATTTTGGAATAGCAATATTTTCTCTCAACACTAAGCACTACCATAAGATGACATAAAATAATAATGGTTAGTTTATTGATGATGTAAATATGATGAAAATATGATAGTAGTGAAGAAATGATAGCTAAGTTAACTCAATGGATCTCTAAGAAATTACTCAATAAGCATAATAGGAGTATTCTAGATGGGCAAAACCAACATAAAATCCTTCTTTTATTGAAATATCCAACAAAATCAAGGGCTTAGATTAAGAGGTTAAAATATTAATGACCAAAACTAGGAGGTGAAAGGAGATTTAATATTAAATGAATCATTGAATGAGATTAAGAGATTAGTTGACTTTTTTTATAGGCATCTAAGTTCAATAAATCTAGAAATGTATAAGGGGAAAAGTGGGACGCTTGTCACATAACTACAAATTCAGATTATGGTTAATGTGAACAAGATAAAAGGCTTGAGTTTGACAGAAGATGATATAAAATAAATTAAATAAATAGAAATATTTAATTAATTAATATTAGAAAATGTTTGGATTAGGATAATAAATAAATAATAAATATTTATTTAACTTTACAATTATAAAAGGCTAATAAATTAATTATATAGATAAAAAATATTGATTTCATTAAGCAAGGATATTTTTAGGTGTCTACATTTTTCTCATCTATGTCATAATATAGGTTATCATACTTTTTCAAATAAAATAAATTCACATAGTATGTTCATTAGTATGCACTAGTGGACTAAGGTAAGGTGGTTGTGATCCCCCTCAAGACATTGGGTGAAAAGAAAAAGGTTTTGATAAATCTCATTATAAGAAGAAGGGTAAGGTTTAATGGGATAAGTTTTAGATATTGGAGGAAATAGAGAGAAACAAGGACTAGAATATGAAAGATACGGTTAAGAGGGGCTATGATAATGAAAATAAAAGACCTTGTGGTGATGTGGCCTATAAATAGTAGTGCGAGTGAATTTTTAGGCTCATTTGTATATTATAGAGAGAGAGAGAGAGAGAGAGAGAGAGAGAGAGAGAGAGAGAGAGAGAGAGAGAGAGAGAGAGAGAGAGAGAGAGAGAGAGAGAGAGAGAGAGAGAGAGAGAAGGAATTTAGAAGATAAATCATAGGTTCAAGTGAGTGCAATGATTTGAGAAAAAAGAGGAGTGTGTAGATATGGTATGAGTCTAGCTATTATGTCCTTATGGGTGTCATTGATATTCCATAAATAGGATTAGGAAGTTAAGAAATAAAATATTCAAAATGAATGATTTAGGATAAGTAATGCACAAATTGCTACAATTGACAAAATGGTGACATTGATGACGTAGATACATTAATTGATTAGGAGAGTCATCCCTTGACTCAAGGGATGTGACTATTGTTGTTAAATTTGGATGATCAAATAGTCAACTTAGTTAGGTTATGACAGTGAATTCATACTTGATATTGAAGCTAACCTCAACCTCTTGATGTCATTAGTGAGGAGGTGGTATAGTGATCATAGCTCATTCCACCTACCAACTAGTGACATGTCCATGAATTTGGAGAACATTTGGAATATTTAGCATTTTCTAATCTATAGAGAATGTGTGATGTATGATAAAATAGTTAGTGGTACTACTCTATGATAGTGCTTTGGTGATGAGGACTTGGATGTTAATGAAAGGTGCATTGGATAAGATCTCATGGTAGAAATTAATTCACCACTACCATTATTATTGGTAGGTTTCATCAAGAAACTATTATCTCTTGATAACAGGTCACATGAGCTATTGACTAGATGGCAATACACCTTAGAGTTCATGGTGATGAATGGTACTTATATTTATTAGGGGAAAATATATATTGGCCCACCTATATAGTTTATTAGACCATTTTTGTCCATGATAGGATGAGCTTGGAGTCTTAGGGGTCTCTCTATGTTATACATCTAAGCATGGGAGAAAATTATCATCATGCAATCAGTGTGTTAGAGGTTTAGAGGATTTGGATATCCATATGTAAATATGTTTGAATGGATCATGGCCTAGTATAAGACATTTAAACTAGAGTAGTTCTGAAGGCTATTTTATGACATAGATACTTTAATGAAGGTGGTGGGAAAAAAAGCTGCAATAGGATTCACAAGTTTATGCATGTAAACATATAATATATATTATTCTTAATTCACCACCTCTTACATTGGAACGAAGGATTTTATTTCCATACACAAGGATATTGAGAATAGATAGACTAATTTCAAGACCAAATTTGGGAACCAAAAACTATAACTAACCTAGAATCCAAGTTTTGTGTTAAAATGGGAGGACTAGTGCAACTTCATTTCCTTGTTCCTGAACTAGGGCAACTAAGTCACCTTATTCTTAGAACTTTCTAAAGAAATTACTTGGATACTATATCTCTTCTTCTAATATTTTGGTGTTCTTTTTGTGTGTCTTTCACCTATTCCTACACATAAAAAAATAGAGAAAATTTTGTGTAGAAAGGGGTTTTCTTAATTCAAACCTTGGTTTAGGAATCAACGTTGAAATAGAAATGAAATATGTTAGAAAGGAAAGTGTGATAATGTAGAGTAGAGACTTGATCTAAAATAGAATGATTATACCTTCATAAACCTTCTTTATGTCAAAACTCTCATGAAGACACTTGATTTTGACTTTAGGATAAGAAGATCATGGATGTTGTCACAAATGCTTAGATTTGTAAATTACTCTTTATCTTTAGTACCTTGAATTATTTATATCTTTCCTTAGAACTTGAATTACAAAATTAAAGCTAACAACTTGATTTTGGAATCGATTTCTTAGCTTCCAAAAAGAGTGAGGGTAGCTTGTATGTATACCTATCATAACAATTTTGGGGTGAAAATATTGAAGAAAGAAGATGAGGTTCTAGAGTCCTTGTTAAAACCAAATGACTATTGCCTAATTCAAGTTTAGGGAAAATCGGCATGGAATAGGGTGAATTTTTGGAACAAGACAACCCAAGTCACTATGCCCCTTCCAAACACCTTGTTACACACAATATGGACCCAAATTTGGACTAGAGATCCTATTTAGAGAGAGGATTCTATAAATATATGATAAGTCAAGGTTAAAGAGAAAGTGATTAATTTCATTGGTAGTATAAAATTCTATATTCTTAAATTTATTATTCTCTTCCTAATGTTTTTTATTACTGGTAAAAATAGGTTTTGGGGGGACCCGAAACCCCAAACAAAATTACAATGAAAGATTTGACATTATTCTCTTCCTAATGTTGATATAAAATAATTTTTATTGGTAATGTATAAGTACATATTAGAGAAAAAAAATCCTTTTGAGTACCCCATAATAGAGACAGTTGAAAGAGATGGACCATTAAATATTAGAAACTAACCATCAACAAGGAAATGGCAGCCTAGACAAGAAATATTATAATGTACATGTTGCAACAACAAAAGGCCAAAGCCTCAAGAGAAAAGGCTCATGGTTTTACAAGGGCCCCTTAACCTTAAACACATAAACATCATTTTTCCTAGGCTCGCTTAACTTGAGATATGGGTTTTAGCAAGGCTCCCATAACATTCATTTTAACTAGTAACAAGGTGAAGAAATAAGAACATATTGGAACAAAGATAAATTTCCTCTTAAGAGGAAGACAACAATATTTTGAAAGAAACCCCCAATCTTCATGGTGGGTTTTGAAATGGAACTCGTAACCATTCTATGACCATTGAAAATACCTCTCCACCAACCAGTCCAAATATTTTTTGTGATGCCCCTCTCCTCCTCAAAAGGAGATATACCCACCTCCATAGTGATAGCAAAGAAAGAAAAAACCTAAAAGAGAAACCACACTCCATCCCACCCTGTGGTCAAATAGATAGAGATGAGATTAGGAAACAACTTGTAGTGTCTCCTACCAAGAATATATTTACCTCCATAAAAGGTACCCCCACCTCAATAAGGATAGTAGAAGAGAGGGAAATGGATAGTGAGAAAAAAACCCAAACCAAAGCCACATTAAATCTTCCCACCTCAATAGGAAAGGTTCCACCTCTAGAGGTTACGGGGAAGGAAAGAGAATTGACAAAAAAGCCTTTAGAATAGTAACCAAGAAAGCCCAAGATGTAGAGAAGGTAAGGAAACATCCATCACCAAAATGGAACACCACCAAATATATAATAATACCATCACCAGTGAAAAAGAGAGCCACCCAAAATATAGGGTTCAAATTCAAACATCTTCTTAGGGAAAATAAAAATAAAAATAAAGAAACAAAGGATAAAGAGAAATCCCTCTAAAAAGAAAAAAATTTGGGATTCAAAATAAAGAGGATCATAAATAAGGGAACTAGCTAAAGAAATCCCCTCACTGAGTGATGAAGGGCCACACCACCCTTACCAACTCATAACCAAAAACATAACAACATGGAGACAAAAAGAAGACAAAATGCTTTACAAAGCATACATTAATACTTGAAAATCATTACAACTTGAGAGATCTTACAACATGAGAGCTTCCTCCAAATATAAGATCTACAACATGAGAGATCTTACATTCTCCAAACTTACAATCCCCGAGCTTCTTCCCAAATACAAGATCCTACCACTTGAGAGCTTACTTATGAATGCTCCTATGCCTTTTTTATATAGGCACTTCCCACCCAAGATATTACAACACAACCAATGTGGGATAAAAGGTAAATGCAACTACCTTGATACAAATATTAAATGCCCACCCAATTAATATTTAGCACCACCATATGGGCCAATTAGAAAATTACATTGCCTTTGTGGGCCAATAAAAAATAGAAAGTTGTAACTACCTAGCTACAAATATTAAATGCAAGAACTTTCTACAAATTTCTAAAATGCCATCTACACACCTCGATAAATGAAATGATTTATATTTATATTTTTAGATTTTTTTTTATTTTTTTAATTTATTTATTTTACCTATGCACCTTGGTAAATGAAATAACTTTTTTTTTCTTTTTTTTCTTCTATTTTCATCACTTCCTCTTTCTTTTTTTTAATTTTATTTTATCATGCCCCCTTTTATTTTGTGATGTAAGATGCTCCTGCATCAGACACCCAAGGTAGGAAAAATTTTGTGGATATGGAGTCACAAAATGAAGTAGCCACTATTGATTTTTTCTTCTTCTCTTCCAACACCTTGCTGGAACAAGTATTCGCTGCCGATATATTTCATTTTTCTTTTTTTCCCAACACCTAGTTGGAACAAGTATCTGATGTTGACAATACTCCTTTGCAATCAACTTCATCCATCCGTAACTCTCATTCTCCTCCAAACTTGTAGGATCCAATACACTTGTAATAAAGTTTGTAATGCCATACAAATCTTCTATTGCATACCAAACATCACTTGCAAAGTCCTCATATAAAACATCATCATTATCTTTCAAATCCATCTCAAAGTTAACATCCCATAATTCATAAAAATTTACCTCTTTCACATTTTCATCTTTGTTGTCTTCTTTCGTGACTTCAACAAGGCATGTACCAGCTTCTTTCCTTTGACCTCCAACCAAGGTATTCCACTTTTCCTCAACTAATGTAATTTTCATTAATAAATCATCTTCATCAACTACAGGCTCACAAATATTTTCATCTTCATGCTCTTCCTCTTCTTTTGTACTTCTTGCATGATAATCCATTTTATCTTCTTTCTTTCCTCCATCCAAAGAATTGCCATCATCTCTTTGAATTGCTCTTCTCTTTTTCATCTCCACTTCTAATTCAGCCACTTGCTTCTTCAAATCCAATATTGCAACTCTTATCTTTTCTTGATGTCTCTCTCTAATTTTCTCAAGTCTAGGAATTCTAAGAATCCATCCAATCACAAAAGTCATCTTCTTCTTTCTCTTCTCCATACTTGCATCCTCTTAAGGAAAAATTCACCCAACCCAAGGTCCTTGTGCAAACTGCCTCACGCTCGGTGATCTATCTACACACTCAGGAACTCTTGCTCTGATACCACTGATGAAGGGTCACACCACCCTTACCAACTCATAATAAAAAATATAACAACATGGAGACAAAGAGAAGATAAATTTTTTTTACAAAGCATACATTAAAAATTGAAAACCATTACAACTTGAGAGATCTTACAACATGAGAGCTTCCTCCAAATATAAGATCTACAACATGAGAGATCTTACGTCCTCCAAGCTTACAATCCCTGAGCTTCTTCCCAAATACAAGATCCTACCACTTGAGAGCTTACTTATGAATGCTCTTATGCCTTCTTTATATAGGCACTTCCCACCCAAGATATTACAAGACAACCAATGTGGGATAAAAGGTAAATACAACTACCTTGATACAAATATTAAATGCCCACCCAATTAATATTTAGCACCACCATATGGGCCAATTAGAAAATTACATTGCCTTTGTGGGCTAATAAAAAATAGAAAGTTGTAACTACCTAGCTACAAATATTAAATGCAAAAACTTTCTACAAATTTTTAAAATGCCATCTACACACCTTGATAAATGAAATGATTTATATTTATATTTTTAGATTGTTTATTTATTTTTTTTAATTTATTTATTTTACCTGTGCACCTTGGTAAATGAAATAATTTTATTTTATTTTTTTCTTCTATTTTCATCACTTTCTCTCTCTATTTTTTTTTTTTTTTTTATCATGGCCCTTTTTATTTTGATCTTGCATCACTAAGAATCAACAACTTCATCCGACCATGATCCCTTCCTCACTCTACTAGTAAAACCAAAAGGAAAAATCCTTGCTACAAAATAAAGACAAAATCCATGTCAATGCCAAGCATAGGCCTCTCTAACCACACCAAAATTTTCAAATACACCCAATGGAAGGGAAAAAAAGAAAGAAAAAAGGACTAGTAATAACGAAGACTCAAAGCCCTTTTCTATTAGTAGGACCAAACTGAGCATAGAACTTTTCTGAAAGTGGCTACACCTAGAAAGGTTAGCCATAGCCAGAATAATTCCCATGAGCCACATAAGACCAAAAATCCAGCGTCGACACAAGAAAAAGAGACCAAAATGATGGAACCCCAAATCTACACGGACATTCTACACCAAACCCAGATAGATAGTCCATCTACCCATGGCCATAGGTAGAGTAGCATCCGCTAGAAAGAAATACCACCAAACATAGACATGAAGGATCCCAAATGGCCAAAAAACCAAAGCCATAAATGGATCGGATAGTATGAGAATCACCATCATCTTCATCTTCTCCTTCCTCCTCATGAGGAAGCTCCATTGAAGAAACCAAATGTTACAACTTGCGGTTGTCATTGCACAAAAATATTGACACATTAATGTTTGATACAAGCACTAGACTTATAGAAGACACACGAGATTTTTAAACCATGTCAATAATCCCAAAGGGGGACATTGGTACCACTTTGATACCACTTTTTACAACTAGCAGTTGTTGTTGCACCAAAAGATTAACCCATTAATGTTTGATACAACCACTAGACTTATAGAAGACACATGAGGTTGTTAAACCATGTCACAAATCTCTAAGGGGGACATTGGAGGTTAGTCCAAAACCACAATCTCTACCTTTCAAACCTCCACACCCACTCCCACTCTTGCCAATCATGTTTATTTTAATCACTAAAAAAGTTTATGTAACTTGTGGACCCATTTTATTTTGAAAATTTTACCTAAACTTATCCACAAATTGTCCAAAATTTTCAATTAAATTTCTAGGAAAGGAGAAAAATCATGCAAGGAAATTTTGTTCAAGGATATAGGGATGTTTTTTGCAAAAAAAAATTCCTTCAAAGAAGAAGTCATTTTATAAAGTGAAAAATATTTTCACATGAGTATTGGGATCATCTTTTCTATTTTAATTCTCAAAATGGGGTATCTGAATGTTTTGTGGGATTTTGGTTTGAAAGAAAATGATATAAAGTGAATTTAATATAGGATATGATTTGATACTAGATTGGGATTTGGTCATGTTGGCTGATTGTGTTTGAAATGATGTAATATTTTACAACAAATAGTTAATGAAAGTGTCGATAGGTGAATTGGCTTGTGAAAATGTTGATCATGATGCAGGATTTTAAAGGTATTATGTTAGGCAAGCGTAATTTATGGTAATTAGTTAGAAGATATGGTTAAGACATGTTTCAAGAAATAAAAGGATGATTAGTTGAAGATGGAACTTAAGAATATTGATTAATAGGACTATTCACACTACTAATATGGATGACATTAGAATTTTGTGTAGTGATATTCATGATAGAAGATGTGTATGTTGGAACATTTTGTATTATTTTAAGAATGTATATTGGTATCTCAGCTTGGGATTTAGGATTAGAATACCCCATATATTCCACATGACTAGCTATCTTCATAGGATTTCAATCCACTATGTGACCAATGATACATAGGAAATCCACACCATGTTCATTACCTTTTATAAACTTCCTTAGATTCAATAAATAGGATTGTCTCTTTATCCAAGTGTTCTTGACTCATAAGTTATCGAAGACCTTAAAATTCCTTGTAAAGATTCATCAGCTATTCATAGAAACTTTTATTAAATGTCCATCCTCATCATGAGAAGTGTGATGGTAATGATTTTTTGTATTGTTATGCAAGATAGGTGTTAGATTGAGGAAAGGTTTATTTTATAAAATCCTTTGTGAGAATAAGTTAAGAATCAAATCAATCTCTACACTATTATCCTTTAAAGGATAAGAATCTACAAGTCTATAACTTCTTCTCATAGGAATCCTAGATTTAGAGCAATGGATTATGGAACCCATAAAAGAGTACAAGCTCCAAAAAATTCCAATTTCTTCTAGGATGAATGAAAAGAAAACCATGGGCATGGTAATTTTATTTTATTCTAATTTTATTTTTAATTTTATCTATTTTTCTTTACTATTTTATTTTAGCTTTTGATTTGTTTTTTTGAGTTGGTCCTTTTTTGGATATAGTGTATTACAATCATGGTCCATTATATCCTCATGGATAGCATATATGATTTTTTTCCCTAAAAATGTTATATTTAAATCTCTTTATGTATTTCTAATATCTACTTATAATCAAATCACTTTGGGAAGATATCATACTTTGTCCCTTCAATTTCTATAATTATAAGACATAATATCGCAACCTCATCTAATGACCCCATCAACATCAATTAACATAAAAATTTAGCTTCATCCATTCTAAGAGCACACCCAAGTTATTAAAACTCATCCATTCTATCAATGGGCATCTAGTCATTTGTTCCCTATCATAAAAAAATTCAATTATAAATTTGAAGTTTGTCTCATAATTAAAGCATCCTTCTATAATGGAGGGGATTCACCACCTTCAATAAAATGATGTATCAAGCATAAAATCAGCCTCAATTAACTTAAATGAGAAATACTATGCTACTAACTTGGTTTAAGAAGTAAATGGGGCATCTATATATACCAAAAAATAAAAATTTTATGTTAATTTTATATGACTATGACATATCAAAAGCTTGACTACAACTATATCCATAGAATAATAAAAATGTATAAATTACATAAATAAAAAGCATAGACATAAAAGGGACCATCACCTTTCACATTGGCTCTTGTCCATGGAGTCTCAGATATTGTATAAATGATAGTTGAAAATTAACCAACACACTCCTAGATTTTTATTCTTTATCTTGTTTCATGTCTAGACCCACACACAAAGAAAAATGTTTGAAGTTGTATACAAGATTGTATTTGTCAAATGCTTGATTTCATCTTCCAAGCTCTAAAATAGTTCAACCACAAGGGACCATCACTTTTCACATGAGTGGCTCTTGTCTATGGAGTCCCAGATATTGTATAGATGATAGTTGACTCGCAAAAAAAATAATGTGATAATGCAGTTAGGGTTGGTGAATCCAATTAAGGACCGACCGACCTTGCAGCCAAACCAATATGTAGTGGTAATACACAATAACAATAATAGATCTAAAATGAAATAGAAGTCTTTATTCATGAAAATGTTGATTACATGCAATGTGCTAGGCTATAAGGCCTTCCCGGTTATGGCCAATTACAAAGCAAATAATAGTCTACAAGATCTCACAAGATCCAAATCTTTTCCCCAACATCAACATCCAGCTAGTCCAGGTTTACAACAGGCAACACACTGGTGGGCACCCAGGAAAGATCTAAACTTGTACTCCAACTTCCAAGAAATATTTCTACTCCTAAGCTCGTAGACTACTAACCATCCAACTAATAATCCCATGCCTAAACATCTACCCAAGCATCCTATAAATATTGATTCCTAGCCACAAGCCAGCTGACGAAACAATAAATCTCTATAAACAAATATTAAATGCTAAAACATTAGTTGACTCTCATATAGCCTTACAAATAAATAAAATCTTCAAAAGATGGCCCCAACGGTCATTAGATCTACATAGAAGAATGAAACATGCCAGATCTAGGTCCCCACACATCCAATGGTCAATCCATAACATGAGGAGCCCGACCCAAATTAAATGCACTAGTTGGCCAAGCCGATTCATCCAAATAATCCAGTCGATAAGTAAGAAGACTGAGAAATAGAGGAAATAACTGAGTGCCAATCAACAGACCATGCCAAGTATGACCGAGAAACACAGTTATTATTGAGTGCCAGTAAACCGATGCCTTCAGTCACCAAGCCTTCTTTAGAGACTGAGCACCCTGGTAACCATACAAACTGAGAAACCAGTCTCCCAAACTAAGCAAGAACTCTACCAAACTAAGATCAAACCAATAATCTACTATCAAAGACAAACATATTTTTGGTTGATATAGGATTTCCAAGAATCCTAGGATGCTCCTACATCAGACACCCTAGGTTAGAAATATTTTCTTATAAGGAAATCAAGAATGCCTCAAGGGAATCAGAATAGGTATGCCAAATCTATTCTTCACCCACATCTCTTCTTGTCCTTCATTCCAAGTAGTCTTTACTTCATTCATTTCTCCTTGTAGTAAGTTCTTCTATCTTCCACTTTGTTTACTCCTCTAGTTGGCAACTAATAGAAACCAACTCTGACCACTACTAACCACAATAGTGCCTCGGTAAGGCTCATCCATCTCAATCAACTCAGTATCATCTGCATCTCTTTGTCTCATAAATGTCACCATCTGCTAAACCATCTCTGCCAGCAAAACCATCTGCTTCTTAATCTCAACAAACTCTTCTGATATCTCTTTCTCCTTCTCATTCAAACTAGACTCAATAGGAATAGGTTCTTCCACCTTGTGCTCTTGAGGTTTTTCATAAGGACAACACCTGATAACTCCACATCCTTTAACCCCTGCTTCCTATAAAGGTATCAGCTTATGCCAAGCTCCTTCATGCCTAACCACATAGGTATTAGCATGACCATCAAACAACACATTTTTGTCAAATTTCCAAGGTCTACTGAGCAACAGATGATAGACATCCATAGGCAACACATCACATAATATCTCATCATGGTAAGATCCAATCTAGAAATTAACCAAGCATTTCTCTTCAACTCTAACCTTAGAAACATCTTGTATCCAACTAATCTCATAAGGATTAGGATGCTTCCTCCTTTCCAAATTCAATTTACTAACCATTTCTTCTGAAATAAAGTTCTCAAAACTGCCACCATCAACTAGAACATTACATACCTTATCTTTGCATTTGCATCTGGTTCTGAACAAATTCCTTCTTTGCACCAGTTTAGAGACATGTGCAGCCAATCTCCTAGTGACAAGACATTCACCTTTCTCTGGAACATTCTCAATGTCTTCTTTAGCAACTAATGCAATTCTTTTCTTAGGACACTGCCAAGTTTTATGACCAGCTTCACCATAATTATAACAAGTACCAGTAAACTCATTCTTACACCTTCCTCTCTATCCAACATTCTTAGTAACTTGACCACTGCTAGATCCAACATTAGGCTTAGAATTCTCTGTCACATTACTCTCAAAAACTATCTCACCAATTTTACCACCTCGATTCCTACTATTCTATTTTCCTTCATACTTCCTATTCAGCTTCTCTTCAATCTTTAATGCCATCTGATAAGCATCACTGATTGTTGTCATCCACATAGTAACTCTTCCTAAATACTAGGTCTCAAACCATAGACATACCTAGAAACCTTCTCTTTATCAACTTCAAAATGACCAGTACTAATTAGGATTCTATAAAACTCCTTGATATACTCCTATACTAATTTGTTAGTTTGCTTCAAGGCTTGCATCTTCTTAAACATGTCCAATTCATAATCCACCGGAATGAATTGCTTCTTCAACTTGTCAACCATTCGGTTCTACTTAGTGATCTTTTCTTTTCCTCTTCTACCTCTTTCCAACTGAACTTCTCTCCACCAGATATTTGCATGACCTTTCAATTTAGTCTTTGCAAATCTAACCCTATTAGGATCTTCTATTTCTTCATACTCAAAGTATTCATCAATCTCATTGATCCAATCAATCAATTCTTCAGGCCTAAGGCTTCCAGCAAATGCAAAAACTTCAATCTTTGGTCTCTTCCCAATCTTAGACATAGCTTTCAGAATTTGATTCTCCTCAGAATCTCTACCTTCTTCAACAGCTTCTTCAAAATGATCTTCCTCAGATTCATCATCACTATCCTCTTTCAAGGTAGGCTTCTTCTTTCTCAACTCCTCTTGTAGGTCTTGCACTTGTTTCTGCAAAGCCCTAAAATCATCAATACATAATTATCCAGTAGCTTCTTCTTCAGAGATCTCACAATTTCTCCTCGGAGGCATCTTCAAATCAAGATCTAGATACACAAGATCCACTTGGCTCCAATAGGAACAAACTTTTCTCAAATAGGAACAAACTTCACTCTGATACCACCTAACGCAGTTAGGGTTGGTGAATCCAATTAAGGACTGACCGACCTTGCAGCCAAACCAATATGCAGTGGAAATACACAATAACAATAATAGATCTACAATGAAATATAAGTCTTTGTTCATGAAAGCACTGATTACATGCAATGTGCCAGGCTATAAGGCCTTCCTGGTTACAGGAAATTACAAAGCAAGTAACAGTCTACAAGATCTCATAGGATCCAAATCTTTTCCCCAACATCAGCATCCAGCTAGTCTAGGTCTGCAATAGGTAGCACACTGGTAAGCACCCAGGAAAGATCTAAGCTTGTACTCCAACTTCCAAGCAATCTTCCTGCTCCTAAGCTTACAAGCTACTAACCTTCCAGCCAACAATCCCATGCCTAAACATCTACCCAAACATCCTATAAATACTGATTCCTAGCCACAAGTCGGCTGATGAAACAATAAATCCTTATAAACAAATATTAAATGCTAAAACATCAGTCGGCTCAGATATAGCCTTACAAATAAATAAAGTCTTCAAAAGATGGCCCCAACGGTCATTAGATCCACATAGAAGAATGCAACACACTAGATCTAGGTCCCCACATGTCTAATGGTCAATCCATAACATGAGGAGCGCGACCCAAATTAAATGCACTAGTCGGCCAAGCCGATTCATCCAAATAATCCAGTCGGTAAGTAAGAACACCAAGCAACAGAGGAAATAACCGAGTGCCAATCAATAGACCACACCAAGCATGACCAAGAAACATAGTTATTATTGAGTGCTAGTAAACCGATGCCTTTAGTCACTGAGCATTCTTCAGAGACCGAACACCCCAGTTTCCATACAAACCAAGCAACCAGTCTCCCAAACCAAGCAAGAACTCCACCAAGCTGAGAGAAAATCAATAATCTACTATCAAAGACAAACATTTTTTTGGTTGATATAGGATTGCCAAGAATCCTAGGATGCTCCTACATCATGTGATCATAATATAATCTAGTAAAAATTAACCAACATGCTCCTAGATTTTTTTTCTTTATCTTGTTTCATGTCTAGACCTACACACAAAGAAAAATTAGAAAAATGTTTGGAGTTGTATACAAGATTGTATTATTCAAATGCTTGATTTGGTTTGCCAAGCTCTAAAAATAGTCCAAAAAATCATATATGGATAGATAAAATAAAAGACATTAAAATAAGTAGACATGTGATATATAAACAAACCTTGATAGGGAGAAACATCATTGTCACAACAAATGAACATTGTATAATTTGAGACCCAAATATAAAAAATGCAAGATAGTCTTAGAAAAATTCTAGTCTAGATCCTCCCTTAAGACAATAGAATTGATAACATAGGGAGTCGATGAACTCATAACACTCCTAGTGTAATGGCTGGAAGTATTTTGATAGAGTTTTGTTTTATTTTAGTTGAGAGAATGAGAGATAGTTTAAAATATTTTCAAAATGAATTAAATAAAGAGATTTAATTTAAGTAAATGGGAATGATAATTAATTATTATTTTTTTTCTATGTCATAATATGCATTTTGGATGAAGCATGTAGAAGATCCACATTTGTAATTTGAAAATCCATGAGACAGTGTCATGTCATGCAGATTTTTGTGCATAATATTATTATATAGAGGAATTTTTTTAATTTGTAATCCACAAAGTATGGTCACTTTGTCTTTACCACCTATGATCAAATTTTCATAACTCCATACATAGGACATATCATAAATTCTATGGACACAATGTATTAGTGTGAAATTATCATCATGTGTGATTTATTACATTAAAGCTCCAAATCAACTATATAGTTCAGTAGAGATGGGTGGGAGAGGAAATCTCGAGGAGGTGGGACTATAGTTTTTGGCCTGGGAAAATATGTAGAGGAAGAATCAGATAGAGATGATGATGGAGAGGTTTTTGAGGAGAGCATACCATAAAAATTTGGGGCTTCATTTAGTTTCCATTAGGTTCTTGATGGGTTGTTGTGTCATGTCGTATGTGCTCAAAACTCTTTCTCCCCTTGACTTTGGGTGTTCTATGTAGCCATGGTGTGGTGATTTTTTATTTTTATTTTATTTATTTTATTTTTATTTTTTGGGGGGGGTTCATGGCATTTATTTTTTAATTTTTTAAACCCCCTTAAATTCATTTTTTTTGGTTGTCTTGGTAGGTTTTGGATGTGTGGGGAAACTTTCATTTTATTTTAGTGATTACTGTTGTGTTGGGAGACTAGCCCTTTTGGTTTAAGATTGTTTGACCTTCTTGGGGTATCCTCTATTTTGGTCTTTTGGATGGTCAAGTATATCTTGTGGAAGTTGGTGGGTTTTTCATGGCCCTAATTTTCCTATCTCATGTATATCTTAAGGGGATGACCTTGAGGATCCTCTTATATGGGTTATTTGCAGAGGCTGGTCCTTTTTTCCATATTCAAATCGAGTTTTTATCTCTCATGATTTCATGAAAGAGAGTGATGTGGTATCTCTCAATGTGTTATATATTTGTGCTTGGGATTTTCCCTATGGTGTGTTAGTGACTTGTAATGTTTATGGTTTTATCTTACAATTTTTGTTTTTCTAGGATATTGGTTGTTAGGAATGAATGCTAAATGTTTGGCAGCCATTCTATAGTAGTTGTTGTTGCATTCATGACTATGATTGTCATTGATGTCAACACAGTGATTTACCCCAAAGACTTGCAGAGAAGCAGACAGAGTTTGGATTAGCGCACGTGGGTTATTGCAGTTGGAGCTATGTGATGTTGAGGATATACTCTTTGATATGTTATATGTTTATGGTTAAGAGCGCATACAGTAATTCATTTATTCATGGAAGTTATGAGCATTTTGGTAGAAGTAGTATTCAAGCAGTGTTCCTAAGTAGCGGTTTGTGGAAATCGGATGATATCTCCTAATCGGGATGGAATTTGGTTTTGCGCAGTTAAAGGGAAGTTGAAGACACATTGATAGTGATGTGGATGATAGCACAAACTTCAAGGTCACATGAGTGAAGATTTATTGTATTTGGAAGCTGACAGTTTTGTGTAATTTTGGTGTAGCCTGTGGAAACTTTTATGTTGTAATTTTATGCTGACTCATTTGTAACTATTTGAGTGTGGTATAAAGGAAGGAATGTATTTCCTTGTTGTAATGTTGTTGTGAAATGGTTTTAGTGGTTGTGTGTGATGTTGTATGCATGAAGTGAAGAAAAGAGCTAAGTATGAAAGCAAATTTGTGAAGGAAGACAAGCGAAGTAAAAAGATCTGAAATTAAGATTTGGTGTAATAGTGAGTGTGGTTTGGCATAGTTAGAGAAGAGGTAATATATTATTCTATTGAGTAATGAAAAAATTATTTGGATAGTGTGTTCAGTGATCTTACCTTGAAGCTATTTGGGCAATGGGTCCTTCTGTCTTCCATAACTCTTAACAGGGTTAGAATCTTTTAATAGGGATTCAAAATATCCTAACATGGATTCATATGTATTGAATTTATTTCATAAGACTCCTAAAAAAGTCCATCCTTTCATAAGGAATATTCATATTAGTGAATCTTTTGTGGGCATCATTCCCACCGGGGTTTATTCTTTGATCAAGTGGTTCCCTAGTCAACATATCTTGTGTCATTGTGTTATTGTGTATGAATATCTTTCTATGGTTGGTAATTATATTTCTTATATGGTTTAATGATGTTGAAGATGATAAAATTTATAATTATTTGATAACTGATTCACCCCCCCCCCCTCTAAGTTATCTTGGTGGACTTTACTTTCTAACATTGGTAACTTTAGAATGCAATTGTCTTAAATGAGGAGAAATGAGTCTTGGTTGTGGAAGATGGTTTGGTGGAGGTTATGGATGTTCTCTCTTCCCCACTTTGGATTCTCATTAGGGCCTATTTTTCTACTATGGTTATGAATGTGTTTGCCTCACCAGTTAGGGTTTTTACCCTATGTTGGGTGTTTCTTAAAGATCTACTAATTTGAAGGTTTGGGATGGTATTTTTTAGGCTTTTTGAGTTATTATCTTATCCCTGCATGTTTTGTATGTTGAATATGACCTCAAAGATGACGGTTTCCTTAATGCTCTCTTTTTCTAGAGTTTTGAGTCCTTGAACATTCCTAGGGTTTGAGCTATGGCTCTCTCATTTTATATCATACCCAATCTATTTTTTCTCTTTTTTTTTTTCTAAATATGATAAGCTTGACTTGGCAAGGAGAGGTTCAAGTATGTTTTGGTTAAGGGTTAATTCTATTATTCTTGTTATTAATTTTTTGTGGGATTTTTTTGAGAGAGCTCTTGATCTTTGAATGTTCTATCTATATATGAGAACCAATTATTTCCTTCTTTTATCTTTGTTCATTTGTCTCCTTCCAAGATGGAGATGTCTCTTATGGAGATGGGGAATTGTATTTTGGTTAAGATAAAGAATGTTTCAATGTGCCTCTAGTTTTCCTCCTTTGGTTATCCCATTGAGGTGGTGCTTCTCCTTTTGAGTTGGAGAATGTTAAGATGGAACTGGTAGTAAATTAGTCTTTTAGTAAGTCTATGAGAGACTTTCTAAAAATTATGTTTTAGGTTAAGGGTTATTGGGAAAACCCTTGTTTCTTGCTTAAGGTTAAGGGATCCTTCAAAAACCTTTTGTAATGTTGTAATGGGATTAGGCCTTTTAGTTGTGTATATTGAGCATTGATGTTTTATAATTTTTCATCTTGTTGAATGTTTTTTGATGGGTTTTCATGCTCTATTTACTTGTAGCTATTTTTTGTGGGTTCTAGATCCCTCAAAATAATATTTGTACAAGATTTCACAACCCCTTGAAATTTTTTTGACCCTAAATATAAAACACTACACCTCCCAATCCAATATTAGTCAATCCTCATGTTACTTTTGGGATATATCATTAATATATCAAGAAAAATCTCAAATCGATTAGTCTTTAAGATTTGGTTCTTATATTATCTTCTATCACTAAGTATTTATATCTACTTCACTAAAAAAAGAACTACATCTTATAGTTGTAATACTATTTGAAATAGGGTCATAATGTAAACACAAAATTTTAACTAAATCTAATTATCATACCATCACCTTCATCTCCATCCATCTAAGTGTTATAGACTAAGTTTGTGCCTTTGTTTCAAGCTGTCTTGGTCTTGATAACTTAGTATAACATGGGAATCATCTCCAGGTTGTGGGAACTATGCTAACTAACATGAGACCTCCAGGTTCTAGGCTGGTTCCTCTTCGATAATCACCTTAATTGGCTTCTAGACATGAAAGTAAATCTTTTGAGGGAAAGGGATAGAAGGAATGCTTGGAAAGGGAAATGACTAAAAGCAAACTACCTACTAGGTGATACACCAAAATGAAATGAACATAATACACTAACCAAATCAGCATGAAAGCTCTCAGATCTAATAGAACGCAATCTTCCTAAATAGGCTTACATAAGTATTTCATAGAGAGGCCTGAACAAAAGACATGGACTGTGACCTGCAAGCAAACATTCTCTTTAGAAAAAGGGCACAGGAATGAGACAGAATGATAGGGGGTTGAATTGTACCCACAAACTCACTCAAATCAGATCAAACATAGTAGTGCACAATTAAGCTGAAAGAAAGAAGGGCCCTAGAACTCCAAGATTTCTCTAACAAAGATAGTATATTATATTCAATAAGAGAAACACAAACAAGGAAAAGACCACAGGGTAGAACAAATGCCATAGATAGCCTCTATTGAATCTAAGATTTCAATGAAATATCACAAATTGTAAAAGTCAGAGGGTAGAAAGAATGCCACAGATAACTCCTAGAAAGAGAAAACTCTTTTTACAAAATGTAAACTCTGAACTCTAAAAGCTCCAAAAAACATTATATACATCTCCTTTTAAACAAGTGAGAGAAAAACCTAACTAGGGTTACAGATTTACAACAGAATAACAAACCCTAAATCAATCAAGTCTGATCATAAATGTTATTTCTACAAATATCTCAGCCAATCAGATATTGTGTGCCCATCCCTGCACTAAAATCAACCTACAGACAAGCAACCTTGATTCACCAACCTTTTCTGCAACAGGCCCGCCATGAATGCTAAAATGGTACCTCACAGGGACAAGAAATGACTCATGATAGCCACCCAGGCTTCCTCATCATCCTCTTCAAATGAAAATGTCTTGCAAACATAAATTTCTTAGCTACCTCACTACTCGCAGCTTGTTTGAATCAATTGCTGGCAAAAAACCCTCTGCAAAGATATTTGAATTTAAATTATAACAGCTAGCCGGTCATTTTAAAACATGTTCGTCGATAGGAAACCCTTCTCGATAGATGAAAAACTACGATGCACTTGAAAATAGCTTGAAAACCCACCTTGAAAAGTCAAAGACCATGTCGTCAGCAACACCCAATAGAAAATGAGCACGTAAGAAAAGACCGACACCTCAGAAGTCAAAAGAACTTGGACCATGCATCGGACAGTGGTTGCATGATTGCAAGGGAAAGGAATATTCCTTGCAAACATGTGACCACCGTAGATCTTACTTCCTCACCACCTCACTTAAGATACTTAGCCCCACTGATAGATTTCCACATCACCAGCTCATGACCAATCAAAAGCTTTACACATCAGCCCATCTGACAGCGTGGACCCATGACCTTCCTAATCTTCATCGAATAGTTGTTGCATGATCTCACAGGGTCAGAAGATTCTATGAGATCATACGACCACTATAGATCTTTACCTTTGTGACACATCCGCAAACCCTCTAACACGGTCCCACTGACACATCCTCACTGTTGCCTGGGAGCTAATAGAGAATGGGCATGTCACCAGGAAAGGACCCTCCTAATAGAACTTGGAGATAAAGAAAGATCAATGGCCATCGCATGATCGCATACTCTGACACAAACCCTTGTGAACATATGCCAACCATTGATCCTTTGCAAATGTTAGAGCCTCTGACTACCAAAAGGGGCTGGTCCCACTGACAAGAGATGACTCACTAGCATGTGGACCAATCAAAATATGCCACCTACGCACACCTCGCAGTGGACCCACCTATTTGAAGAGTTACATCACAAAAGATAATCAATGGTCGGTGCATAATCTCATGGCTTTGATAGAATGCATGAGATCATATGCTAGTTGTTGGATCGAAAAGGTGTCAGAGGGCCAGACCTAGGAGACATAGAGGCTGGAAACATTAGAAAAGATTAAGCTCTGGGACTTAGGAAAAATTAAAGCGCTAAGCGCTAGAGACTTAGGGAACTATTAAAGCACGTGGACCCTCTGAGACTTTAGTGGCCAAAAAGGTAATGAAAGAATATAACAGGCCAAAGAGATTTTTTATGGTTTTCTACCTCCAACAGCTACTTTTATGAATTTTTAGACCTGCAGACCAGGGGATGAAACAAATTGCAGAGGCCAGAGAATAAAACATGAAGCCATGAAAATTTTAGGGATGCTTGGCAGGGTAAAAATAGAGACCTGGGGATAGATTTAGCCAAATTTCTATGAGACAGGAAAATTTGGGTAACATTTTGGTGATTTTTGCTGGATGTTAGCCTGCTAGACATTGATTAGTGGCCTTAAAGCAATCCATTGGGCATGGGGTCATTCTCAGGAACACAAAACTCTTGATAGAGAAACCTGGAAGAAAACTATGCTTGAGCACTTCTTGGAAAATAGGGAACTAAGCTAGAAAATAGGGATAGAGAGCAGGAAAAACTAACCTATCCTAAACTAACCAGTTATAGAAACCTGGTCAAACAAAACCATTCACTAGTTGTGAAAAATAGCTACCTTTCCTTATTAGGATATTTTGCATTGGATACATGAGGATAGCTATGAAGATGTGAGGCACACAAATTTTTTTCAAATAATTATTAACTGCCTCTGCAAAAATAGGATCAATTTTACCTTCCTCTAATTGAGCATATGGATGGGCCTTGGTAAACTCCTTCTGGGCCAAGTATTTGATGGGGCAGCCTCTTGAAAGTCTGAAGGTAGGACTTTCCCTGATGGCTTCTTCTTTATCTTCATGGTTGCCCTCCATCATGGATAGCCATGTCAGCTCATCATCTATGGACAGGGGACTATCATCCTCCTCTTTTAAACAAGCCAAGAGCTCCTCAAAGTTGTCAATATCCTGAAGATCTCCAGGAATGACTGGCTCTTTACAATCAGGCTCCATACACAAGCCTCCTATGATGTGCTCCAAACAATCCTCCCTAAGGCTTTGGTTATCCTCTGTGCATTGGGAAGTCTCCTCCTCAAAGATGAGATCAAGCTCATGAATCAACATATCCTCAAGATCAATCTCTTCTAGCTACTACAACTTCAGAGAGGTGGCTATGATCATATCTTTATCATCCTGCTCAACAAAACTAGGTAGCTTATGAAATAAAATCATAGCATCCCCCTCTGTATCAACCTCTTGTTGATGGTGGACCTTTTGTTCTGATTGATCTTTAGCCATAGGTAATGGCATGGTCTCTTCTTCATTATCAACAAAGAGGGGAATCTCACCAAACAAACCAACCAAGATCTCAGGCTGAGCATCAATCCTCATCTCCTCACCTTGTTATCCCACTTCACCATAGTCATCACTCTGCCCTGATACCTCAGATTTTTTCTCCTCTTCTTCAAATGAAAGCTCATTTACCATAGGTCCTTGCTTAGACACTAGACTAGTATCTTTGAAAAGATCTGGCATCTAACAGCTAGGGGGCAGAGTCCATTGGGGTATCCACAACACTTCATCATCCTGAGAGACCAAAGGGGCCTCTTGGGATAAAAAAATTTCTTGAACAGGTTGCTCTTGCAGAGTGGTAGGCTGCATCTCAAGTATAGGCTCTTGGAAGGAATTTTTTGCCTTAAAAATTGGGATATAAAATTGAGGGGGCTTAGAGGGAGAGACAGAAGGCATACCTATCTTGAACCTTGGAAAACTGAAGGCCCTAACATCTTGGTGTTGGTCCCTTGCAACTGACTCTATCTCAATATAGTCTTTAGGCTATTGCAAACCACAATAAGGTTGCAACCACTCCAAAATAGGCTCAGATTCTTGAAGGGTGCTCCTAAAACTTGGAAATGAGCACTTTGTATGCTCTTCATGTGTAGGCTCTTGAGGCAAATGGGTCCTCCAGCTTGGAATTTTAGGTCTAGGAGCCTCTTGTTGAGCAATTTGTGATCTCAACCTTGCTATCTCAATGTCAACTCGGTGTTTGATCTCTTCTTGGAATTTTTTTATTTGTTTCTCATCAACAAGAGTCTCTGTCACTTGGTTGGAGATGAACCCTGGCTCATAACTTTTAGCTTCCATTTCCTGTTGCTCCTTGATCTCAGACACTTGCTTAATCAAATCAAGCAATAGATTCTTGGTCTTCTCTTGCTCTTTCATGAAGTTTGAGCTCTAAGTCTGTTGCCAATAAGGCTGAGAAGGGGTGGGTGGATGGTAAGCATGATAGGGGAGTTGGCTTTGCAACTATTTTTGTGCCCTTTGTGCCCATGATCCTTCTTTGCGGAGGGCTCTTTCATAATCTTGTGCAAGGGAAAAATCATTTGGGGCATGCTGGATATAATGACAACCTTGTATAGTATGAAAGCTTGGGGTAAAATCAGGCTTTGGGTGGCTCTGATAAGGCTAATGACTAGTCCATTGAGCATTAATCTTATAATAGGATGGTGGGTAACCTGATTGTCCATAATAACTTGACATGTCTACTCATACAATTAGCTGGGATTTGACTATGAAAGATTTGAAACATACTAGCACTTGATCTTTGAAACTAGTAAACTTTCTGGAGCTAGCAAATATGCAACAAAATGACCTCTTCTAGGTCTATAGCATGCTATCAGCATATCAAAGATAGCATACCTTGAATATGAATCTGAACTTTGGTCCCACCAGGTGTGCCAGAATTGTTATACACTGGCACCAAGGTGGGGTATCCTTGAGCTTGAGTCTATATTTATAGTCCTTGTGTATTGAACTTCTTTAATCCTTTTGCAGGTGAACCAACAGGAGCACCTTTGGACTTCAATCTGATCTTTGTAGTCCCAGCGGGTGTGCCAGAATTGTTATACACTAAGTTTGCACCTTTGTTTCAAGCTCTCTTGGTCTTGATAACTTAGTATAACATGGGAATCATCTCCAGGCTCTGGGAACTATGCTAACTGAGATGAGACCTCCAAGTTCTAGGTTGGTTCCTCTTGGATAATCACCTTAATTTGCTTCTAGACATGAAAGTAAATCTTTTGAGGGAAAGGGATAGAAGGAATGCTTGGAAAGGGAAATGACTGAAAGCAAACTACCTACTAGGTGATACACCAAAATGAAATGAACACAATACACTGACCAAATCAGCATGAAAACTCTTAGATCTAATAGAACACAATCTTCCTAAACAGGCTTGCATAAGTATTTCACAGAGAGGCCTAAACAAAAGACATGGATTGTGACCTGCAAGCAAACATTCTCTTCAGCAAAAGGGCATAGGAATGAGATACAATGACAAGGGGTTGAATTATACCCACAAACTCACTCAAATTAGATCAAACATAGTAGTGCACAATTAAGCTAAAAGAAAGAAGGGCCTTGGAACTCCAAGATTTCTCTAACAAAGATAGTATATTATATTCAATAAGAGAAACACAAATAAGGAAAAGACTAGAGGGTAGAACAAATGCCATGGATAGCCTCTATTGAATCTAAAATTTCAATGAAAGATCAAAAACTATAAAAGTCAGAGGGTAGAAAGAATGCCACAGATAACTCCTAGAAAGAGAAAACTCTTTTTACAAAATGTAAACTATGAGATCTAAAAGCTCCAAAAAACATTATATACATCTCCTTTTAAACAAGCGGGAGAAAAACCTAACTAGGGTTATAGATTTACAATAGAATAAAAAACCCTAAATCAATCAAGTCTCATCATAAATGTTATTTCTACAAATATCTCAACCAATCAGATATTGTGTGCCCATCCCTGTACTAAAATCAACCTGTGGACAAGCAACCTCAGTTCACCAACCTTTTCTACAATAGGCCTACCATGAATGCTAAAATGGTACCTCACAGGGACAAGAAATGACTCATGATAGCCACCCAGGCTTCCTCATCATCCTCTTCAACTACAAATGTCCTACAGACATAAATTTCTTAGCTACCTCACCACTCGCAGCTTGTTTGAATCAATCGCTGGCAGAAAACCCTTTGCAGAGATATTTGAATTTAAATTATAACAGCTAGTTGGTCATTTAAAAAGGTCTCCATCGATAAGAAACCCTTCCCGGTAAATGAATGGCTATGATGCACTTGAAAACAACTTGAAAATCCACCTTGAAAAGTCAAAGACCACGTCATCAGCAGCACCCAATAAAAAATGAGCACATTAGAAAAGACTGACACCTCAGAAGTCAAAATAACTTGGACCACGCATTGGGTGGTGGTTGCATGATCACAAGGGAAAGGAATATTCCTTGTGAACATGTGACCACTGCAGATCTTACTTCCCCGCCACCTCACTTAAGATACTCAGCCCCACTGATAGATTTCCACATCACCAGCTCATGACCAATCAAAAGCTTTACACATCAGCCCATCTGACAGCGTGAACCCATGGCCTTCCTAATCTTCATCAGACGGTTGTCACATGATCTCATAGGGTCAGAAGATTCTATGAGATCATATGACCACCATAGATCTTTGCCTTTGTGACACATCTGAGACCCTCTGACACGGTCCCATTGACACATCCTCGTTGTCACCTGGGAGCTAATAGAGTACGGGCACATCACCAGGAAAGGACCCACTTGACAAAACCTAGAGATAAAGCAAGATCAATGATCATCGCATGATCGCATGCTCTGACACAAACCCTTGCGAACATATGCCAGCCGTTGATCCTCTACAGATGTCAAAGCCTCTGACTGCCAAAACAGACTGGTCCCACTGACAAGAGATGACTCATTAGCATGTGGACCAATTAGAATATGCCACCTAGGCACACTTGGTAGTGGACCCGCCTATTTGAAGAGTTATGTCATAAAAGATAATCAACAGTAGACGCATAATCTCATGGCTTTGATAGAATGCATGATATCATACGCTAGTCATTGGATCAAAAAGGTGTCAGAGGGTCGAGCCCAGGAGACATAGAGGCTGGAAACATTAGAAAAGATTAAGCACTGGGACTTATGAAAAATTAAAGTGCTAAGCGCTAGAGACTTAGGGAACTATTAAAGCAGGTGGACCCTCTGAGACTTTAGTGGCCGAAAAGGTAATGAAATAATATAATAGGCCAAAGAGATTTTTTAGGGTTTTCTACCTCCAAGGGCTACTTTTATGAATTTTTAGACCTGTAGACTAGGGGATGAAACAAATTGCAGAGGCCAGAGAACAAAACATGAAGCCATGAAAATTTCAGGGATGCTTGGCAGGGTAAAAATAGAGACCTGGGGATAGATTTAGCCAAATTTGTATGAGATAGGAAAATTTGGGTAGCACTAAGAATATAAATAATTTATCTAATCGTTAACTAATCCTCCTTAATTTATATTAAATTGATTAAATAAACTTCATTATTTATTTGATTAAATAAAAAGCTTATTTTCTAACCAATCTCTATAATTAATTTAATAATCAATTAAAGTAATAAATTAATTAACTAATTGATCAAAATTAAAGATAAATATTTTTAAAAAACTAACAAATTAAATTAAATAAATATTTGAAAAAATTAAATAAATAAATCCATTAAACTACTATATAAAATAATTAACTAGTAATGGATACCATTTATCCTTGTCCACTTCATCTTTCAATCAATAAGCCCCTGATGTAATATGACACACTAATTGTCCATCCATGTCTTTAAAATCCTATAAATTGGGATCATAACCTTTCCTTTAAATATCATGATCCTAGTTTGACTAGGTAGATGTCTTCTAGACAAGTAACATACATTAAATTTAAGAGAAAACTATTAGTTATATATCATAAGTTTGTGTATTAAATTAGAATAATATTTCTTACATATCAATTTTACTTATTTAATTTTAATTTGACTTTTATGCATAAAATTTATTTAACATTGTGTGTACTAAATTAGATGAAATCTCTATTGGAAGAAAGGGTATCTCTTAGGTAAACATGCAATTACCTACAAGAATCTAATATCACACATGCCTCAAAAACTTGATTTAATGTTGATTTCTACATAGAAATGAACACCGCTAGCTACCAACTCTTAATTATATGAGGGGAACAAGATCATATCTACCTCCACAAACATATTGTTTGTGGAATTCTAATTATTAAATTCTATGTGCTCCATAAATTTCTCAATCTATATTCTCAACTTGTTTATCCAATATGCTCTTAATCATGTACATACCCTATCTCCTTCTATCATTAGGTTAGTATGACAATAAAACCTTCACATTTCACCTAGATCAGAATTGACATAAGTTGGTCACTTAAAGATAAATAGTTAAGGATCAAATGAGAATGATTTAGTTATAGGCTCCAAATTTTATCCATTTAGTTTTGGTTCAATGGAAATAAAACACATCACCCACCTTCAATAATGTGGAGTGTTCTTTATAAATCCATCAAATATGAAAGTTGGTAATACATCATATACCATTAAAGGCCACATGTGGTATTCCCTCATTTAATGATATCAAAGTGGAATCCTTGAAAAAAAATTATATTGGTCTTTTATAAATAAAAATCATAAATAAATAAACAAATATTTATCACATTTTTTTGAGCCACTAATTTTAAGGCTAAGACAAAAATGGGGAAAAAATTAGCATTACCCCAGCAAATTTTGGAGGGGTTTTCCATTAGAAATTACAATCAAACTAAAAGGAACCTAAGGTGTAAAAAATACTTCCTAACACTAATCTAGTGTGGTAGATAGTACAAATTTTCTTACAAATATTAACTATTACAGAAATAGAAACACACCCAGAAAGTGATTACAAACATACATAAAGATATACAAAAATGAACATAAGATATACTATGGGGAATCCCTTTTTGATAGATATATCCCACACTCTGGAATAATAGTATTTTTTATTTCAATAAACTAACAACTGAAATACAATATCAGAACTTAGCTTGTTTAATAAGAATCTATAACTAACAACCCACAACTTGGATTGATTTTGGAAACATAGCATTTCACCTAAAATACATAACATATATAGTAATATTGATGACCACCATATATAAAAAAATATAACCCAAGAGTTAGATTCTAAATGAAGGTACAAACTGGGGTCGTACAAAACACTTGGAACAACTTTCTAGCCATCTAGGACCATGAAAATGGAAATGAAAATCTCAAAATGACTCCCCATTAAAACATCCTAATTTGGGCACCCAAAATTTACTATCTTGAGGTATGATAGATACTCTTACACATCTTATAACTGTCAGTATTTTTTTCTATAAATATTATAATAACTTATAGCACTTACAATACTTATATTTGTAAGAGAATTTATATAAACATACCATAAATAATACATTTTCTATATCTTTTCATAACCTAAATTGTGTGTCTACCTTCTCCATGCAAAGGTGTCTCCTACCACTTATCTATTTTGTAATATAATCTTTCTTTTTGTCATATGTCATATTCTCCTACCTATTTCATCTTTATTTTCCTTCTTCTTTCCTTTATCTTTCTATTCACCATGAACCACAAGAGCCTCCTTAGTTGATACAAAATTATTCCTTTAGATATCTTTAGAAATTAAGGATACTACCACCTCATCTACCTTTAATTTAGTGGTTGTACTCTCAAGAGACATAAAAAAGTGGTCCTATGAGTTAGCAAAAGAACACAATAAAAGAATGCAACAATCTTCCTCCTTAAACTTTCCCCAAAAATATGAAAGTGAAAAACACAAATGTTGAATGCATTGAGATGATCAACAAAAAATCTTCCGTCTTCCATATTTAGATAATATATATTCTTTCTTGGAAAATCTTTTTTATGAAGGAATTTAGCCTGATAAACAACTCCAAGCTTCTTTGGAAGGTGTTTTGTTGTCCTCTCATCATGGGCATTCAAGAAAACTGAATCATCTCAACATGATCTTATCAAACCGTTAACCTTTTGATTTATTGTCTCTCAATATTTTTGACTTATAGTCTAGGGTTTTTTTCTAGATATGTCATCCCATAAATTTTTATTCGTGATCATATCCTTTATTTTAAACCTCTGAATTATTCAACTTTTATTCCATTAAACAACTCCATATCAATTTTTCTTAGGTCTCATTCCACCTTCTTCCTAAAACAATATTATAAAGATGATTTATAAAAACCCACTACGCAAAAACAACGTCAAAACTAGTTAGGATCTGATACCAACTGAAAGGAATATATGGTACAAAAAACACTTTCTATCTCTAATCTAGTCAGGGAGATAATGAAAATTTTCTTACAAATCTTAACTATTATAGCAATAGAAGAACATTTAGTAGAATATAATGAACATTTAGAAAGGTATACAATAATGAACATAGGATATATCACAAGGAAAACACTTTGATGAGAAACAACCCACTCTCCAAAATTATGGTACTTTTTATTCTAGTAAAATAATGGTTACAATAGAATATCATCACTTAGATTCTTCAATAAGAGTCTAAAATTGACAATCCAATCTCAAATAATTTTGTTAGCATGAAACTTTACTTGCAATACATAACATAAATAATAGTCTCCCAAAACCACCTTATTTAGAGAAATACAATCCAATAGGTATCTTCTAGAAGAAGAAACAATATTTCATCTTGCAAAATACTTGGGATAATTTTACAATCTTCTAAAAAATTTCAAATGACACATATGCATCTCCAAATTACTCCCCACTAAAACCTCCTATGTTGGGTGCCCAAAATTTACCATCTTGAGGTACGATAGATGCTCTTACAAATCTTATATTTGTCATAGAAATCAATCATATTTATTTTGATAAATTACAATACTTACAACTATAAGAGAATTTGTAATAAATAACCATGAATAGCACATTCTCTTATTGATTTTAAGAGCCCATCTTGGACACTTACTTTCTCCATGAGAAATGTATCTATTTACACTTGTCTATTTTTTAATAGAATCTATCATACGTTTCCATATGTAAGTGTGTAATAATAACTACCATAGGTTGTGTACAGTAAGAAAAGGTAAGCAAGTAAGATTGCTCCTCCTTTACCTAA
This sequence comes from Chamaecyparis obtusa, assembly GCA_027943335.1. Classification (NCBI taxonomy): domain Eukaryota; kingdom Viridiplantae; phylum Streptophyta; class Pinopsida; order Cupressales; family Cupressaceae; genus Chamaecyparis; species Chamaecyparis obtusa. The sequence goes on from BSBK01005644.1 coordinate 53,764, forward strand.
TGCAAAATAATAGGGAATATGTTCCAATAGGCACAAGTAGGACCTAATCTCTAAGTGAGTTAATGAACCTTCACAATCATGAATTGATTGATATTATGTATAAGAAAATGATATGATGGTGCATAATAAAAAGATAAATACGAAAATATTATGAATTTTAGAAAAGACGGACTAACATAAATAGATAGGAAGCTACAATGACCTGAAATTTTACACCTGGGATCTATAATGACCCGTAAAATAAATCTTTAGATGATCTCTCAGGTACAAAATGCACTAGGCATTTTATTTTCGGGAATAATAAGCCTGCGTGTGTCTTATTCCTAAGGTGTTTTTCCCAATTCCAATTGCATACATCCTAATAGAACCTGTACTTTCTAGATCAAGTATTGATAGCCACACTACATCTAACTACACAGAAAAACATGGAATAAGTTTAGATAAATATTTTTTCCATAATCAAACCCCTATTTGGAATCAACCTTGAAATTGAATGAAAGAAATAAAAGTGGGTTGTAATATAGAAGAAGATAAATCTGAAAATAGAATATGTCATACCTTAGAAATGAAAATGCTTCTTTGACTGTGATCAAAAAAGAAAATCATGAAGGAAAAAACCTCATGTGATGGATGTTGTATGTTTATGCAATGCTTGATTAAGATGAATAATATGTATGTGTATGGGTATGTGTATGTGTATGTTTATGTGTATGTGTATGCGTATGTGTATGTGTATGTGTATGTGTATGTGCATGTGCATGTGCATGTGCATGTGCATGTGTATGTGTATGTGTATGTGTATGTGTATGTGTAGGTGTATGTGTATGTGTATGTGTACGTGTATGTGTATGTGTATGTGTATGTGTATGGGTATGCATGTGTATGTGTATGTGTATGTGTATGTGTATGTGTATGTGTATATCCTTCCTTTATATAATATTCCTTTTATAAGACTCCAATGAGGGAAAGAAGCTTGATACATGGTCAAGAACACCTTGAAATCTTAAGAATAATTCTAGATCTTGGATGCTTGAATACTTTCCTTGAAACCTTGAAATTTAATGCTTAAACTTGATGATTTCTTGATAATATTGATCGTGGTTACAAAAATGATGAGAGATGGGATCTTTTATAACTCTTACAACATCTTGAGGGTTAAAACTCAAGCAGGGCAACTATAAATTCTAATATCTGACTAAATCACCAATTCAAGAACCCTGATTCCAATTTTTGCCCAAATGTTAGGGAACAAAATTCCTTGGGTGTTATGTCCATGGGAATATAAAGCCCTAATGATTTTATGTTTCCTCCAATTAGAGCTAAAATTAGGACCATAGATCCCGGATAATCAAGAGATGTCGAATTACAAGATATAAATAATTTTGAGGTTGAGGTAGAACGTGAGGGCCACAAATAGTAACATAGGGCCTAGGTGATGAAATAAATTATTGGATTGGAATAAAAATAGAGGATCACACTTAAAAATAGGAGCTGGCCTTTATTTTAAACAAAATTGAAATTATAAAGGACCTAGATATTTGAACTTATGTTTCCATTAAGTTTCATATGAATTCTTACTATGAAAAGTCACTAAGGTGGGTGCTAAAAAAATATGAAATTCTACACACATGTTAGATTGCCACAATTTACAATAGTACATTTAGCCCTAAATTTAGCAGGAGTATTAGATGAACTCGTGATCATGGTAGAGAGAGAGAGAGAGAGAGGAAAAAATCCTTAATCTTACCAAGATTCAAAGTCAAATAGTTAAGGAGACCCCGATGAACCAAAAGTCTCCACCACTACTATCACGCTTAGAAAGATATTGCAAGAGAAAATGTTGTTACATGGAAATGAAAAAAGAATACTCCAAGGACAAAAAATACTCTATGATCTAACCCACTAGAAAATTCGTTAGAGCATGGAAAGAAACAGAGATAAACCATGAATGCAAAAATCTACTAAGTTGTGTTATGCTAGGTGATCTATGGGAGAGGAAGAGGAAGAGAAGGAAAGGATAGAAAGTTGTGTTATGCTACCTCCTCTCATTCATAAGAGAGAGAGAAGGAGAATTTATGGTCAAGAAAGCTATGAGATGGTAGTCAATTCTGCCTTCAAAATTTTGTAAATAGGGTATCTTATAAAATTTTGTGCATGGGGAAGCTTTGGTGTTTGTGCACAAGGCAGCTAACAAATTTTTTGTATGGGGTGGCTTACAAAGTTTTAATATGGGGTGGCTTAAAAAATTTTCAAATGGGATGACTTAGGGGATTAAGCACATTGGAAGCATAGTCTTTGTGTGGATCCATTAAAATGATGGTCAATCTAAGGACCAATTAAAGTTGTATAATGTACAAGGAGGCCATATGTATGCCCCCTCCTTATGATGGTGACATGGAAATATGGTGGCATCATAAGGAAAAGAGAAAAAGGATACCTAATTCCAAAAAAAAGGAGATATTCTTAATTCAATTATGTATAGCAAAAACCTTAGCAAAGAGTGAAATCTCTTTTTAGCCAATGAATAGATAATAGTGAAAGGATATCTAGAACTAGAAAGAGACCCTTTAATTGAAGAGATATTTAATACAATTTATCTACCTTCAAGATGAGTCCTCGAGAAAAGATAACATCTTCAATATAGAGAGGTGAAGGAGAATAAGAATGCATCATTTTAGCCCCTTATTATTAGATGAAAAATGGATTATTGAAGAATAATAACACACTCTAAGACTCCAAGTAAGAGTATTTGTTTAGGATGGACATGTTCTTTCCAAGAAATTAAAATATTGTAACTCGGGATGTAAATCTCCTAAAAAAGAGAGGATCCTTATGTAAACAAATAATCTTGATGCAAGAAAGGATATAATGTGACAAAAAAATACCACATAAATGAGAGAAAGTGAATCATTACAAATGAAAAAGAGATTGAGAAATGAAACCTTACCCCCAAGGGTGAAGGAAAGGGAAAAGATAACCTAATTATGTACCCTAAGTGATAGATATTTCATAACAAGCATGCATTTTCAAGGAGGCAAAAATTTGTAACTAAGGATGTAAATCTCCTAAAAAAGAGAAGATCCTTAAGTACAAAAAAACAAATATATGTAAGAAAGAAAATTATATTATAAAACAAATGATTCGAAAAAGGGATCTTGGATCTTTTGGAAAGGAAGAGAAAATGAGGAAGGATGATCAACTATACACACCTTCACTATTTCTAGGTAAGGGAATACTTGGTAGAGGAAAATACAATATACACTCCAAGGGAGAGAACATTTATAATAGACATGCACTTTCAAGAAAAGAAAATGTTGTAAAATTGGGATGTAAATCTCCTAAAAAATATAAAATCCTTATGTAAACAAATAATTATATGAGAGAAAAAATGTCATGTTATAAAAGACACAACTAAAAAAAGGGAGGAAATGTGTCCTTGAGATAGGAAAGTGAAATATTACCCTTTTCCCCCAAGTGTAGAGACAAGGGATAAGTTAGAATATTATGTTTTTCATAAATTCTGATTGCACCTAAAATTGTGCTACCATTAATTACAATGAGCCCCCAAAGGATAGGCTAGCAATGTCACATACTGAGGAGAAACATAATAGGAGATTAAATGTTCATTAGAATGATCACAGAAATGATTCCATTCATTGTAACATTTCATTCGAATTATACCAAAATCAATGAATTGTTAAATTTTACACTTCAAATAATAACATTTATTAGTCCTGTGGCTAAGAATTGTATCATTCATGTACAAATAAAAGAATTGTCTTCTTTATGTTTGCTACTTTTTCATTCATTTTGTAAAGGAAGAGTAATTAGGTTGGATTTTAGAAGCTCAAACAAAACATTCTCTTTTTGCGATGATAAATTAGGATAAGAATGCATAGATTGATTAGGAAAATGTGAAGGTTGGAAACCTAGAGTTTCTTTAGGAAAATGCGATGTAGATTTCTCATAGTTTTCAATGTCTTGTTGCAAACATCCTATACCATATCTGTCATCAAGGTTTGAAATATAGAAAAGATAAAAATCTCTTTTGGGTGGGATTGTATTTAAATTTAAAGAGGCCTAATCAATATCCATACATTTGTCAGAATAAGGTGTTTGGTTCTCAAATTCAAGGATTTTGTTTTTGCTATGGAAGGTCAGTTTGAATTCTAAAGTTTCCCAATCATTATATTGAAGATTTTATGCAGTGCTTGTTTGTATTGGAGAAAGAATTGAAGAAGAAGGTGGAGATTGCATATGAATAGCTTGACTTGGTTAGGATCATTATGTGCTTAGGTTTCATTTTTAGAAGGGAGCATATCGGGGATATTATCCTCTTGAGGATTGTTGTTATATGTGTATGGTAATGCATGATAATAAGGTTGTGTTGTTAGAGCAATAAAGTGTTTTCTTATTAATTAAATCATGTTTGATTTAATTACTAAGTCACTTATTATCTCTTTATGCTTTAGCTAAACTTTAGGCATATAATAATTAATTTCTTTATTAATTATTATTGTGCAACCTAGGTTTTACCTTTTTAAGTTTTCAGATCTCCTTTATAAGGATTGATCTCCTTTGTTTTTATAACAAATTGTATAACAGATTATTCATTATTGAATTGCAAATTTTATTTTTTCACATCAATAATGATTTCTCATCTCTCATAGATCAATGCATTCAGGCTTCCATGGATTCTTGCTTCTTCTCTCTCTTTCTGTGACAAGTGTTTGCATGCAGGTGTTCTTGGGAGCTGTGGGTTGTTTACTCATCAACTCCAATATGTGTATCACCATTTACAAAAATGATTGGTTTGTTTTGAGGGATGTGTTGAATGGTATTGACTTCATTGAGAGGTTCATAAATGGGATTTTTGTATACCTTAAATCCTTCTATCACATTAGTCAATTTTTGTAAAAGTGATAGTTAATGAGGTTTAGAGGAAGGCTTAGTAGACATGAATTCATCAAGGACTTCATCCATCATATCAAAGCATTGAATACTAAATGAATCATCAAAGGAAATAAAGATTTGTACAAGGAAATTGGAAAATTTACAATGCAATTTAAGCTAATTTAATGAAACAAAGAATAAATTGGACTAATATAAACACACACAATAATGCATGAAAAGAAATAATTTTGCATTTTATTTTTTTAACATGAAAAATAAAATACAATAATGAACTAGATCTATGAAACCAATATGCAATTTTTATGTCATTTTTTATTAATGAGTGCAAAAAAATGGATAAAAGGGAATGCAAAAACACCCAAATGTAAACACCAAATCAGAAGTGGAAATGTTATGAGTCGGGTTTACCAAAATGTACAATAAGAAAATGTAAGAAAGATAGATTTCTCCTCCTTTCTCTAATGCACAATCAGAAGGAACATGTATCAATGGTATCAAGTAGGACTTGATCTCTAAGTGAGTCAACGATCCTTCACAATAATTAATTGATTATACCATTTAGAAGAAAACTATATGGTGGTGTAGAATAGAAGGCTAAATAAGAAAATATTAGTAGTTTGGAAAATACAAACTAATAAAAAATATATAGGAAGCGCTATTGACCTAAAACAAAGACCCAAAAGTTGTACTAACCTGTAAACTAAATTTTGAGATAATTTGTTAGGTAAAAAATACCCTAAGCATTTTGTTCCTAGAAACAAGAAGCATGATGCATTTTGTCCCTAGGGTTTTTGCTTGATTCTAGTTGTAGATCTCCTGAAAAAACTTGTACTTGTAAGATCAAGCCTTCATAACCACGCTAGCTATACTTGCACATGGAAAAAAAAGGAAGAATATTGGATAGAGGGGTTTTCCTTAGTCAAACCCCTATTTGATATCAACCTCAAAATGAAATGAAATAAATGAACACATTTTATCATATAGAAGAGGCTAGATCTTAAAAATAGAATATGTCATACCTTGGAAATGCAAATGATTCTTTGAATGTGATCAAATATGTTGATGTAACAACTTGGACTTAACACAAAATCATAAAATGAAATCATGAAAGAAAAATCCTCATGTGATGGATGTTCTTGTTTTCCACAATGCTTGATTGAGAAGAAGAAAATGTAGATGCGGATGTATCTCCTTCCTTGATAGAGAACTCATTTTCTAGGCCTTCAATGAGGAAAAGAAGCATGATCCATGGAGAAGAACACCTTTGATGCTTGAGAAAAATTCTAGATATTGGATGCTTGAATGCTTGCCTTGAAACCTTGGACTTGAATGCTTAAACTTGATGATTTCTTGATAATACTGATCATGGTTAACAAAATGAGGAAAGAGAGGGGTTTTTTATACCTATCACAAAATATTGAGTGTTAAAACTCATGTAGGCTTATTGTAAATCCTAATATCCCATTAAATCCCCAATATGGGGCCTAGATTCTAATTTTAGCCCAAACCTCAGGGAATAAATGCCCTAGGTGTTATGTTCCTAGCAACATAAATCCATGAGTATTATCTGCCACCAAATTGGAGATAAAATAATCATATATTGTAGAGAATCAAGGGATTCCATATTAAAAGATACAACTGATTTCAAGGCCAGTGCAGAACATGAGAGCCACAAATGGTAACATAGGGCCTAGGTGATGAAATAAGTTTTTGGATTAGAGGAAAAATAGAGGACCACACTTTGAAAAAAGGGCTTACTTTATTTTAAATGAGATTGAAATGATATAGGACCTATATTTGAATTTATATGTCCATTGAGTGTCATATGAAGTCCTACTATGAAAAATTACTAAGGTGGGTGCTAAACAATCATGAAATTGTACACACATATTAGGTGCTTACAATTTATGATGATACAAGTTGTATCATAAGTTTTTAAAAGCATGACAAATGTCACCTACATATATTAAATAAAATATCCTTAAACTAGTACACCTACTTCTGCATGTTAAATATATGTGTTATACAGTCATCAGCAAACCAAGTGCAACAAAACCTTGTGATTCCACTAGATGAGATAAAATTTATAAGCAATTGATTAATTAAAATAAAAAATAAATATATCAAATATTACAACAATTAATTATAGGATTTTCAAAGGTTGAGACACCTTAATCCAAACACAAACATGAAAAATAATCCCCTACTCTAAACATCACTACCAAGATATGAAAAATGTGTGAGCACCTATCAATTTGATCAATGTATCCCACCATCTTCATTAGTTAGTGAAAAATGGGCACGCATTAGTTTCTCCCAAAAACTTTGGCCAATCCATGCCTTGACAATATGACTCATAATATTGCCTACATATCATCAAAAATATTGAACCTATAAGTTAAAACTTGAACAAATGCATAAATTATAACAAGCGTCTCTAATTTATATAGTGCACTTACCATGTAGGTTAAAATATTAGTTTTCCACTAGTCCATGTAATGAATACCCACAAATTTCTTACACATATTCTCCACCAAATTAATAAGGTAATAACACATAATCTTGAGAAAACATAAAAAAATCCAAGATATCCATTATTTTTGTTATTGATAGCTATTAAACCTATAAAATGGATGGCATAGGCTAAGTGTTAGAGATGAATAGTTAGGGATGAAATGGTATAGTCAAACATGCTTGTCTTTTATTTATTTATTTTAATTATAAATAATAAATAAAAACATTTTTCTAAGAAAAAATAACAACTAGACTTAAATACATGTTAAATAAATAAAAAAATTATTCCTATGCACCATTAAGGGTTTGTTATATATCCACTTGAAGCAAGGCAGGTCAGGACATGGAACCAAAGGTGCACCCTAATCCAAACCCACCTTGCAGAGATCACACACAGAAGAAATAACACAACAAGTGAGAGAGAGAATACAAATCAGATCCTTATATTCCATCAAATAGATTCATACATGCTAGGATGTAAGGCCTTCTTGGTTAAGGCCATATATAACAATTTAATTACAATAGTCCTCCAACATGCAAGGATTCAGAACTACCTTCAAACTTCTAATCTGATACCATTAATCTTCTATCTCTAAGCTTATCTAACTCACTTTCCCCTAAACTACAACTAACAACTACATTATATACAAGAGGCTACCGAAACAATTCGGCCTTCAGATCCACCATTAATGGAAGGAATAACCATATCTAGGTCCACATGCTTCCCAATGATTGATACCAACATTAAATTCATGACCACAATTAAATGCACAAGTCAGCCTCAATAGAAAACTAAAACAAACAACTTGGTAAGCAAGGTTAACCGAGCACCAAATAATTAACCGACCAACTCAGTTAAAGAAGGAACCCAAGCAACTACCGAGACAACTCGGTCAAAGAAGGAACTGAGCAACACAAAAAACTCAAACTTTTTTTTGGTGACACAAGATTGCCAAGGACTCGAGATGCTCCCACATCAGACACCTGGGGTTGTTTGAAATGATTCTCTGAATCATGTAGTAGGTACAATACAAGTTGAATCCAACTTAGATTGTGAAATCCACAAACTGTCTTCAATTGGTATGTTCTTCCACTTTACTAGATATTCCATATACTATTTTCCTCTTGTATTTTTGCCAACTCTTTGTTCCAAAATCTGCTCAACTTCTTTTGTCTGTCTCTTAGGATAATCATTCAGTACTATCAGGTCTTCATCTAATTCATGATACTCATACAAATCTACAATGTTGACTATAGGTGATATATCCATGTCATAAGGTAACTCAATCTCATAAGCATTTGCATTGTCAAATTGTAAGAGTGTTGTGTCTTCTTGATCTATTTGCTTTGTCTTTGTATTTATAATTACTTTTCTCCAATTTATGTTTCACTTCTTCATGCAATGTCCTCATGAACTCAATAAACTTTACTCCTTAAGTGATTCTCTTTTCTTCACCAACAATATCCTTCAAATCTAATATACCTCTCAGTTATATGCCATTTATAATCTCAAAAGGTGTTTTTCCAGTACTCCTATTCATTGAATTATTGTATGCAAACTCTACTTGTGCCAACATATTATCCCTATTACTCGGTTTATCTCCGACTAAACATATCAAAATATTACCCAAGCTTCTATTCAAAACCTTTGTTTGTCCATCAGTCTATGGGTGAAATGTAGAACTATATCTCAACTCGGTGCTCAACTTTCTCCAAAGAGTCTTCCAAAAGTATCCAACAAAGTTACTGTCTTGCTCAGAGAAGATAGTCCTCGGTAATCCATGCAATCTGACAATTTCCTTAAAGAAAAGATCTACTATATGCACTACAACTTTGATCTTTCTACAGGGTATAAAATGTGTCATCTTAGAAAATCTATCCACAACAACAAATATAGAATCATTACCTCTTACTATCTTTAGTAAGACAAGAACAAAAACCATATTGATATCAATCCAAGGTTTATGAGGAACAAAAATCGGTATATACAACCTAGTATTCTGACTTACTCCCTTTGCAACTTGACAAATTCCACAAATTTTTAGAAATTTTTGAACATCCTTATACAGCTACGGCCAAAATTATTTCTCCTTAAGAAAATTCAATGTTTTGTCAATACCAAAATGTCCATCCAAACCGCTACTATGTTTATCCTTTATCAAATTAGTTCTTATTGATCCTCTCGGTATACACAACTGAATACCTTTTAATAACATACCTTGTTGAATGAAATAGTCTTCCCATTTAGTACTCAATTGATCTTGAATAGGTGCTCTGCACTTTCTCCATGCCTCAGAAAAATCAGGATCAGTTTCATACAATACTTTCATATCATCAAAACCAAGAACTTCAATTCTCATCTCGGTCATCAAAGATCTTCTTCTACTCAATGCATCAGCAACTCGGTTAGTGACTCCACTCTTATTTTTTATAACAAATGTATAAATATGCAAATATTCAACCCATTTCATATGTCTCCGATTCAATTTATTCTAACTACCCAAATACTATAAAGCCTTATGATGAGTATACAACACAAATTCACTCAGTATCAAATAATGTCTCCATCTCTTCAAGGCTTGAATAAAAGCATAGAATTCTTGATCATACATAGAATATTTCCTTTCTGCATCATTCAACTTCTCACTAAAGAAAGCAATAGGTTTACCTTCTTAACTCAACACATCTCCTATTACACTACCACTTGCATCACATTCAACTTGAAATACCTTATTGAAATCAGGCAATGCTAACATAGGCAATTCAGCAACCTTCTTTAGAGTCTCAAAACTTTTATCAGCTCCATGTTCCACTTGAATTCTTTTTTATCTCCTCTCATATTCTCAGTCATAGCATTACAAATTGAACTGAAATTCCTAATGAACTTTCAGTAAAAACTTGCTAAACCATGAAATGATCTTACCTCACTAGCATTCTCAGGTGTAGGCCAATTTAAAATAGCTTCAATCTTTTCATGATCCATTTTCAAACCATTAGCTAAAATCACAAATCCCAAATACACAATCTCCTCTTTCATGAAAGAACATTTTTTCAAGTTAATCAACAACTTTTCTTCTTTCAATCTCTGCAATACTTTTTTAACATCCAACAAATGCTCTTCTCTAGTCTTACTGAATATCAGAATATCTTCTAGGTATACAATCACAAATTTACCTAAGAATTTCTTCAAGACTTCATTCATCAATCTCATAAAAGTACTTGGTGCATTGGTTAAACCAAAAGATGTAACCAACCACTCATACAAACCTTCTCTTGTCTTAAAAGAAGTTTTCCACTCATCACCTTCTCTGATTCTGATATGATGATATCCACTTTTCAAATCAATTTTGGTAAAATACTTTGCTCCAGTCAAACTATCCATTACGTCATCCATTCTAGGTATAGGAAACCTATATTTCACTGTTATCTTGTTGATTGATCTAGAATTTGTACACATTCTCCATTCTCCATTCTTCTTAGGTGTGAATATAGCTGGTACTGCACAAGGACTCAAACTTTCTTGGATCAAACCTTTCTGCAATAATTCTTGAATATGTCAGTTCAATTCCTAATTCTCAGTAGGTGTCAACCGATGTGGTGCCCTATTTGGTAAACTAGCTCCAGGGATTAGATCCATGCAATGATCAATGCTTCTCTTCAATGGAAAACCATTAGGTAGATTATCAAAAATGATCTCTCTATACTCAATGAGTATCTTATCAATCTCTTTAGGGATGCTATCCACTATTTTCTTACTCAGTTTGTTAGGAATCATAGCAAAACATACATCATTCTTCTTCAAATCCTTAACAAAATTTCTTCCTTCCATCCAACAAATTTTCATAGATGTAGAAACACTACTAACATGTTCTTCAATCAAAGGTAACAAGATTTGTCTTCTCCCATCAGCCCAAATAGTATATTTATGCAATTTTCCATCATATATAGCATGTCTATCATATTGCCAAGGTCTACCCAACAAAATATGACAACAATCCATAGACATGATATCACATAATAGATTATCATAGTACTTTCCAATTTTCAAATTCACATAACATTGTTCACTTACCAAGAGTGTATGCTCATTCTTGATCCATGAAATTTGATAGGGCTTCAGGTGTTCCAACCTTTCCAACTGCAACTTTGCAACCATTTCCCCAGATGCCAAATTCTCCAAGCTTCCGCTATCAGTGATTACCTTCCATACTTCATCAGAAACTCTACATCTGATCTTGAGCAAAATTTTCCTTACCAGATCTTCTTTATTAATTTCACTCCAAAGTGCTCTCCTTACCATCAAGTTCTTTTCCTTCTCAGGTTCATTCAGTGAGTCTTCTTGCACCAAAGCATTTCTACTACTACCGACCTTAATTACATGTGTACATTCAAATGATCTATGTCCTTCTTCTCCATAATTGTAACAAGTTCCTCGGAATCCACCTCTACTGTAACCACCTCGGTAGTTATTGCCTCTTCCTCTAGCTAAACTTTCACCTTTCCACTTGATCTTGTCTTTATCTAGATTTATCTTGTCTTGATCAGATCTATTATTTTCACTAGAAGGTCTACCTCTTCCTCTAGGGAATCTACCACTTCTTCCTCTTTGTCTTTTCTCATGTCTTTTTTTCAATTTCTCCTCAACTTTCAAGGAAAACTGATAAGATTCCTCAATGTTTTCCAATTTAACCAAAATGATTTCTTCTTGGATGGAAACTCTCAATCCATTCAGGTACCTAGCAATTTTTTCCACTTCATCTTCATCATGTCCAAATCTGATATCTAACCTATAGAATTCCTTAGTATAATCTTTTACTGAGATATCTTTCTGCCTCAAACTTTGCATTCGCCTAACTAGGTTAATCTGATAATCACATGGTAAAAAATTTCCTTTCAACTTATTTACCATCTTATTCCATACCTTGATTTTATCCTTGCCTTTCCTTTTTCTTTCTAATTGTAGATGTTCCCACCATAAGGATGCATGACTCTTCAACTTTGTGCTTTCAATCGTTACCTTCTTTTCCTCAGTAACATCTTCATACTCAAAATACTTCTCCATCTCAGTGATCCAATCCCCCAACTCATCTGAATCCAATTTTCCACTGTACTTAGGAGGATTGAAATGTGGTGTAGACTTCAAATTTGTCAAATCCTTCAATAATATTTCCTCACCCTGATCTATCACAGGTGCAAGTTCTACATCACCTTGTTCTTCTTCAATTTCTTCATCACTACCATCTTCAAAATGTCTTCCTTTGCACTGGGTTGTTTCAAGAGCTTCTAACCTAGCAGCAAGTTATCTCAATATGTTTGCTAATCCTAGATCCACATCTCACCTCTAATGAACCATCTTGAAACCCTTTGCAATTGCAAGCCAGATCACAATCTACTACCCCACAATAAGTATCAACTAGAGTTTGACAAGAAGGAACCCTCAAACCTAGATTAACAAATCTAGATCTGTATCTCAACTATCACTCTGATACCACCTGATGCAAGGCAAGTTAGGATGAGGGGCCAAAGGTACACCCTAATCCAAATATACCTTGCATAGATCACACATGGAAGAAATAACACAACAAGTGAGATAGAAAGAAGACCAAATCCTTATATTTTATCAAATAGATTCATACATATCGAGTAGTAAGGCCTTCCCAGTTAGGGACAGATATAACAAAAATTCTCCAACATGAAAGGATTCAAAACTACCTAAAAAATTCTAATCTAATACCATTAATCTTCTATCTCTAAGCTCATATGACACACTTTCCCCTAAACTACAACCAATGACTACATTATATACAAGAGGTTACCAAAAAAATTTGGCCTTCAGATCCACCATTAATGGAAGGAATGACTAGATCTAGGTCCACATGCTTCCCTATGATTGATATCAACATTAAATCCATGACCACAATTAAATGCACAAGTCTGCCTCAACAGAAAATTAAAGCAAATAACTCGGTAAGCAAGGTTAATTGAGCACCAGGGAATTAACTGACCAACTCGGTTAAAGAAGGAACCTGAGCAACTACCGAGTTAACTCGGTCAAAGAAGGAACTGAGAAACACAGAAGACTCAAACTTGTTTTTGGTGACACAGGATTTCCAAGGACCTGAGATGCTCCTACATCACCACTTGAACTCAACCACTTAATTCCCATTTATCAGATGGTTATCACTATCCATGAATAAGAAAGTGATAGATGAATAAGTGTATTATAGACATGAATCTACAGTATATTCCAACACTCAAGTGACTAAATACATAGTTGTCTAGATCAATTACCTATAAGAGAAAATTATCTAAAAAATAATACTCTAGTCACCATGAAGATTTGACCTAGTTAGTTATAATTCTAGTTACTTCTTATCACAAGTCAGTTCTTCACTATAAATAAAGTTGAAAAAAATATGTCTCAAGATAAATAAAATATGCCTCCTTTTTTGTAAATGTCATCCTAAACACATAAGAAAATTTAAAAAACTATAATATGAAAAATACCATGAAACTATGAATGTTTGATCATCACTTCAAAAAAATTATAAATGGATAAAGAAAAAGATTAAATATAAGCATGAGATAAACCCCTAGTTATTTGGCCTACCTTAGCTAGGTCAAGCTCAATCTTGATGAATCTTTAGAGAATTGGAGCAATTCATAGGGTGGGTTGGGGGTGGATATTCTGTGATGGTGGACCATAAAGGAGATTTCATATTTTACTATGTTACCAAAGCGGGGACCAAACTTCAAATCATGCTAAGAAGGTGACATCATATCAGGGTAACCTGATTGCAAAGGATAACGATCTTGATAAAATAATTTTTAAGGGGATTCCATAAATACCATATTCTATAAAGAAAGGTTATACCTACTTGGTCATTCAATGTCATGATTTGTATGACTCATCATAAGCCTAAATCCATACAATATCACAAGCTTTCACTAATGTAGGGGCATCTTGGGTTCTTGGGAATCTTGCATCAACCAAAAATATTTCCTTTCCTATTTTTTTTAGTTTGTCAGTCACATATCTTGATTAGCTTCTTCAAGTTTGAGATATGCTAGATTCTTTGTGGGACATATTTGTTCTTCACATTTCATAACAAGTTTGTGTTTTTTTATCTCACATAGGATTTTCCTAATTAGCGAATCTTCATGACTCATATCTCAGTTTTTCTTTAATTATGGTTGACCTTCTTATTGGCTTGCATACTATGTTTCATCTAGTTGTGAAGGATTCTTATGATTTAGGTTTTGACCTATAATATAATACATTTTTCTATTCTTGGATAATGTAATCTTTCTCAAGCCAACTTGATGCTTGTGGTGGCTTTATAAGTTATTATGATTGATCCTTTTAGGATTAGTGGTAGAATTTTTGGTAGTGGTTAGAGCTAGTTAGTGATAACATGTGATAGATAGTATAAAAGGATAACCTATTAAAGGTTCTATAAATAGGCCAGTGTGCTTGGAATGTAAGATTGAGTGTTGTAGGTCCATTGTACTTGATTATCTAATAATAAGAAGGTTGATCTCGCATATCTCTCAATTATTTTGTATTGTTTCTATTGTGTGAATCTTGCTACAAATATTGGATTGACTTGTTTGAAATTTCCCCTATTCTTGTCTACATCATTTGACCAGTATCAGAGAAATTTTTTGTTCCTTGTGGAAGTGAGGCCCCTATTATAGAGTGTTTGAAGTCCTAAATTGGTTTGTAGTGGGGTGGAAGAGTGAGGATCCGACTTGTAATTGAAAAGGATTCATATGAAATGGCTCGCTAAGGACATGATAGAGGTGGAGGAAGGAGACATGTATATCTAGAAATATTGGAAATATTGAGACAAAGTGCAACTAGGTTAAAAGTTGTGGAAATGACCTAGAGAAGAAGTTGACATAATGAGGATGTGAGTTATGAATAAAAAGAAAGAGATAAGGAAGCAACTGAAGAAGGTGAAGAGAAGTTATAAAATTTATTAAGGAGATGATATATTTTTAAGATCCCTAACTAGGGTTAATGTTAGACCACATTTCAATCCACCTAATTATGATGACAAGTTGGATTCAAATAAACTACTTGATTGGATCACAGAAATAGATAAATACTTTTATCTTCAAGGGACTGATGATTCTAATAAGGTTAAGGATGCTTTCACCAAGCTGAGAGGATATGCATCCTTATGGTGGGAACATTTTCGAACCAATAGAAAAAGGAGAGGAAAGGATAAAATTAAATCATGGGATCAGATGGTGAACAAATTGAAGGCTGAGTTCTTACCTATTAATTACCAAATAAGTTTGTTTAGGAAATTGGAAAACCTAAAGCAAAATAATCTTAGTGTGAAGGAGTATATTGAAGAATTTTATTAGTCACATATCAGATATGGTCATATAGATGATGAGGTTGAAAGTGTTGCTAGATATATTAATGGTTTGAGGATTTCAATCCAAGATAAAAATGAGTTTGGTTAAATTGCAGAGTGTAGGGGAATCCTAATACTAAGCATTGAAGGAAAATGAGAAGTTCAATAAGAGACAACAGAAAAGAAAAAGAGGAAGACGTGGAAGATTTCAAAGAGGAAGGACATTTGCAGGAGGTGGAAGATCTTATTCAGGTCTAAATAAAAGTAAGGCAGGATATAAGGAAGAAGAGATTTCATATTCAAGAGATGACATGAGTTTCCATAGAGGAGGAGGATCAAGTAGCTATGGAAAAGATTCAACAAAATATTTTTTAGAGGTACCTATTTCAAATATGGAGGAGAAGGACATTGATCCTTTGAATGGACCCAATGGAATTCAAGAGGACTGAGAACCAAAATAATCCTCCTTATGTGAAGGAAGCATTTGTTGAATCTTTGAATCAAACAAAGGATATATAATCCCTAATGGTGAGAAGAGCCCTATGTCATGAGGAGATGGATCGAGAACAATTGTTGAGGAAGAGCTTCTCCAAGACAAGGTGCAAAGTTGTAGGAAAATGTTAGAAAGTTATAATTCATAGTGGAAGTTTAGATAACTTAGCTTTAGAGGAATTGGTGAACAAATTGTAGATGTAGAGGTTGGAGCATCCAAAACCCTATCATATTTCTTTGATCAAGGATGATCATAAGATACTGGTAAGTGAACAATTCCTAGTTAAATTAAAAAATAAGATCTTATCATAATAGAGCTCTTTGTGATATTATGCCTATGGATGTGTGTCATATATTGTTGGGTAGACAATGGTAGTATCATAGACAAGATTTTCATGATGGTAGAAGGAATAGGTATAATTTTTTTGCAAATGGGAAGAAATGAGTATTATTGCCCTTAATAGAGACTCCTACAAGTGACATTTGTACTTGAGTGTTAGAATTTGTTTGGTTGAAAGAAGGAAATTCTTGTATGGCCTAAAGAGTGATAGTATACATGTTCCGCATTGATCTCTAAGAAGTCTAATTTAGAATCAAAGGAGGAATAACCTAAGGAGATAAAAGAGATGCTAACTAAATATGAAGATATAATCTTAGATAGTGTGTCTGATATATCAATGTTTCTTTACTTGTGGCCAACCTTCTTTTTGGTTCACACGTTATGTTTCATACAACTATGAGTGACTATTATGATTTAGGTCCTAACCTATAGTGTAATAAATAGGATGATATGCTTGGAATGTAAGATTGCATGTTGCAGGTCCATTATACTTGATTATTTGATAATAAGGTTGATATTGCATATTTTTAAATTATTTTGTACTATTTTCATTGTGTGATTCTTGCTTCAAGGATTAGATTGAATTATTTGAAGTTCCTCTTGTCCTTGGCTGCATCATTCACATTTAAAATGGGGAGGAAAATAGGTGACACATATGCCATAAAATTTGGCCATGCAAGTGAATAATTTCACTACTTGGGTTGATGAGACCTATTTGTAGGTGAAACTAATTTTAGAAAATGAGAAAAAATTAAATGTCCTATACATGTAATATCTTTCAAATTCCTTCTTATGATGTTTCATGCAAATTCCTATATCAATTATTTTGGTAAGTTGTGTTAGATGACTCCTTTTTCCTTCCATATATCTATTTTATAGAATTTTTTTTTCATCAATCAATGTCAGTCTGTATGCTTAGAAACTTATAGGACTAGATATATTCTTTAATAACCACCTTTATAATATTTTTGGCTTGTCCATGATGAGTGGTGAACTTATCCAACTAGATCTTAGAGACTATGAGTTTCTTAAGAATGATCAAGAAAATTGGGAATTTGGGCAACATGCAAATTTACTACATTATTGAAGAAATGAATGGTTATGAAAATACTCTTTCAATGGTTTATTCCAACTCTTAGAGGTAATTAATGTAACTATATGAGGCATCTCTTTTTAGGTTTTGTGGAAACCACTACTTTTGTCATTTTTTTCATAATGAGGACATATTATTGGCAAATAAAAATAAAGGAGATGACTTATACGTCATGAAAAAGTATCTTTTTTTGGAGGGAAAAAAAAAATCGATTCCAAAATGGTTATAATAGGGAGGACCTCTTGATGTTCTTGGCCAAATTTTTTGAGCTATTGAAAAGGTACATTAACCTAGAAAATAACCACAAATAATTTCACTCCTTATATTTATCCATGTTGAATGATTTTTGGCACAACATTAGTGTAATTTTACTTTCTAGATTTTTTCAATCTTGGAGGAATTAGTTAAATAAGTATTTTGCACAGGTAAACCCATGCCCCTTCACCAAGACTTGATCTATTGAAAATTTTCTAGTATAATCTTCCTCTCATCCATAGTTTCAAATTCCATCATAGAATTGTTAAGAATAATGTTCTTTCACAAAATGTGGGCCTCATTCTTAAAAATAAATATTTTGGCACTTCCACCTCTTCAATCCTTGTTTCCTCCAATATTTTGAATCCACGATCCCAAAATTTATTACTAGATCCCAAACCCACTTTCTATGGCCAAGGATGATTCCCTTAAGAGTAAAATCATTTCAGTGAAACTAATTCCAATCAAATGTATATGCAAGAAAGTCATTTTCCAAAACCCCTCTAACAACTCCCCTATCTCATCTTTTGAGGACAATTCCAACTCCCTCATCTCCTTATGTCTTATTAGATATAATCCTCTAGATCTAGTGGGTTCCCCTTCCTATTCACCCTACAAGAATGGTCCCTCCATTCCCCTCCCAAAGAGTTAATCCATGATAACGACCTACACATGGTATTTGTTTTTCAAATTGAACTAGCCCCAATTCCTTCTCTCTATCCAACATTTAGCCAAAATCAAGGAAATATGTAAAGCTTATAATCTCCACATTGATATCTCCAACTGGTGAATGGCCTAATTTCACTCTACCAAATAAAATAAAAAATAATTACTTGAAATCCTAGTTTTCATGAAACATTATGATTTGTTAGAGGAGTATGTAAATGAAGACGTTTGAGATGCTATAAATAAAGTGGAGAATACCTCTAATAATTTGGAGAGTCTTGACAAGGAAGTACAAGACATGAAGTTGGATGTAGGCTTAGGGTATTAAATGAGGCTTTGGAGAAAGAGATGGACAAATTGGAATAAAATAAAAGGAGTATTTTGAAGAACATTCAAGAATCAAGACATAATTTCCTACTATGTAGAATTTGTTAAGAACACAACCACTACTATTCAAGTCTTTCAACAAAAGATATGCAAGAAAATAGAGAAAAAAAAATTGAGTGAAGTTATTCTTTAGCCCCACAAAAACTTACACTACTCTTCTTTGAAAATGAAAATGCATGCTAAGGAAACACCCCTCCTCTCCTCACCTTTCCATTGTGGTTAGTTTCACTCCCTTTAAGTTTGGGAGGTGTCTTTTGAAAATTACAATTTATCAACAATGAGTGGTAGACCATTAAGGAATTGAAATCATTAATCAGCTTAGTTCTCTACTAGTCTCCAACTAATCTCCCTTATTTTGTTTTATTTTTGGTTCTCTATGTTTAACTATTTAACATTTTTTTATTTTCCTAATTTTATTATTTATGAGATTCATTCTCTTTTCCTTTATGGATATTTTGTAAGTGGGTCTTCACCAATCTAAGTGAGTCTATCTAATCAAAGCATAAAGTCCTAATTAGAATTCCATGTACATCAATTATTAACATAAAGGAAACCAACATAATGTAAGAAACTACAATTATGTTCATTTAATTGTTGATGCAAACAAAGTGCTAAAAAGGTAGATTTAGAATTATTATTTATAAATAAATAAAATTAATTGACAAGGTGCTTATCAAAATATGCAATACTCTTTTGAATCTTAAATTTATGACCAATTTTCTACAAATTAATATACACAAAATTCATATATAATATTGGTAACATAGGGAAATGGAGAGCTTGAGAGAACTAAAATTGAAATTTCTTCTAATATGACTAAAAATATAATATGACAAATGAAAGTGAATGTAAATGAATATTTTTAAGGAAAAAATGATCTAATATTTAGAATTTTTTTAAAGAAACATTGTTTATTTGATAATTAACATACAAACATCAAGTTTAAAACATGATCAACAATTATTTCTAAAAGGCTATTTTTGAACCCAACTTAATTTTCTTTTTAGGTTAAGAAGAAATAATTTTATTTAAGAAAGTTTATAGATAACTAGAATATTTACAGTTTTGAATTTATACATGTATAGTAAATAGATTCAAAATAGACATATGATATTTAAAGCTAAGTCAAAATGTCATTAATTTGATAATATATCAAAGTTGACAATCTAATGAGATGGTTGGAATATCCTTTTCTAAGAAAAGAACTTATACAACTTAAAGAAATACACTTAACATATATTTGAACTAGAAAATTAGATTAAATAATTAGATAAATAATAATTTTATTTCTAATCTCCATTCATAGATTGGTTGGGATATTTTGAAATCAAACCCTAGAAAAGGGTTTCACTAAATACCATCACCTATGGTCTAGTGTAAGCTCAACTTTGATGACATTTTTAAGAGAAATTCAAGTGTTTTGGATGCTAGATATATCACAAGGGATTATAACAGACTTCTAGTTAGGACTGCATCTAATGATCTTCAATTTTGAACAAACAAAAATGTCAAATCTTAAATTTACATCTTTATTGGGGTTAGGAATGTGCATTAACATAATCATTAAAAGGGTGCAAATAATACCTAAGTCAATGGTTCTTATCAATGCTTTTAGATTAAAAAAAAAGTTCTATAAAAAAATAAGAACATCTTAATATATTCTTGGCCCTTGGTTGATAATTTAGGTGGTTTTAATGTATGTCATGTTTATGATGAGGCTAACCTCCACTTTGAATGCTCTCATAAATTTTATACTTGATATTTACATGAGTTCGGTTTGTAGCTGGGATGATAACTTATGTGAAATATAATTTCCCACCCTCCATCAAAATGATCCCCACATTTCATTGTCTTTATCTACATGTAATAGTAGAAATATTAACTATTAATATAATTTTCCATGAAGATAACAATCATTTAAAGGAGGTGGTTCTAACAATCAAAGAATTATGAGATGAAGTTGTCTATAAGTGTTTTAATCATATTGATTCTGACATTGTTTATGGACATTGGTGGGAACTTATGAAGTTTACTATTACGTTCCTTTTCAAGAAGAGTCATTTATTTTTTGGGTGATATCTTGGACATTCATGTAAACTTAATCTTGAAATTAAATGTAATGGTGTCAATTGGATGGTATAGCATGATTTGTTTCTCTCCACAACACATAAATATTTTTTAAGTACTAACATATCTTCCATGTTCATTTCTATTTTACCAAATGTTTTCAAGTCAAAGGAGGTAGCTAGAGTAGTTGTGGTGGATGTGATTAAACCATGTTGGAGAGCAGGTCTTGATAGGGTGTTGGAAACATTCTATGTGGAGTTTTTTCTCTATATGCAAGTTCGGATTGACATTCTCTATGCATTTATCACTCTACATAATAGGGGTTTCTTGTCAATCCCATAATAGATCACAATCAAGCCCTTAAAAGAAACATAGAAAATAATGTGCAACATTCATGAATTTTTCCATAGGTCTAGGATCATCTATAGGAATTGAAAAGCCTTTGTAATTAATGACTCCTCCTTTGATAATGATGATGAAACTAGTCTAGAATTATAAGTTTAATAGGTGGATGTTTAAAATTTAATAATAAACACTTGGCACAAATACTTATACTTGACCATCATTATGGTGGTTTTAATTTCCCTCTCCTTATTTTTTGTTAAGAGGCTCTCCATTCATGAATTTGTCTTAAAAGTATATAATAGATGGGTATGGCCCCTTTAATCTATGTTTATCATGTAAGAATATAATTTTACTATTAAATAAAATTTTATCCTTAAATTTGACTAAACTAGATATAAATGAAATTGAGAGGTAAATGTGTAATTTCTAGATTAATAATAATTTTAAAATATTTAAAATTTAAGAAATTTAACTTATAATTATTCCATAGAAATAATTAACTCAAAATTGAAATATGTTTAAGCATGACTAACTCAATTCAATATAGAGACCAATATAGATCCATTTTTCTATTTTTCTTAAAAAATTCAAATTTAAATAACATTTGATAAAATTCCCATCAAATTAAAATTAAAAAGATAAATAAAATAAAATTCAAATCTAATAAAATAAAACAAATAATATAGCAAGAAATTTGATGAAATATACTAAAATTTCTCTTTCTCCACCCTTATTTATTTGAGTGAAAAAGAGTTGGACCAAATTTGTTTAAATATCTTTCTCCACTTTTATATAAGTGGGATGAAATTAAGCGAAAAGGAATGCATACAACCAATATAACCAATCTTCTAAAAGCTCATAAATGAAACCACCGAAGGTTGATAAGATGGATCTTGAAACACAATTCCACTAGAATGAAAATGAGGAGATTTGACAACATAAAGAGACTGCTTAACTGGCTTCCTCCAATTCATCAGTTTCCAGATTCTTCCACTGTTTTGTCTACAAGTTAAATCTCCTGGTTTCAGATTATGTTTTACCAAATCTGTTCCTATGAAACTAAGAAGATCTCCTATGAAGCTAAGAAGATCTTAGGGATCATAACCTTTCAATTTTTAATGGAAGTCTAATTTGTTTTCTAATCTAAATTAGGTCTATGAGGCTTAATCCTAAGCAGCGGTGAGCACTGAAAGGTTATTGGCTCCATGTGTCAGGGTGTGTGAGGCCCAGAAGAGGGCATCCCTGTGTGGGGCCGGGCCCTCTCCTATAGAAGAAGAGTTGTGGCCAACAACGATTTCTATGAATAGTTAAATGATAGAAACCCATCGAATAGAAGAGACTGGGTGCGAAAAGAGTGGAGGAGTGAAGAACACAAGTGGAGGAAGGCGATTCCTTGCAAAAAAGTAGGCAGGGAAATTTATAGCAAATGGGCTCACCTTATAAAAGCCCAATCTGGGCTTGTCTAGATCATGCAAGCAATACAAGTGTTTGTGTAGCAAAATGCCCACATTCATGGATATCTCTTTATGGAAATACTGAGGTTTTTCTGTTTGTTGTGTTTCTGGTCTGTCACAAGCATGAGTCACTCCTCCTTGAACTCAAATTGGTTTTGGTTTGATTTGGTTTTGATTTCCCTAGAATTGCAATGCATGTGATATGATGGTCATGCTGCCTGGCCTAGTAGTTAGTTGATGTTTTTGAAGTGCGAGTCAGGAAAAAAATGGATATGTGTCAGCGTTTGTTATTTATTTTCAGCTCCACAACAAATGAACGGCATAACCGTTCATTTAGTACTTGCCTTCACATGCAAAGTGTGCATGAGTGGGGTGAGAGCTGAAAGGGCTAAGGCCTACAACCTAGAACCCTCAGATAGCCATCCTATTCCCTCTACTTGTTGATTTTCTCCATTTTCCCCAGATGGGTGCTCAGATTTTGAAGGCCTGTCAGACCTATTGGATTACAATATTGCTCCCTCCACTTTCTACTATTTTTCATATCTCTCAATGCACAGATCTGAGAAGCGGATGTTTCTGCCCTTGTGGTTTTGTTTGGTGTTCTTGGGTGCACACATTTTGTTTGTGTTGTGTGAAATTGGGCGTGTTTGTGCCTAGAATCGGGCTATATTGATGAAATTTGTTTGGGTTTTTTTTAAGAAATTTGATAATTTGGGGTTAGGGTTCTGTAGGAGGAAGGGAAGCAGCTGTGATTCGTTGAATGCTGACAGAAGAGAGTGAGCACACATAGCGTAGCGCATGAGGCTATGCGTTTAGCCATGCGTGCTCACCATCTCTTTCTGTCAGCGACTCATGATCAAAGCTTGCTTGGGGTATGTATGATCTTTGTGGGGTAATGCTTTTTGTTTCTTGAAATCAAAGGTGCAATGGAGTGTGATTACACCCACAAGCAATTTGGGGTTTTATCTTTTTAATAAGGCGCCGTCTTCGAAGATCTATCGAATCCCCAGCCTGTTTCTGCCGCAAAAAGACAGACAAACGCATACTCGAGAAGCTGTAACGGAAGCCGAGCACGCTTCTCGAATTCCTGCGAGCTAAGTATTTTCTATCATTAAATTAATCTTAGGGAGCTTGCATGTTTTATCTCTGCGCTCAATCGGGTTTTGTCCTCGTTGCTCTCAAGAACAGATCTGGATATGATGATTGATCAGGTTTTCTCTCAACTCTTCTCGCGCTTCTTTATTTAATTAAAGCATTGATTCATGCACCGGCACGCCTCTTTCCTGACTTGAATGTTTGAACAAGGTCTCGAAAAGTCTCTCATTCTAAAAAATTTCTCCTTCTCAGACCGACCCACCGCCATGTGGTAGGTGAATGGTCTAAATCAATCTCGCAATTTCTCTTTTCTTTTTCTGGGTATTGCAATCTCAGATTTCGCAGGCTGAACTGAACTTTGAATCCGGAAGATGGGTTTCGAACGGCGGAGCTCTGGACACAAACCCAAGAGGTCATAAAACGCTGTAAGTTGGTGATTCTTTTCGATTTCATATTGATTTTCAAAGCACTATTCAGACTTATATCATAATCAATCATCTCATGGAACAGCTGTATGATTATATGATTACAAATCGCACAATCTCGGGAGTTTTATAAGAATTTTTTTACCTTTTTGCTTTGGTTTTTCGCTCGCCCAGGTCTTGTAACCATGGTTTTAGATGGGCCTCGTTTTTGTTCTTGATGAGCAGTAGCTATTCTCTCAATGTTGGAAATTTTAGGGTTTTTATGAATAGCCCCGAATGGAAGTCCCATATAAACTATTTTGTCATGCCTTACAAATGATTTTGTACAGCACATGAAATTCTCGGTACTTGTCTAAAGACAGAGTTTGTAGGTGCAGGTCGTGCTGTCCGTCGCTATCTTTTATATTGGAGCCATTCACTTTGTTTTGTCGTTTTCGCTCCTCAAAGACGGAAAGTTCCTCAAAGTTCCGTCAGGTTCAGAGTACACAATATTGGTCTTTATCGTCAATCAAGGGACTCAACTCCAATGGCTGAAAGGGCTGTACCAAAAACCAACTTGAAGCTACTGTTGCGCAAGTGGACTAGTATATATGATTGTACCACTTCATCTTTTGTTCCCAGTTTCTTTTTTACCTGTTTTAACTTATGTGCTCAAACCTTGATCCAGATTCCTTTGCACTTGTCCAATCTCTATTGGCTGACCCTAATCAAGTGGATCTTCTATTTTATCCACAGGATCCCAGTGAAAACTTCCTTTCCTTTTACAGGTACAGGACTATCTGACCAACCGTCTTAAAATGAAGAAAATTTTCTGTCTGAAAATGAAAATGAAGAAAACTTTCTGTCTGCAAAGCTACTTCATATTCCTATCTTAGATTCCACTAGAATTTTCTTTTTCAGTATCTGATGTATTCTGACCAGTCGTCGAATAAATTCTAAGATATCTAATCAATGATTCGCAAGTCAATCAATTCAATGTTGAATCTGTTCTTTGCACAGTTAGAAAAAACTAGTGATAACTCCACTAGTCATGGAGTTCAGGGCCTGCTTCTGTTTATTTAAGCTTTCTTTCTTTATTATCAAAAGTGGTTACTGAGTAACAGAATCTTTCCGCTGACAGTCACTGTGCTCAGCTGTTCTCTAAATTTGTCCAGCCACTGCACATGCCTTACCAATCATGTTCTTGTGACTACTAATATGGTTAATAGTTCTCTCTGTAAATGTTACTTAGTTACACAGTTTTCAAGCTGTTGACAAACCAGATTTGGACAAGTGCAAACAATTTTAACCTATGTATAAGACGTTTACTTTAGAACGGAATATCAAACTATTGACAACTTACTGATTTGCTGTGTCCCATTGTCCTCCAAGTGCAGATACTTTTAGCCCATATATAACATGTTGTACTTCGAACATTATATTCAACTAATGACTGACTGCCTCCCGACTTACTGTGCTCCATTGGCTTTCAAGAACAATACCCCTGGTTTGCTTCGAACATCCTGTAACATACCTATAATTATTTTTCTGTCACTTATTCGATCTTTAGGGCCCTAAACATCTCATTCATGTTCAACAGAAAGAATATTTTCATATCCCTCATTTGATCTTTAGGACCCTAAACATCTTTTTAATCTTCACCAGAATACATATTTTCATATTCCTCATTTGATCTTTAGAGCCCTAAGCATCTGTTTCTTCTTCACCAAAATACATATTTCTTTATCCCTCATTTGATATTTAGGACTCTAAACATCTCTTTCATCTTAACCGGAATACACAGTTTCATATTCCTCATTTGATCTTTAGGGTCTAAACATCTCATTCATCTTCACCAGAATATACATCTTAATATTCATCGTTTGATCTTTAGGGCACTAAACATCTCGTTCATCTTCACCAGATTCCTTACATTAACAGTGGATAACTGAATGGCTATGATTGTTGTCTTTATCTCTTATCAGTGATCTTTACTAGATTCCTTATATTAACAGTGTATAACTGACTGGCTTTGGTTGTTGGCTATATCTGTTATCAATCATCTTTACATATATAATATTGAAAAAACCATGAAAGGGGATTCTAATGCAATGGTGGGCTGCTTATATTATCGATACTACTTACTATCATTTAATATTCGATCCTATTGGAAGTTATAGGCTGCTTATATTATCGATACTACTTGCTATGAATATCACAGAAATGAGTAGTTAAGAGTTAAATTTTGCTTGAGGTAAGCTGTTGATTGAAGTCATTCCAGAGAACCTCCATGAATATTTACAGATGAAACTTGTGTTGACCATGGAAAAATAGAAGCTTAAAAGTTGGTCCATCATTTTGGCTGGTTGTTTTACTTTCACAATAAAATTGGACATAAACATAATTTCAATTTGATCATCAATGTTCAGTAAACTGTTTTTATTTAATGTTTAATGCTATACATAGACATGTCTGAACGTAAGATCGATGTCTAAACAAGATATTTTCTTGAGCTAAGCATTGCTATTTATTTCGAAATCGAATAATTAATGTATAATTTAGTGTTCATTTGAAAATATATTCTGATGGAATGTCTATCCGGTATCTTCAATACATATCATTGATTGCTTATTAATTTTATGTTAAACACACATTTTAATAATATTATTATGTTAGATTCTATTTAAGATATGCTTGTTTATATTATTTGAAATATTCTTATAATGGTTTGGGAGATAATCTTTAACTTTCGTGATCAGGTTCTCTCCTCTTTGATCGCTCTACACACTCACGTTACTAGGGGATCCAGTTCAAGATATGGGCAAGAAAAAACTCCAAGGTATGCTCCTTACTCTCAACCTTTGATATCTATAAGAAGGAAGAGATATTGTCTTGAACTATTTTGGTATTTGAAATTGAGGGTAGACACAAACACTAATTAACTTGTGAGTGAATAGATTGAGGGAATAGTCTTCATATTGTAATTAAATAAATTTTAATTTTATGATTATTTTAATATCAATTAAACTGCCATGTTACATTATCTTTGAAAAAATAATAATAATTTTCTATCATTAAATTAATAATTTTGTTTCTTACATAGATAAAAACAAAAATTTGTATATATGTGTGTGTCTCAAATTGCTACCGTATGTAATGTCCCCTATCCGATCCTTAGATAATGCTCCCTTTTTATTAAAACCAGAAAAAATTACATTGCTTCAACTACAGAGAGTATCAACCAGGATTATAACTAAAACAATGTATTTTTTTCTGCTTTTAATCCATAATTAAAACTCTAATTTTTAATAATTTTAGCTTTCGGAGTGTATTTAATTTAATCTTTTAAATAGATCTTGTCGTTCTGCCACATGAAAGGGCTTCTCTCATCAAGGTTACCGAATTCTAAATGTGCATTCCCACTTTGTATTTCTTGATTATTTGCATATTTTAAGAGATATACTTTGTAATGAGTATGAATCTATCATTTTGAACTGTTAATCTCATCTCGAACATCATTTGTGGATATTTAAGATTTGTTTTCAAAACTTTTCTGCAATTGCGCATTCCTTCTAAAACACTTATGCTCATTCTCATTTTCAGATTTTTTGAGAACTTTGTTGCAGTTCCACATTCCTTGTAAATCACTTATTAACTCTTACATACATCAACAATTCAATCTTTGAACACACTTTAAACCCCCATTCTCACTTTAAGCACTTTTTGGCTTTTTATGCTACTTAATATGTACATTGTGCAAAATCCTCCATCATTGAGCATACTTTTGATTGAGATGTATCATACAATTCTCCAATCTTTTACATTATAATATTGAACCCCTTCATATGAAGATCCCATCTATTTAAAGTAAGATTGGTATTTACTTGCACATATTTTTCCTTAACTGGAAACATTGGGCCAATGCCTTTATTATTCTTCTATAAAATATTATTGGGGTCATAAAATCATTCATTAGATAAGAAAATATTTTGTGTAAAATTTTTATATGCATTTCTCTCATTTTGTTATCTTCAAATTTGGTATAACACGGTTCCTTTTCCTTGTGGAAACTTAAGAGATTATCCAACATGTCCCCTTTTTATAGTAGATCTTGTTACAATTATGATAGGTTTCTCATGAAAAATTCTCCTCGGTTAGCCTATATAGAGTGTTCATTCTCTTATTCATAGCGTTTAACATCCACTATTAGTTCCGTGTTATACTCTTACACCATATCCACTATACGAGTTCCCTATTCTATTCTCACACTTGATGTGAAGATATTAGAGCTTCTTATGGATAAGATGTCATTTTATATGACAGAATTCCTATATAAAAGTGTTAGTATCACACTTTATGAAATGATTAGAGCTTCTTGTGTATAACTTGGTTGTTTTATATGACAATAAATTCTCACATATAGTCTTGATACATAAAATAAAACCATGCATTAAAACCCACAATATGATGAATATAGAATTCCTTTTAATTATAGGAATGATATTTATTGAAAATAATGAAAATGAGAATCTTAACCATGCACCATTTTAATTTTTCAAGCATTGAGGTGGTAGTAATGTGTGTTCCATTCTAAACAAATATTCATTTGAGAAGGTGGAGTAAACATGTTGGAAGCGAATTCTTTATATTCTTGCATAGGTCATCAACGATCTCCACACTTGCATTCTCACTCTAATATGAATTTAACAAATCATTCTCAATTTATAATACAATTATCTTACAATGCACAAGAAACCTTGTAAAGGAGATTAGAAATGAAGAGACATATATTGTGTTGTTACAATAAAAATATTGTGTTATTACAATGAAAATACAAATTATCTACTCCTTGTGAGGTGCTACAAGATATCTCCCTCAAATTTCTTTATATTTGACTCAAGTTCTCGATTTATTGGAGATGTTTTTAATTACCTACTTGATTTTCATTTTTCAAAATATTTTTCACCCTTCCCTTTCCACCATCTCAAAGTTATTATTAAAACTTCTTACTCCTTTCGAGACAAATATCAATATCAATTATATAAGGTATTACCATTTCCTTATGAATCATGGAAGACTTCTATTGATTTTGATAAATTGAATTAATGTCTAAAAATTATATTTCACCTTCTTCTACCTAGAAGAGTGATGCCTAATGATTCGTCAATTTAAAAAATGTTCATTTATTGTTTTTCCATTATTCTTTTTCAAATAATGTCTAATCATAGTTACTAAGTTATCCAATGGTAATATTATGTGGGTGCTCATGCTCAATGCCTCATTTGCATCTTTATCCTAGATTAAGGAAGGATGAATTTTCCTTTTATATTTCATCTTACATATGAAGAACAAACCATGAGTAACATCGATACAAAATCATTAATTAGAAGGAAAAAATCTACAGCATTTCGTATATGGTGATATTTGTATATGGTGGCATATACATGATCCAACTTCTTTTTTAACCTAACTTAATAGTAAATACCATCTCATTCTAATACATGATATAATAGGAATAATAAATTGTTGAATTCATAGACACGATCTATATTGTTGTTGTTTAGTATTTGACTGACGCCATGTCAAAATCAAATTAAATTATCTAATTCAGATAGACTACTATATCATGACTGTTTATTTTACTTGCCGTATCAAAATAAAAGCTATATTATGCTCGGCTATCAAAATCTAATTAATTTGTATATTTCATTTCTAACATCTATATTTGGATTCCATCTGCATTAAGTTACTATCATATCTATACTGTATCAAAAATAAAATCTGCATTAAGTTACTATCATATTTATACTGTATCGAAATCATGTTCAATATCATATTTATACTGTATCAAAATCATGGTCGGATTTCCTTATGTTCACACTGTACATTCTCTTACTTTCTCTATGATGATAAAAAATAATTCATTAAATAATTGTTTTTAATGCGCAAATCTAGACCACCGCAATCACGTTATGCTCAAAATAACTTGTACACCAATACCACGCTTAATGAAGTTACTTTTTAATGTGTAACAATATTTGAATGATTCTAAGATAACTCTTCCTCATTGTTAAATAATTTTAAAAACTCAGTATTCAATTGTTATACAAAGTAGTAGTATTTATGTCATTCCGTGAGAAGTGAGTTTGAGATTCAAATCATAATTTTGTCTTCCAATAGAACAGTGAAGATGCTCCACCTCCTCATCCCTACGGATTAGATAAACCTCCCTTCATCCTCTAACAAGAGCAGCTAGTTTCTTTATTTGGTCTAAATTGCAACTAGTTTCATTTCTATTGTGAAAATTGGGAAGATATCTCAACTTAAATGTTTGTTGAGAGTGTTTTTCAAATGACTATACATGCAAATGCAACCCACCAATCCAACTATTGCTTCTTTCTATGAATGCTGACAACAAATACATGATTCAAGTGAATTTCTCTTAATTTATTTATAAAATATGAGAATATGAAGGTTGGTAATAATTCGAAATCATTGCTTTTTGAGTATCCTTCAATGTCTCGCCCATTGGACATTTTCGACATTCTCACCATTGGTCAGTTAGTAAACCTCAATCAGAGATCAAACAAGTTGATTTAGCTTCAGTGTTCTAACAAGAATCTGAAACACACATCAATTTTACCATTCGTTTAGATAATTACTCAAAAATTCTTATATTATTTTCGTCCACTTTTCTTACATCTGTACACCTTTTTTTGTTTGCCATTCATTTGGTTAATACTTGATTTTTTCAACACTTTCCATACAGTAAACACCAAATTTTCTATAGGCTACAATAGTTATTAGATTTATACATGCTCAAGTAAGGTTACCTCTTTCCACATAGTGTAAATTCTATATTTTTCCATGTTTTATATATTATTTTTTTCTTGGGGAACCCTTTTAAAGAGCTTGGGTTTAGTGGTGATTATTTTTCATTAACATAAATAAGCCTTTTAATAGCAAGCGAGAGGAATAAGATACCAAGTGTCATCTTCATAATGAGGTTTCATGCAATTCAAAGAAAGTTGGAGAGCTTTTTTCATATACTTATGCAGGTTATCCTATGTTTTGTTCTTTGCCTTCAATTTTTGAGTGATGAAGCAGGTGGAATATATCGTCTTCAAGGTTTATAATATGAATGGAGTGACAATGCACTAATTTATCCTACACGGCCAAAATGTTCCCTTTTTTTTCAAATGATTCCTTCTCTTGAGTGTGAATTATGATTCACTATTCTTGACTTGTATATTCAGACTTTGAAGAATACTTCAACTCTAACTTCTGGTAGGTGTCAAGTGCATGGATGTAGAATTTCCACTCCAAGCAACCTTCCGGCCACTCAATAATGTACAATCTTATTATAGCTTGATAAAAATTGTGTTCGGAACATTTTGTTACTTTCTTTTGGGTACTAGTTTTGTGTACATGGTGTATATTCTTCTAAGTAAACCTTTTCTTTTGTATACTATTTTTGTGTACATGGTGTATATTCTTGGCTATAACCTTTTCATGCATATCCATGACATCATGGATAAACTGGGATTAGTCAATAGCACTTTTAGCATGGCTATGGGTTCTAGTTGAATTATGGTGTAGAAGAACCAAGTCTATTTTTTATTTATCACTTGCAACAATCACATCATGACCATCAATAGCAGCATCAGGAAGCATAGCCTTATCCTTCTTCACATCACTAGCTTTGAGGACCTGGGCTTCCTCATTGAGCATTTTGAGTCCCACTATGCTGCTTTGGATGACAAATATGCTAATAGAGACCACCATCTTGAGTTTTTGATGCACCTTCTTAAATGTGTCCTCTAGCATTCTAATTTTTTCTTCCTATTGAGTATTCATTGCATTAACATCTTTAGCTACCGCTTGAATTGGAGCCAAAATTTTAGTTGAGCTATCCTTATCTATTGCCTATTTAACAACATTCTATGGAATTGCAACTATCTTTGGCCATATAAATTTTTAGAACAAGCCAATTAAAATTCTTGGCTTGACCATCAATAGCATCCCTTAGAAGCACTAACACATCCATAGTTCAAATAGTAGGGGTCTCCTCTACTTCAAAGGAAATCTGAATATGATAGCCCCTTCCATCTCCTCAAGGACAACATTAGCATCATGGTTGTCTTCATGTTGACTTGCCTCATCTTTCATCATGACTTCCTGTAAACTAGAGTCATAATTAGTAACCTTGGAAACATTAATGACCCTATTTTCCTAAATAAAATCCCTAGATGGCTTTTCCCCTTTCTAACCCCATTTCAATTTCTTGCCTTTTTCAGATTTAGATGATTTTCCCACTTTGAGGGTAGGTTCTTTTTGAGTTTCTACCTAGATGGGGTTTGAAGTGTAAGGAGCTATAACACACTCAAAATATTCATGGGATTGGGTAGCATAGGGAACATACTCAACATCATTATCATCCATATCATAATCATGAGACTCAAAGGATTTAGAGGTAGATCTACCCTTTCTCCATATGCTTTCTATTTCTAGTATAGAAACAAGAAAACTCATTAGAGGGGGTATCTTTAAGATTGGAAGACAAATTCAAACAATTAATACAAACATTTTGGGCATAGTCAATTTTATGATTGGCCTAGGGGATTTTAGAGGAATAAAGATCAATTTGGCATATTCCATGATATGGAGGAGAAGACCCTAATGCTAAAAATGAAGATTTTGGTTGTTTTGCGTTCATTAAGGCCATCACATAAAGAGGAGAGAAAATAAAATGGGAAATAAATTGTACTATTATGTTTGAAGTGATTAAAAAACATGAAATGGTAACTCAAGAAGCTAGTTAAACACCCATCAAGGGTGAAGTACTTCATAATCATCTTTGCAACTTTTGCCTAAAGAGATTTGATGGTGCCATGATCATATCCTCTCACTTTGGTCCTCTTAACTTTCTCCCACTCATCTGCTTTGAAGAATAGGATCACAACATTCTTTGAGGACTTACAGTCTCTGTATAATTTATCCCCTTCAATGGGAAGACTCGTCACTTCCAAAATGAGATACGTAGAGACCATAATTTCAAGTTTCTAAACCAAAATTTCAATCTTTCTAACCATCAATGAAAGATTGGGTGACCAAAGGGTGTCCCCACTAGCTGAAGGCTTGCTCCACACAATTGAGTCCTTTTGCCACATTTTACAAGGGTCATACTTGCCCTATTATTGTCCCCATGCATTAAATAATTCTAGAAAGAGTGCAAACCCTCCACAATTAACCATTCAGTAGTGAATATTAGCATAGGGAAAGGGTAAAGAATACCCAAAAAGTGTGTAGAGGTGAAAACAATATGACAAGAAATAATGATGGCTAGATTAATTTTGCATAAGGAGCCCAAAGTGGAAACCTATCCATTAACCTCCTAATGTCTTCCATACAACTGAATCTCCAAGTCCCAATAGATTGATAATGAGAGTGAGTCATAATGATCTAGCATAAGGCTACTTCCTAAACAAGAGCATATGTTATTAAAGATGGGATTTTTAGCTTCTTGTAGGGAGTTGATCATTGGTCCCCCACTAAAAAATATTATCTTTAGAGACTCCTAGGTTTAGGAAGAAGTTTTCAACTTGGTTTACCTCCCTATAGATATGAGAGATAATACAATCTTCATTGGTCCTAATCATATCCATGCAATCAAGAATAATTCCATCAATTTACCAACTAGGCCTTTTTTTACTAGTTAACAAATTCCCAATGTTGGAGTCACTCTTGAGCCACACCTTCCAAAAATGCTTTAAAAGGGCCAAATGAAGACCAATGAAGGTTTCTTTAGTTCTAAGAAAAAACATTAAATATTATAAATGCATAGCTATTTTAAGATTTGGTTGAGTATTTTAAATGAATATTTATTTTAGGATTTGATTTTCTTTTATTAAGATGGTCCCATTTTTTGCCATATTCTTTCCTCCCTTTCTTTTGTTACATATCATGTCACAATTTTTTAATAATTATTGTTTCATTTTCATTAAAGACATTCCAATTCCTTATAATGTCATTGGCTATCTTTCCTTAGATTTGACATGCTAGCATTGTTTGGTTTTTGATTAATTGCAAAAATAAGGTTTGAAGGGGCCTTGAAACCCTATACAATACTAAAACTTAAGATCAAGCAATAAAATCCCTCAAACAAAACATCAGGCCAACTAGAACAAAAGGCTAACCACCACACAAAAGGCCAACCACCACACAAACATTGAAAATCGCTGTGGAAGATATATCATTGGACTTCATTAACCCAAAAACTAAGACAAACCAAAATTAAGACTTTCCTTTGGTCCCCTTCTTATAGGACCAAAGAGTCATATCAAAAGAAGGTGAGGATCATTTGGAGTGTTTACCTTTAACCATGATCATACTACCATTTTTTCATTAGCCCCTTAACCTTTTACTATTTATCTCTTCTAACATTTTATGAAGCACCATTATTAGTGTGGTTCTCTTTTCCTATCCCACTATACAAGTTTTGATCTCTTCGCGATTTCTAATAAATGGTTTGGTGATGCTTATTCTCCATGACCACATATTATTATAGTACTTTCTCTAGAGCTTACTAGATAAT
This sequence comes from Chamaecyparis obtusa, assembly GCA_027943335.1. NCBI lineage: Eukaryota > Viridiplantae > Streptophyta > Pinopsida > Cupressales > Cupressaceae > Chamaecyparis > Chamaecyparis obtusa. Next base: position 88,753 of record BSBK01005644.1, read on the forward strand.
GATCTATAGAAAAATACCCTAGATATGTTAAAAATGCATTGGAAGACATAATACAATATTGTTCTCAGGTTTTTCTAAGTATTTTTATTGGAATTTAAAGAATTATTATTTTTAGTCATTTTCTTTTTAAATGTGTTAAAAAAGTAGCATTTGTATAATGATATAGAAGTCAAATAAAAGAAACTCAAGCCTCATAAAAAAACAATTTTATTGAGGTAACCTCAAAGTAGGAAAACATGTTTGAAGTGGTATTTGTGCATCTTTCTCTTGATTGATGGAGTTAATAATATTCTCTTAGATTTTAACTCATGCTTTAAGGAGTCATATTTTACTACTTATGTTAGTGAGATATTTACAAGTGGAATAGAGTTATTATAAATAGGAAAAACAATTAGTGATATATTTTTACTTATGTTAGTGATATATTTACAAAAGGAATGGAGTTATTATGAATAGGGAAAAAGCATGAAACATGTTTTTCGAGGAATATAGTTATTATAATTAGGAAATACATTGTACTCTAATGAATCATATTTTATTAATTATATTAGTGAGATATTTAAAATAATAGAGTTATTATAAATAGAAAAAACAAACATTTAATTTGAAATACACTAGAAATTCATTCATTCTCCATGCTTACAATTACTCTTATAATCACTCATGATAGTGTCATATCATGCATGGCATGATATTTAAAAATCTTACAAATAAAGCTATGGTGTCCTTCCATTTTTATAATGACTATAGGCCTATGCTATGTCAATTAGTGGTTTCATCAACATTAGCATAACATCAAATGGAATGTTATATTTTAAAACGCCCTACCACCACATTTAGTTGTCCCATTATATTTATGTTTGAATGAAGTATGTTTGACTATAGAGAATATTTAGATAGATTTATCATATATTTATTTAAAATTTGGAAGTCTTTTTTCTTTTAAATTACATCATTTCTCAAAGCAAGAGCTAAATGATGGAAATGGTCATTAAAATATATTTCCTAAAATTACTTATATCTATTTTTTTTGGAAAGAGGGAAGAAATAATTAGCCTAATAAATACTATGGATGGATTTAATTGGGATGTTTTGCATGGATTTAATTGTAATCTTTTGTAGTTTCATTTTCACTCGATCATAGGTGATCTTTCATGGGAGCCACTTATTTTGAATAGTTCATTCTTATAATGAAATACACCTCTACATAATAATTTTGAATAGTTCATTCTTATAATGAAATACACCTCTACAAAATATTATGAGAATTTCTCAAATTAGAAAAAAATATTAAATGTAAAATTTAAATGTTAGCCACACAATATTAGCACCCGGAGAAAAATTACAATACTTGAAAGCTAAGTTTTTGGATTATTTCATCTTTTTCTCATTCTCGAAAAAATAAAAACCTTGATTCTTATTCTTCTCTGCCATTATGTTGAGTTTATAATTTCTACTATAATTTTCACTAGATATAACTATTTATATAATAGGGATGAAACACCAATAGAAATTCATACTAATTAGTAGAAAAGGGGACTAAAGTTTAAGTGATATTATTATTTAATTCCAACTTCTATTGTATGTGTGATAGATTATGATGAAAAGAGTAAAGCATAAAGGCACTTTCAACATTATTCATAATTGATTATTCCATGGCATGGATACTCTAAATGTTTTTATACAATTTGGTCGAACTATTTGGTCTAGAACAAAAAAAATTATAGCCTCCACTTCCAAAATTTTCACAATTGTTGTTGTGTCCCCTCCATTCAATGTAATATATGTTTGAAATGGGATATTAATGACGATCATGAAAAGAAAAAGGCTGGTGTCATTACAATTAGTATTTCCATAGGGATTTCACATAGTGAACTTGAATCATAGTGCTTCATTTGTGATTTACTAAAGAATACCCATATTTTGAAAAAATATTTCCCCAAACTCATTTTTTGGCATCCCCTCTAATACCCACCCAATAACCTAAACATCCCTTTCCCTATATAAACCTCCAACACCCGCCCCCCCCCCCCCCATTTATGAAATATATTGCCCTATTTTTAACCCATTTCAAACCCCCCCAAAATGAATGCATGTGGTATTGTATTGCCCAGGTTGGGTGAACCCACAATAGTGGGTTACACCTTTTTTTCTAAATGGATATTGAACTCTACATTTTGAAAAAAACTTTCAGATTTGGATGCATATTGTCGTTAAACTTTTTGAGATCAAAAGTTGAAGTAAATTAGAGTCTTTTAGGATTTTTTGTCTAGATTCTAAATATATATTTTTATTTTATTTTTGAATTGATTTGAATGGTTTTTTCTTTCTCCCATGAAAACTGCTATGTTGCTAAAAATGTCATTTTCAAAGAGTTACATTGTTTTCATAGAGCATAACTAATTTTCCTAAAATAGATATCAATGTGATTCTTTCGAATTTAGTTTTTTAACATCCATACAAATGGCATGCAATTGGTTTGATGACATTATCATTATTATTGCATATTTTATTAACATTTGAAGTTGACTAAATTGTAATTTTGACATACCTTGACTACATAGCTTATAACTTGTCGTGTATTTGTCCAATTTCATTTTATTTTTATAGAAAGAGAACTTAAATACCTAGGGCATAGATATCTTTATGAATTTTTTTCTCTCATTTACTATTTTTCCATAAGTGTCAAACATAGAGGTAGACATACAGTGAAATATCTATGTTTAATAAAACTAAAAATACAAAGTCATAATAAACTTAATATATATTTACATTATAATCATTGGAAAAAAATTTCTCATTAATACCTTACTACATAGATGGGTTTTTCAAATGGATTGATTTGATCTCCCAAAAGATAAAGTCAAAGTGATTTTTTGTCAGCATTTTAATAGGTGCAAAGGAGACTCCATTGTAGGCATGAATGAGGAGTATAGATGTTATATAAATATTTTTTTTATACTTTGAGCTAACAATTTGTAATTAATTACTTCAAATGGAACCTCTCAAGGCTTAAATCACCATATTTTATTTAAAAAGTGTTATTTCAACAAAAATCAACATGTCTAAAAAAGCGTAACCCACTATTGTGGGGTCACCTCCCATTAATGAATATCTCGTGACTATTGCATGGTGAAAAATTACTGCCTATTTGAACCTCTTGACATGAGAACATAAATATTTAAATGCATGAAATAAAGGGATATTTATAGTTCATAGGTTGATTTGTATTGGGGTCAATATCTAGTATGCAACACTTATGTTTTTTTCATGCCACCACACAAAATTTTGCAAATATTTACGCCTCTCTCAAGCACTTTTATTGTTGTGTGTTATCATGTAAACATTTCGCATCATATGAAAAGTACCATTAGTTCTTGATGCAACACTTATCATTATGTCCCTCTATGCATGACCCCATGATCTATTTAATTACGTGTTAACAATCATGACACCATACAATGATTTAAAGGTTGTTATCATATTTTACAAACTTAGATTTTTATATTGAGAAGACTTATGGAGTACATTTTTCTTATATCTTAATCTTTTGTCACTTCGTGAACTATGTCAAGCATAAAAAACAAGACATGCAAGTCTTCTTGTTGTATATCTCTTCTGAAAATTTCAATTGCATCGGAACCCTAGTATTTTGCCTACTTTGACTAAATATATAATTTAGCACCATACTTATAATATTGTAAAATATATTAAACAAATTTATGTGTCAAATAAAATTGAAAATGGTTCTATTTTATTTATTTTCAATGAAACGAAAGTATGTAGTAAATGATGCTATATATGTATGAACAACATTTGTTAAAATATCAATGGTTTATATAAACAATGTAGTGATTTTTGAAACTGATAATGACTAAGAAAAGAAGAATTAAAAATATTTACCATGCCTTGAAATAGTGAGTGGCTTACATATATTTTGTCTAAAGTGTTAAAGTGAAAGTAATTAAATGGGAATGAGTTAAGGATTTAATTATATAACAATTACATTATATACTATATAAAAATATATATTAAGTGCAAATTCTATAATAAGAAGGAAGATGTGTCAAAAGGCTATCTATTTGAATTCCATATGGAAGGAAAATGTGTTAAAAGGCTATGTATTTCATCTAATGCAATAAAATGGCTGCTTCATCAATGTTGATCTTAATAGAAGCCTCTTCTTGAACATCAATGCAAGGATTTTAGTGAATTTGGATCTCTCCAAACCAGTGCCTACTAAGATCGCTCTTAAGGTTAGTGATCTCTATTAGAGATAGATCATTGACTATGAAGGGATCTCAATTAGGTGTAGACATTGTTTTGTAACTCAATATTTGGCCTAATTTTGTTAAATTATTAGCTTCACTCCTCTACTATCTAGTGGAGAGATGCTCAACGGTTTTAGCTTATTGTTTTCAGGTTAGAATCTGGTTTGAATTATTGTCTATTGCCCCCGATCTATTCTGGGGTTCCCTTCATCCATACACCCATGGATGATCTCATGCTCCAATAGTTAACATGTTTACTCAAGACAAACATATAATTTTTTTATGAAATAGAAAGGGGCATCCATATTGTTTTTGGGTGGTTTATCTAAAACCATACACCAGTGATCCTATAAGTTGGCTTGTATATTAGGATGCGTGCACCTTTTCATAGACAACTTCTCTTTTTTGGTATCAAGAGTCTTTCTAGTATGGGGATTCCTAAATAGAAAATATATTTTCTCTTTAGTGATCCCAGAGTCCACCCCATCATTATTCGACCCATCATCATATCAGGCATGCATTTCATCTTACCACTATTGTTCCAACTTTAGTGGCTTGTATTAATATGACTCATGTGGCCCCTGCACAAGTGGCCACTATCTCATCGATTGGTGTTGTTTTTGTTATGGTGACATCTATTCCTAGAGCTCCCTTTGTGTAAGACCATGATGCCTATGCTACTTTGGCTCTCTTTGGTTCTCTTTCAAGTATTAGCCTTATCCCATCCATCATTCTTGACATGGTCTCCATGGACTTCCAGGTTTCCTTTCTGGGTATGGTGGCTTACTTTTGTAGGTAAGGATGTTTTTCTTAGATATTATATGCTGAAAGAAAAGAGGTTATTCCCTTTTGACACATAAATATCAGAGTGTGTCATTGGGCTCACTCCTTGGTCCTAACTCTTCATTAGTTAGTGTTTTTATGTTTGTTTCAACTATGTGGTGTTGTACTTTGGTTATCATGAGTAAACTATGCTATTTAGTCCCTCAACATCTTGTTGTTGTTATGATAGTTTAAGTCTAATCTATGATGGCTTAAATCTAATTTGTAATGATTTGAGTTCCTTCCCTAGTACTATAATAAAAACATTGCTAAGGTATTTTCAGGTCCAACATTAAGAATATGAAAGCAACAAATTTGATGAGTACATCGATAAATAGATACACATGTAGAAGAAAACTATTGAAGTAAAAAACTAAAAAATACTTTCAATCTTCAATTAGGTAAGTTGGAATTTGGTAGAGCATATATAATAGAATATAGTTTATTAGGGTATTAATTAGATGCTTCTTTTGAATATTACTAAAAATGTTCAGAATAGATAAAAGAAAAAATAAATATTTTTGAATTTATAATGCTTATTACAATTAATGATACAAATTTTTGAGAGCCTAGGTTCACTATTTTGTATAAGAATATTAAAACATCAAAACATCAACCCAAGATATATGTTAGTAAATTAACATGATTGATCTCACCATCAACTAAAAATATTAATGTCTTTACTTAATATCTAACAAGATTTATTTGGATATCATTCAACTTGAAATATGACCATTAATGATCCCTCTAGGCAACGAGAATTGAAACTATCCATTTTTAGAACCTTCTTTGAATGGAAAGTGATTTTTCAAAGTAAAAGTAATAAATAAAGAAACATTGATTCATCATTTGTCTATTTAAAAGCATTGCTTGAAAATAATTCAATGATGGCTTTATAAGTTTTCATTGTAATCTCCATTATATCGTCATTTTAGGTTTTAATTGTAATTGGACAAATTACAAATTTTCCTACAATATATTCTCTATGATTTCGTAAGTAAAAAACCGAAAGAAAACAATTAACATGTCCCTTAAAGGGGATTACACTTCATTCTCCTCAATGACATAAAGATGATTCTTCCTCCTCTTTTCAAACTCTTTTTCGAATTATAGGTGAAATTTCTACCCACCCTTGATGTGGGTTCCTAGTTCTGTTGCCCATGTGCTATAAATGATTTGTTATGTCTTGGTGTCAATAGTATGTTCTTAACCTGTTATAAATGACCTGTTTAATTTTTTTAATAAAGTCAGCACCCTTCTTTTACTGTTTTGTAATAAAAACATTTATTTACATAGTTGTTTCTATTTGATGGAAATACTTACGCTTCCTTAAAATCTATTCATCTACTCTCTACCAAGTAATAACCAATGGATGGTTAATGCATGATAGAAAACATAACCGGTCATTTTTCTCAATTAAATGATATCCTTAAAATATCACTACATGGCATGATGAAATCAATGCCTTATAAAAAATAATATCCTCCAACTTAAGTGAGAAAACATTCACGCAAGAAAATATGTAAGTAAAGTAGAATTCTCAAGAATAATATCCACACTGCTTTAAAACAGTGTACTTATTTCTGTAAGGATCCTCTAACTCCACACTATGCTTGAAATATGACTGATCCACAACTATACAATCAAAGTATTATTGTGAAGCTTGGGAAAACACACACATAATACTTTACCTTTGATCATAGGATACCTTGGTAGATATTGTCTATATTTAAAAAAGAAATTAGAAACTCTTCAGGAATAGTATATGAACTTTTCAGAACTGAAAATGAATATAAGGCTTCTGAAATAGCTTGTAAATAACAAATTAATGGCACAATTTAAAACACTAGTGGAAATAATATATTCATGTCTCAAATTAATGGCACAATTTAAAACACTAGCGGAAATAATATATTCATGTCACAGCAATCAACTAGAAATGCATTGACTTTTAATCATAGTTGCTGGAAACTCTTTTGTTCCTTCTTGGGCGCGCGTATCCTCGTATCCAATCTGGATGTGTATCCAATACGGCCCGGATACTTTTCAAATACTGTGTTCATGTGTGCCCAAAAACCTCGAGTTTTCAACTGTGCCAAATACTATGTGATTCGATTTTATTAAAATTTGACATAAATCTTCCCAAATTTAACTTAAAAGACTTCATTCATTCAATTTTTAAATTGTTTTTTAGTATAAACAAAACCTACACCAAATGAGAAAGACAAATGGAATGATTTGCTATTTCAGCAACCCATTTTTTGGGTTATCTTCCAATACAACTCTGATATCTTTGCCTACTATAAAGTGTTAAATTAACTTATAATTATTTATGTAGCATTTATGTGTCTTGTTTTTAAAGTAATGAAAATCTCCTCTAATAACTTAAAAAATTGTGTTAAATATATATGCATGCATTGTTTATGAATGTCGTATCCAGCCATATCCATATTGAGAGTCTTAAAAAATGGCCGTATCCGTCTCCAATGCCGTATCCATTTCACCGTATCAGTGTCCATGCAACTTTGCTGAGTTTTAAATTTAACTACAGTAGAATCAACATGCGCTTAATATCTTTAACCAACATCTTCTTTATTATCTTGTCTTTTATTGTTTCCCACAATCTGAAAACGATGTTTTACTTCTCACCTTATGTTGCTTTTGGACTTTCAAAGAAAGTTGTAGTTGGGCAAGATGTTTGGTAGTATTCTAACTATAAACTTTACACCAAAATAAATATCAACTCTTTTTGAAGACCAACTTTAATCTTTTTCTCTCTTTAATGCAACCTTACGCACATTTTACTTTTTTCAATTAGGTAAACATTCACACTCAAAGGCGACAATTTTCAAAGCCCCTACTTCCGCTGGGCTATTTTTATGCACTGTAGTGGCTCATATGGCCAAAATGATTGACATAGACGTCTAGTAAAGTCTAACTTTACAAATGTGTTTGAATGTACCACCGTCCATGAAAAAGAAATGGTCGTAAGAATTTCTCGGTTTCAAGGCAAGGAATTATGACTGTTTGACGTTTTCTTTCTGAATTATTACTAAATTTACTTTCACAAATGGTCTCAATTTTCAAACTTCAAAATTCCATGCTTCTAACATACAATCAAACAAGAATAGAATGAGGTCAACACTCCTTTTTAGTTTTTGTTTCTAGATCTGTTTTCTTGTTTTCTGTTTTGACTGTTGCTGGTACTTTCATTAGTTTAAAGGCTGGTTGTTTTGCATGTTGAATTTACTACTCGTGAATTCTCTTTTGGACTGCCTGCACAGATTTGATATAATAGGTTCGGGCCCTATTTCAATTGACTTAATCAGAACATAAAATCAAACAATATAAAAGTTGACCAAAACTTAGTTTCTTATACCACGCTATCAAATAAGAACTATATATTGACATGAAAAAGGAAATTTGAAGCTCAAAATTTCAACTTTGGATTTCGTTCTTATTTTTTCTAGCACCGCTATCAAATCCATTTTTTTCTCTTTGAACTTAAAAATGACGGGATAAACACGTTTGGACAAATACCCAACCATACAGAGACATCATATCTTGCTATCTTTTAGAACATTACAGTTGTGGAGAAATTTCTTGGGTTGTTCATTTTTGTTATGTCCTTACTCGCAGCTTTCCAGTTTTTGCACCATACAAACCCCTTAATCATACTTTACAAAAGCTTCTATTCAACCCAGAATAAATACATATTTTACTTTAGCCAGAGGCATCTTAAGTTGGCAGTTTCAGTATTGTGTAACTGGAATACACCATGGAAATGCAATTTTTGATCCAGAATAAGTATATGTAAAAACAAGCTACCTTTCTTTTTATTCGGAACTTCATTTGATACATGATATATCATTGCCGTAACCCCATTCGGAACTTCATTTGATAGATGATATATCATTGCCGTAACCCCATGACGCCATTCTTGTAGCATGTAAAACCCTTCATTTATAGAATAATATGTTTGCAATGGTTTCTTTGTTATTCATTTCTCATACATTCGGGTGTGCGCTGCAACTAGTTATCACAAAGATTCTCTGTTCTTATACTTCATATCAATAGATTCTGGTTATGTTGGTTCCAATATTATATATGGTATAAGTTTAAATAGCATATATTGATTTTTAGATGGTTCATATGAAATCACATAAGTTTTATCAAAGAAGTTACTGTGATTTTAGACTAGCCATCCAAATAAATTTTTCACATTCTTATACTTCATATCAATAGATTTTGGCTGTGTTAATTTTGGGAGATATTAGATATCGGACAAGATTAAACAGCGTATTTTAAGATTTAACTTGTCTAGGTAGTTTATATGAAATCACATTAATAGGTGGTTTCTGCTGGAGAAGTTACTATGGTTTCAGATGAGCCTCCAAACTAAATCTCTATTCTTGCACTACATATAAATAGATCTTAATTTTGTAACTGGATAAAGTTAAACAGAATATTCTAAGTTTTGACTTTTTTAGATGATTCATATGAAATCATCTTAATAAATAAGTTCTAATCAACAAATTAGTGTGACTTCAGATGATGAACCTTTTAAGCAAATAAAAACTTACAGTTTACTGTTTCTTCCAAAATTTAGATCCTTATTTTATACATGAAAATATACATTAAGAATGAAGCAAATTGAATGTCTATCACTAATATTGTTAATGTTTCTTAGTATTGTTAATGTTAAGAAATATGAACTGCCTTTATGAAAGAAAAAATATGAATGTGACCATTTTTGACAATTGATAAAATTTAATTTTTTATTGGTAAATTCTTGTTATTATGAGATATGAATTAGTGAGATTATAAATAAAAAGTATTATTCAACTATGAACTGAAGGACAATTCATGAGAAAAGATTGATTTAATAATACCACGACTTAGAAGAATAAATTAACTGCTTGTTATAGATGATGGCGATCACGAGAATTTTTTTTTTTTTTTTGATCGATAAGGGGCCGAGGCCGAATATTATATTAAAATATTAAAATGTACCAGAGCATATATCAAAGTATTGAGATTCAACATACACATGACATTGATGGTTGTCGCATGATCGCATAGATTGAAAATGATTTATGCGACCATGCGACACCCCATAAACCTTCACCACCGTTTCCTGACCTTGGCTATGGGTCTGTTGCATCTAATCAGACGGAGGGCGCATGATCGCATGGGGAGAGAAAGTTTCATGCGATCACACGTCGGCCGTTGATCCAAATCTCTAATCCCAACCCTGCTGACAACTCTCCACCTCATATTTTCTTAACGGATGGTAGGCACGACAATCCCATACCAGTTCAGCCAATCCCCACCTGACACCTTGGCGATGAATCATCACTTGGTCCCACTGCAGACAAACCAACGAGGATTACTATTCCCTTGAATTTAGTTTAGAAAATATTTATGGTTCTTTTGAAGTTTCGCATTATTAATTCTGATGTGGAAAAAGGCACCCTATGAACTTAACTGTCTGATTACTTTGGTTTACAAATTCGGAAGACAATTAATATAGGATGCTTCTATTAAGATTTCCAAGTGCTCAATCATGTCACGTGGTGGACGTTTAGGACTTGTAGGGCATTGCTGTATGTATAGTATTACATAGGATCTATCACCTACAATTAATTATTATATTCATTTTTGAGGGAATAGATGATTCAATGTTGATCTTGAGAATATTGAGAGTTATTGTTAGATGTTTCCAACCAAAGCAGTCCTTCCACTCTTTTCTAACTGGAAAGGCTGGTATGCTCGTCCTTGTACAATGTGGCGTGAAAATAATCTGTATTGATGTTAAGGCTGTTAAAAGCATTATACTCATTTAAGAGATTACCTGAGCTTAATAACACATGGAAAACATGAAACTTCCAGAGTCTATGATAACAATATATCTGAATTTCATTATGTAATTTTCTTCTGTTCATGTCTGGATCATATTCTATAATCAATTATTTCTCTTCTTCGACACCTTCATTCTGATGATGTCTATATAATCAGATTCAAACATCTTACCAAACTTATCATTTATATTTGAAATATTTTATATATGTATTACACAGATGTAAATAAAATGTTTCCATTGGTATATACATAATATTAGCATATGTTGAAGTACTTCTAATGACAGACACAAACACGTCCATAGAAATGTGTATCTCTTATCACAATGAGTATTGGACAGTGTGACTATGCTGTTTTGTTCTGATTTGAAAGTTTATAACGAGTTATCAATATTCTCTCAATGTTCTGATTTCATAGTTTATCAATATGAAATCCCATCTCTTAACAAGAAGTCTAGAACAAATTTCGTACATATTTTCTTAATAACATAGCAGATAAAATGATTCATAACCCATAATGTATTCTCAAATAGCTAGCATTATCAACTTGATTCTTATAATCCCTGCTCATATCCATTGGTTTTCCAAATCTATTAGAGCATGGCTGGTCATGGGTTTAATATTGCACAGTTGCATGCCAGAGATGAAGTTACCAGAGACGTTGATGGAAATGAAGTGGGCACAGTTGAATGCTGGTAATGAGCCTGTCAGCTTGTTGTTGGAGAGGTCCAGGAGTTGTAAACGCTCCAGGCCGGTCAGATTTTCCGGTCATATCTTCTTGTTTATATATATGTTCTGATTTCATAGTTTATCAATATGAAATCCCATCTCTTCCAACCAGCATATACACTAAGATAATTGTTTGCCCACTATTCAGTTATGAACTAATTTTGTGCAGGAAATTCTTTTGGGTTTATGAGGGAATTATTTCTGTATTATTTAGCATGCTCAAGTTGATAACTATCGAACCAGACCATATAAACTGTTTTTCTTAGGAAGTTGGAAGTACAAGTATTTTTTTCAGAATATAATATATAAACTGAATTATTGCATGGGAAACAATCGATTGAAAGCCCTACTATATTTGAAGTATGGTTTTTATTTCTGTAATATGTATTTTCCGACATAGATTTATTATCAGATCTTCTGCTGACGTTTTTAGTGTTTCAAATCGAAGTGCATATATGACGTGATATTCTCTTGCATTTACCTCGTTTATCCTTCTTGTAATTGTTTATGATTTATCTAAACCAGGAGCCGATTGGGTTATGGAGTGTAATGAGATAATCGAATTCAGAAATCTCATCATTGTTTATTACTTACCAAAATCACGAGATCATTTAATCATGGAGTATGATCACGTAGTCAAATTTAGAAATTGTGTCATTGTTTATTACTTATCAAAATCATGAGGTTATCTTGTCATTCAATATTACTTACCGAAATCATATATTCGTGGAGCATGATCACTTAATTGAATTCAACGATCTTGTCATTGTTTTGATAAGTAATATGATGTGATTGTTTTGAATTCAGAGTATAGATTCATGGAATACGATCACATTGCCGAATCTAGAAATGCTATCATTGTTTATTACATGAGACTATTGAATAATGGAGTATGATCCTATAGTCAAGTCCAAAAGCCCTGTAACAGTTATTATTAATCAAAATGACAATCATTATTTATTAATATTATAAGATTATTATATAAGATATAATCATATAGTCCAATATAATCCTATATTTGATTATAAAAAACTTACTAAGCTAATATTATAATCTGTCTATATATATATTGAGTGCTCTCCTTTTTATGCAGTATGATCACTTCATCAAGTCTCTATAAATCTTGTCATTGTAATATTATCATATAATTAAATTCAATTTTGTTTTATATTATTATTTATTTTACTAAATCATTATTTATTAAAATCATGAGACCATTAGATCATTAAATATGATTATATGATCATATCAAGGAATCCTAGCAAGATAATATTATAAATTAATTATAGAAATTGAATGTTTTGTTATTTATGTAGAAAACTTATTGATCTTATGGTCATATGATAAAGGAGCACAATGAACCCAATAGTATTGAATTTACTTTTTGTATCTTTTCTATTTGTTATATTTTTCAATGTAAATGTATGTTAAAATTATAATAAAAAAATAAGCTAACGGCAAAGAATTGATGTAAAAAGTTAAATACGTTTTTTATTAAAATTAACCTTACAAACTAAACACATTATTTTTTCACATTTTCTAGTTGTATGATTTGATTTGGTAAATTGGTAATTGGCTCAAACCTGAATATGTATGAGCCTAGGAGGCAAAGAGGGGTTTTATGAGGATTGAAACATAAAAATAATATTTGGAGCTCCGACAAGGTGGAAGAAGAGGAGGTCCCCCTCGACAAGACAAACAATTGTTGAAGGGGAAACAATACAAGCAAACTGTGAGAGGTGGCCAAATACCATTGAAGGAGATAAAGATGGAGGGGATAGAGGAAGAGAGTACTAGGAGTAAGGAACCACAAAAGGGACAATAGGTTCCCCAACCAAGCACTCATTGTAATCTTGGTAAGAGACATTGACTAAAGAGGTCAGATCCACAATTGTCAAGTGATCGTCAGAAGCATTCTTCCACCAAATATTAGGTCCCTTCTAACAACCTAGAGAGTAAGACAAAGCTAAATGACTAGTATCAAAGGAGTGTTAACAAGGGAGAGGGATGTCCTCATAGTCCAAAGGTTTAGACCAAGGAGAATCCCCAACCATCTAAACCACCTCTTCATGAAGAGGCAAAGAGATATCAACATCCACTGAGAATTGAGCATAGGTGGAGTGCCCCAGAAAGAAGTTGACTCATCAACATTAGGAACTAGCTAATATAATTTCCAATGGCTTTATAAGAATACATCTCCTAGAATTGGAGGGGTAGACTAGGAAGCCACAACTATACTAGATGCACTTCAAACTATCCAAAACAAAGTTCCTCTAGACTAAGGATGCTAGAACATTCATAAAATTACATGTTAAAAGGTTACAACCACACAAGCTCAAATCATTACAAAGAAAATCAAATTTATAAGAAAATCTTATAATCTAGAGCTAGTAAATGTAACAATAGAGATTTCCTCTATAACCTTCATTCTCCTATTCATTTAACACTAATAACCACTTCAGAATGTTCTAGAAAGCATAATTTTTCTTCATTTTTGTGCCCAAAGGTCTAGTGGCACAACTTTTGGGAGCCATATATTTTGATTGAGGCATTCAATTTTCTATTATAATACATCATTTGAAATCTCACAAAGAGATCTACAACATTAAATACATATAAAGGTCTATTTATCCAATTTTCATAAAGACCGGGCTTTTGAGGTCCTTAATTTTGAGTTTGAAACTTCATGGGAGAAATTTCTCCAAAAAAAATTTAAGATCTTGAAAATGATACAAGATATTGAGATGATTATTTCACCAATAATTTTATTTTTATAATTTTTCTCCTTTTGGTTAGTCTTCATGTGAATGCGAACCTAAGTTACTAAAAGTGGCAAGTAGATATTTTTTGTCATTTCAAACTTGACTATCCTACACATTGTAAGGGTCATCATGGGATGGAAAAGAAGTAATAAAACTACAAAACAAGGGGGAAATAAAATATTTTTGGGTGATGCAAGATTTCCTTAACACCATTGAATGTTCTAGCATCATGCTAAGGTTTGAGATTGTAAAGGATTCATAGGTATATGCTTTTGGAGTGGCTTTTTTAGTTGTTAAAATATTCTCCAAATAATGTAGCATCATGTACATGGGCTCCATAAAAGAAATGCATGTCATTGACCTATTCGATTGTCTCAACAATCTAGTCCATATGTAAAATGAAGATCCTATAGATTTGTGAAGTTGTCTCCAAAAAATAATCTCAATCCACAACTAGGACCTATTGTAATTACATGGATGAAAATATCCAAAGGAAAAGTAGAATGAAAACATGTATAGCCCATCACATATTGGACATTGAGATACATATAATGGATGCAAAGATTAAGACCACTAGAAAAATTAAAGTGACAAATATATGAGAGAATTTAATAATCCTAAACTAGCAAGGAAGTAGAGTCTATCTCCAAAGTGGAATTAAGATTCTACTATTTCATTCAATAAGGATATAAATTTGACTCATTTTAATTGACTCCATTTTTAGATAGGAAATTTGAAGCCTTATTTATATTTTATTATTAGTGGTAATGATTTCAATATCAATATTAACAACCCATATAATGTAAATGCCTTTTGAAATATTAAAATTAAATATGACCTTTTCCCTTGCATATATACAATAATGATCCTCTATTCAACATGTAGAATAGAAATGTTGTATTGCTTGCATAGTTATAAACCTAATTTAAACAAAGCTCCTCCTTCTTAGCATCATTATTCATTTCCTAACATGTCTTCCACGACAAGGCCTAAATATGCATTATTTCTTCAATTCATATAATGCATTGAGAACCTAAAATATTAGAAGTACCTCTCAATGCCTCATCAAAATTAAGGTGTAGTATTTCTTGAAGTCTATTTCTCTTTAGAGTAAATATTTCTATTTAGAAAGAGAGGGGGATAGAAAGGGAGGGACCATCTTATTTTTAAATACAAAAATGTTAGTGAAGACAACATAGCATTGGCTAAGAGAGCCAAATTGCAAAAACAATATTAAAGCTACTTGGCATAACAAATATTTTTATTGTCCTTTCAAATGTGGATAATGTTCTATTTTGTACAATTATCTATTTCTAAGAGATCATAATATTCATGTATAATGAGTAGATGATATCTATATAAGTGAGAAATACTCACCAATAAAAGTCTTGAATATTTTAATTCTAGAACTTCCTATAATTCTAGATAATTGCCCCTTTATCCTCATTCCTATAAATACTTTATTCAAAACATAAAATAAATTGGAGAGAAACCTTGATGTCAAAGGATTTATTTGCATTTAGATTTCAATAAAATTCTTTGAATACTAGTTTGCTCAGTTTACTTCAATCTCTTAGATTTGGTGTAGTAGTTGAAGCCATATGTACTTAATAATGTATCTAGGTATATGTATTAAAATTTCATATTGATTATATTCATTAAAAAATAAAACTAATCCCTAAGATGCATTCATATCATAGGGAAACAAATTTTCTATCACATTTTTTTAAAGAGATCTCAAAGTTGCTCTTGATGTGTTAAACGTAATGAACCAATCTAAAAAGCCAGCCTTAGCTTCATTTACTATTGTACAACTAAAACATCAATTTTATTCATGTAATGGAAAATCAATCAAATTATTATACACAAAATCCACCATGTTGCATGTCTAGGATGAAATTTAAAAGCCAAAGATTATATGCATTCAAAAGATATATTATGATAATGAACAATATTAATGGTTTTTATTGGCACATAGAAGGAAAGTGACAGGGATCATAGAAACATGAGGTCTCATTTAATTTTTTGATAAAAATGTTACAATAGTTGTCAAATTTTGAGATTACCTAAGATAAGATAAGATAAATTTATTAATGTCCAACAAGAGACCACAAGGGTCTATGGGACTGAAGAATGTACAATACAAAAGACTGTCAACAGTAATAGAACCAAGCGGTGCCAAGGAGAGAAAGAAAATAGGGAAAACAAGAGATACAAGAAGAAGCAAGGAGCGCAAGAGCGAGGCAAGCACTAAGGGTCCTTCCTTGGTAAAAAGAAGCCAAGCACCGAAGGGTACAGACTAGGGAGAGAAGGTGCCCTAAACCGTCACTGAGAGAAGTTGGGAGGGTGCCGATGACGAGTATAACCACTATGAGGTCTCACAGATCTAGAGTAACTAGTGATGGTGGCATTGGAAGGCCACTTTCTCCCACGTGCAGGAGATGAGGGAGAGAAGAAAGCGGTGATAAGCTGAACCTGGGTCACTATCTGGGGGAATAAGAGTTGTAAGGTGTGGTCGTGGAGATGCATAGTCTCCATGAGGTATAGTGCAAGGCATCTTTGGTCCGTGTAGCTGAAGAAAGCTGTGAGGGAGTTGCATTCCCTAAATAAGAAATAGAATCTCCCATGAATCTCGTAGTAGGTGGGATAGTGAAAAATGAAATTGATCTTCATCTCGGTCATGCCCAAGGTACACATGTGACAAGTCTGGTCCTCTTTGTCCATGTGGTGATCTGTCTGAATCTAAAGCCGGTAGGAGCCAACCCTAAATGATCCCAAAGAAATATGTAAGGCATGACACCAACACTGAGACAAGTAACTAGGGGGTACAATAATACCATCTCTGACAACCAAAAAGTGATCAGTGTAAAAGGCCATCTTCGGGTGTAACCCGCTAGAAGGGTTACACCAAGTTGTGGTGATATACTGTCTATAAATGTTAAGTTTGACATGCTGGTTCAACTTCTGATGTGAGGGGAGGAGGTGGGCAGGAGCATTGAGAGAGAACTAGAAGGGGGGGAGGTGGTCAATATCAATCCCAATCAAGCTCAACAAAGATGAAGCCTACACCGAACTAGCGGCAAGCCCGGGAGGTTAGCATAGAATCCACCACAGAGACAAAGGAGCAATAAGCCAAGTAAGAATATTTACACTGGTCATCCACAGAGTCAGAAAAACCATGAAGACATTGAAGAAACCAAATCAGGTAAAAAATGATAGCCAACCTAAAGGGATGGGCCTCGAACTCGACTAGAACAATACTGTGGGGGGTGAGCCGATGACATCTAATAATACACTGAAGAAAAAGGGTCTGGACATGCTCAATGGAAGCCCAGTCAGAATCAAGGAGAGAGGGCCCCCAAACCACTAAGCCATAAAGAACCATCGGACAGACCAAGGAGTCCAAGAGGGACAACTTGGACGAAGTGTCTTGGGAATGATGTTTGAAGCACTGTCTCTTGAGCATGGTAAGGGAGCCCATACCCTTACAAACCCTAGGCTAGATGGTGGGTCTCAAAGTGAAGTGAGGTCCAGAGAACTTGACCCCAAGGTACACATAAGATGTGATAAGATATGAAGAAACATATACACTTCTATTTAGAGGGGATGAATTCATACAAGAGAAGATTTAACTATAAAAAATTAGTAATCAAAATGAGGCAATGAAAAATATCCACACAAGTAAGTGACACCATGATGAATAGGTTCTTGGATCTATCATCCAAATCCAACATTACAAAAATGAATTTTTCTACACAAATCTTTGTAGTCCAACCAACTCACAAGAGGTAACTATCCCATACAAATAGACACCAATCTCTTGTAATGAGGGATACACAACTTTCAATCTTCTTAGATAGAAGGCACTAACCTAAAAGATACAATATGATAAATACTTTTGAGCTTCTTATTGGGTGTACAAGTAAAATTGTCTTTTTAAATATTCTCATAAGCTTTGTATTAATCTACTTAAAAAGTCTTTCAAAGATCTAAATAAGTCTAGTCTAATATTTAGTAATATACGAGGTCAAATAAATTACATGAATCTACTCATATACTTATAAATACTCTCGAATAGTATCTTATTTCTACACTTCATTTGGATGTTATTTAATTAAAAATTCCTTACATCTAACTCTCTTTCAACCTTGTATTAACACATGCCAAAATGTATTTTCATGTAAGAGGGTTACCCCTCCAAAAGGGGTTGACCATACATGCATAAAATATAGATAATATATTTAGGAAAACCTTTCATCTATGGGTGTAGACATTAGGAGCGGTCAACCCATAAAATAAATAATATTTATTTATTTTCCATTTAAATTATCTAGGGTTGGCCAATAAAAAGAAACATTGATCAACCCACATAGATAAATACAACTTTATACATTAAATTAAATTCAAACTTTAGTTTTTGGTGCCAAAAATTAGTTCTTTTTTTTTTCTAGTACTTTACTAATGTACTAGACCATGCTAAATATTTTCCTCAAAAACAAGATTTCTTATAAATGTGAACAGATTTTGATTGCTTATCTTAAGATTTTCCTTAGACATCAATGATAATAATTTAATAATCTCCTCTTTCTAATTAATGGAAACCATGTAAAAATATATAATATATGATGGAAAAAAAAAATACTTCCCCTATCTATATTGTTCCCACTTTCTCTATTGTTCTCCATTTCTCTATTCTTCCACTTTGACATCAAAAGTTTGTTTTGGGATTTATAGATAAGACAATAAGTAGAACGTAGGTAAACACGTGCTTCTTCTAAATAACTTAATGACTAGATGAGATTCATATCACTCCTAATTTCTCACTTAGGCATTTGAAATCCTTTTTTAAGAGGTGATTTTTGAAAATGTCCAAAATCCATTTCTATGTAGAAAAGTTCTTTGTTCTAGTGTACATAACTAGATTATTTGAAATATATATTTCAATCATGTTATCATAGATATGGATATGAGATGGTCATATTAAATCTTAGTGTCCTTCAAGTTTTGCCTCATTGAGAGAAGTTGGAAGAATAGTTTTATGATCTGTATTATGCCTCTATTGCAGCTAAGGAAATTGAAGCCCATTTCTTACTCAACTAAGATATACGACTACTACTGAGAAAAAATTATCCTCAACTAGTGATTTTTATTTCATTAACATTGTGAACTCAATCTTCATCTTTATATGGTCAATGTGTGAAATCATTACCTATAAGATACGACAACCCAAAATCCATAGTGCCCTTAAGATATTTGAAGATTATTTTTATCACTTTCACATGAGTTTCCTGATGTAGAGTCTTCAACACTATACATACATCAACCTAAATATGATAGTTCATCAATCCTCTTTAAAGGATGATACCAACCCCCAGGATCCACACCTTCAAAAAGCTACTCTCAATCCTTCCTTAATCTGAGCCATTGAACAATCTCTATGGTCCAATCCCATGCTAAGGACCAACCTACTCCTTGGTCAATTGTTCAATCAAATGTGAGGGAAACCATAATGTTAGGGAGTGGATCTGGTTTTCAAACTTCCCAAAATATGCTACTCAGTTGGGCTATAGGGTTCCAAAACTAGACATGTCGGTGAACTAGGCCACTGAGCAGTGCATAACACACCGAACCCTACTCGGTGAAAGGCACCACCGAGCAGTAACTAAGCTCATTGGCCAGAAAATAGGAATGCTCCACTGAGGACTCCAAGTAGTTACCGAGCATAAAAAATGATAACTAAGCACATCTCAGACCATCCAAACATTCCAAATCCACTAATGGATTTGGTCAATCCACTCCCAATGCTTCTCTACACCCTCAATTCCTAAAAGTAGTCACCAAGCACATGGTCATGCTTGGTATAAGAATTGGTGTTAAAAATAGATGCCATTGACTTCCATTATCCAAACTCTATAATCCTACAATACATAGCCCCAACTGGTGTTCCCCAAGTGGTTGAGATGATCCATTGGTACACCTTCAAGTTAGGGTCATTTTGGTATAATGCCCTTATTCTAAACAATCGGAGACCAGTCTGAGAAACAATTAGAAGATTCCTCTAGTGGATTGATCAAGTCCTCTTACTAGATGCCTTATAAAGGTATTGAAATCATATTCTTTTCCATGTGAGATTTCAACACACCCAAAGTATCAGACACACAAAAACACCATGAAAAGTCTTTGTCTGTTATAAAACTAGAATTTGTCTTTATTGCTTTATCAACACCTAAAAAATTACACCATTCACAATCCTCCAATATTGGATTAGATTTGATTCAATAAACTATAAATATTCTTTCCCTAACATTCCTAACTGATTTTCAAAAAATTTAGACCATTGGGGAAGTTGGGAAGCTGACATAACCAAAAGTCCAACTTTTCTTGCAAAGTTTCAAAATGAAACTTTTCTTGCAAAGTTGCAAAATGCAACTTTTCTTGCAAAGTTGCAAAATGCAACTTTTCTTGCAAAGTTGCAAAATGTAACTTTTCTTGCAAAGTTGCAAAATGCAACTTTTAAAATATTGCATCTCTTCCTCCTAATGCACTAAATACATACTAAGACCTCCTATGGACCCCAAATGGATGCAATAGACAAAATCCTAAATAAAAACATGTCATATACTAAATTTGGATCCTTTGACCAGATTGACCGAGTGGCTTATAAGAATTGCCAATTTGTCAAATGGTCTTACAAATGGATCTTATTACTTGGATGGATCACTTGATCCTTCAGACCTTAATGCCTATCAACTTTGGTTCTTATTCATTGTGGAGGAGGAGTGCTCCTGCACCATACTACCCAAGAGAAGAAATCTCAAGCCCACTTGAGATGAGATTTTGAAGATCTGTCCCATGTCTCTTTATCTGATCTTCAATCATCTAAACAACCTAATAATTTGGCTTTCCTTCCCATGCTACGAGATATTCATGGTATTCTTTCTTCCTTTTCTTGTTTTTTACTCTCTAATCCAAGATTTTATCTTCGGTAGATGGATCATGTTTTGGGATATCATCATCTGCAATGGCTTCTTGTATTTGGGAACTATCACCTACATCCACATTACACTTATATGGGGTTCAATCACAAACATTAAAATTTGAAGACAAACCAATATCAGGAGGAAGTTGGATTTCATATGCATTTGGTCCACACTTCTTGGAAATATTATAGGGTCCAATATTCCTTTGCATGCTCTTTGTATACCTACCCTTCAAAATTCTTTCTTTCTTTAGATGAACCCACACTAAGTCCCCAACACTAAACTAAACATCTCTCTTCTTTTTGTCGGCATATTGTTTATACTTCTCTATAGACTATTGAAGATGTGACTTCACTTGGTCATGTACTTCTTTGATAGTTGTGGAAAAGGCTTCTCCATCTGCACTAATAGGATCTCCATGATGCAACTCCCTTAACTCCTATACACATCTTGGATGTATACCATAGACAATCTGAAAAGGTGACCTGCCAGTGCTTCTATTTACTATATCATTATAGGAGAATTCTTCTTGAGGAAACACCACATCCCACTTCTCACCATGTTGTCTAGTTAGACATCTTAAAATTTTTCCAAGAGACTAGTTTACTACCTCAGTTTGACCATCTGTCTGAGGATGGTATGTTGATGAAAAAGCCAAGTTGGTACCAAGTTTTTTTCATAATGTCCTCCAAAAGTTCCCTATGAATTTCACATCTCTATTTGACACAATGTTGAATGGAAACCCATTTATTCTAACAATCTCTTTGAAAAATATGTCTGCAACATAGGAAGCATCACAATAAGTTTTGCACAGAAAGAAATGAGCCATCTTGTTGAACCTTTCTACTACTACAAACACATTGTCATAGCCCTTCTTCATCATAGGTAGACCCAATAGAAAATCCATGATCACACTTTCCCATGGCCTTGATGGGATGGGGAAAGGTTGGTACAAACTTGGATTAGTAGACTTCCCCTTTTCTTTTTGGCAAATTACACAAGACTCAACAAACTTTCTGAACTCTGATTGCTTCTTTGGCCAAAAGTAGTTTCTTTTTACCAACTCAAGTATTTTTTCCAAACCAAAATTTCCTTCCATAGATCCACAATGCTTCTCCCTAATAATATTCAATCTCATGGAGTATTTAGGAATGCGCAACTATCCCCCTTTGAAAAGAAATCCATCTTGTATCAAAAATTCTGAGAACTCCACATGATATTTTTCATCAAAAGATGCACATACTTGATATATCTCTCCAAAGTCTTCATCAAAATCATACATGTTCTTCAAAGATTCTATGCCTACACTCTCCAATTGAATCTGATTCATGGTCAACACCCTCCTTCTCAAAGCATCCACTACTTTATTCTTCACTCATTTCTTGTGTTTGAGAGAAAATGTGTATGCTTGTAAAGTCTCCACCCACTTCATGTGCTGATGGTTGAGTTTTTCTTGAATTTTACTAAAACTTAGGGTCTGACTATTAGTGAATACAATGAACTCCCTTGGCATTAAATACTATCTCCATTTCTTTAGAGACTGAACCAAAGCATACATCTATAGATCATAGGAAGAGTATCTTCTTTTTGCTTCATTTAACTTTTCACTAAATAATGCTATAGGCTTACCTTCTTGACTAAGTACTGCCCCTATAGCCATGTGGCTTGCAGCACATTCCACTTGAAAGATCTTGTTAAAATCTGGAAAAGAAAGGACAAGTTGTTGAGCAACCTTCTTCTTCAATGTTTCAAAAGATTCACTAGCCTCTTTAGTCCATAAAAATTTACACTTTTGACGTCCCTTTACAATCTCAAGCAATGGAGCACAAACATGACTAAACCCCTTTATAAAATTCCTATAGAAAGTTTCCAATCCATGAAAAATTTTAACATAACTCATTATTCTAGGGGTAGACCAAGAAAGAATAACACTCACCTTTTCTTGATCTATTTTCAACTCACCATGAGATATAACAAAACCCAAGTATATGATCTCTTCCTACATAAACAAATATTTCTATAAATTGATCATTAGTTTCTCTTCATGTAGTCTCCTTAGGACAATGTCTAGGTGCTTTAGATGCTCTTCTATGGACCGGCTGTATATTAGTATATCATCTAGATAGAAAATCGCAAACTTCCCTATAAACTATCTTAGGACTTCATTCACAAGCCTCATAAATGTACTAGGGGCATTAGATAGGCCAAAGGGCATGGCCTTCTATTCATACAACCCCTCATTTTTATTAAAGATGGTCTCCCATTCATCCCCTGGCCTTATCCTAATTTGGTGATATCCACTTTTTAAATCAATTTTTGAAAAATATTTAGCACCCCCACAAACAATCAAGTAAATCTTCAATCATCGGAATAGGAAATCTATACCTTGTAGTTATTTTGTTGATTTCTCTTGAGTCTATACATAGTTTCCAAGTGCCTTCCTTTTTAGGTGCTAAGACTACAGGCACCGCACAAGGGCTCAAACTCTTACCAATCAATCCCGATTCTAGAATCTCTTCAATCTATTTGGCCATCTCTATATTTTGTTGAGGTGTGAGATTATATGCTGATTTGTTTGGCAATATAGACCCAGGGATAAAGTCTATACAATGACTTATATCTTTGAAAATAGGTAGAGACCTTTGTATCCCATCTAAAATGATGCCTTTGTATTGATCAAACAATTGTTGAGCTGCATGGTCTATTAATATCTCTCTCTTTTGTGCACTCTCCTTCTTTAGCCACTCCTATGGTTCTTGGAACATAGAAAAATACATAGCATACTTCTTCTCCAACAACTTCTTTCATGAATTCCTTTCCTTCCATCACCAACACCTTACCCTCCTTTCCTTTGGGGTCTTCTTCATCCTCCATCAAAGGAAATAGTTCTATAACATTCCCATCTTTGTTGATAGAGTAGGTATTTCTAAAGCCATCATTGTATGCTTTGAGATCATATTTCCATGGTCTCCCAAGTAGGAGATGAAAATCATTCATATTGGCTACATCAAACAATAATTTATCCTTGTAGGATCCTATTTGAAACTCCACCCAAGCCTACTCTTCTACAATAGCTTGTTGACCCTAAGTGAGACATGAGATTTTGTTGGATAAGGTTGAGATATCTCTTAAATTTTAAGTTTCTCTATCATTTCTAGAGACACAAAATTCTCTGTAGAACCCAAATCAATCAGAACTTTACACACCTTACCTCCAAACTTACAAGTTGTCTTGAAGAGGGTCTTTATTTGTACACATTCCTTGTTAGACATATTCATGGTAGTCACTTATCTTCTGATAATCAAGGCCTCTCCTCTTTTAGGGTAGCCATATGCATATGGAGATTTCATACTTTGAGAGGAAGTAGTTCTTTGATAGTCTGACTCTTGAACTAGAGTTTTCCTCCTTTCTCCCATAGAACTTGTACTTTCTTTCTTGGGACATCTATTAGCCATGTGCCCTTCTTGATTTCATTTTCAACACTAGATAGATCCTCTTCCTTGTGACCTTCCTCTAAAGTTAGGCCTCCCACCCTTGAAGTTACCCCTGTTGGTATTACCATTTTTGTTACCTTCACCTCTATTTTGATCTTGATTAGAATTACCTTGAGAACCAAAACCATTTCCACTTCCTCTACCATTCTGATCTTGTCTTCTCTTGAACTTCTCTTCCACTTTGGATTCCAGATGGTAACACTTCTACACTATTCTGAGGATGTGTAAATTCAACTCTTCTTAAATATAAAAATTTAGCCCATTCATGTATCTAGCTAATCTCTCTCCCCCTGTCTCCTTTGTCTTGGACTTCATACACAATTTCATGAATTCTTCAGTGTATATTTTCACATCCATATCCTTTTGCCTAAATTTTTGTCTCCTCTTATGGATTTGTACCTCATAATATTCTAGTACATATGCTTCTTTCACCAAACTCACCATTCTCTTCCAAGTAGACACTCTATTCTTTCCTTCCTTCTCTCTTTCATCTTGTATAAAATCTCACCATGTCAAACAAGAACCTTTCAACTTTGACTTTTCTATCTTCACCTTCTTGTGTTTAGGAATGTCTTCACATTCAAAGAGGCTTGTGAGGGAGTTGATCAAATCCATGACTAATTATGGTTCCATCCTCCCACTGAATATCAACATTCCTAACTTCCCATTCATAGTCCTTCTCTCGATGGACTTTAGGGAATTTAGGAAGTGTCTCTGGTATGTAGGAACTTCCTCTTCTTCTTTCCTTGGGATCTCTTAATCATCCCATTCTCCATCATCTCTAGATCCTTCACCACTCCTTCCTCTCATCTGACCCCTCATTTCTTCCATCTCTTCTCTTATTTTTTTTATTCTCTTCCATCTGCTCTCTTACAAGATTTGCATGTTCCACATTTGTCATTCTTGCAGGTAGTTCTTCTTCTACCATTTCTTCTGCCATGTCTTCTCTAAGTTCCTTACCCAAGGGTTCCTTTTCCTTTCTCTGATACCACTTGATGAAGAGCCCTCAACACTATAGATACTTCAAACTAAATATGATAGGTTCATCAATCCTCTTTAAAGGATGATACCAACCCCTAGGCTCCACACATTCAAAAAGCTACTCTCAATCTTTCCTTAATCTGAGCCATTGAACAATCTCTATTGTCCAATCCCATGCTAAGGACCGACCTACTCCATGGTCAATTGTTCAATAAAATGTGAGGGAAACCATAAGGTTACAGAGTGGATCTAGTTTCCTAACTTCCCAAAATATCCTCCTTACTTGGGATATAGGGTTCCAAAACTAGACCTGTCGGTGAACTAGGCCACCGAGCAACACAAAACACACTAAACCCTACTCGGTGAAAGGCACCACCAAGCGGTAATCGAGCTCCTTGATGAGGAAAGAGGAATTATCCACCGAGGAAATGAAGAAGTTACCAAGCATAAAAAATGATGACCAAGCACATCTCATATCATCAAAACATTCCCAACCCACTAATGGATTCGGTCAATCCACCCCCAAGGCTTATTTGCACCCTCAATTCCTAAAACTAGTCACCAAGCACACATGGTCATGTTTGGTCTAGGGCTTGGTTTTAAAAATAGATGTCAATGACTTCCAGCCTCCAAACTCTAGAATCCTACAATACATATCCCTAACTTGTATTTCCCAAGTGGTCAAGATGATCCACTCATACATCTTCAAGTTAGGGCCATTTTGGTATAATGCCCTTATTCTAAACAATCAGAGACTACTCTAAGAAAAAAATAGAAAATGCTTCCAATGGATTTATCAAGTCCTCTTACTAGATTTCTTAGAAAGTTATTGCAAGTATCTTCTCCACCATGTGATATTTCAACACACCCAATGTATCAGACACACAAAAACACCATGAAAACTCTATGTCTTTCATAAAAACTGAATTTGTCTTTATTGCTTAATCAACACCCAAAATAATACCAATTAGACAATAAGTAGAACCCCTATCTATATTGTTCCCACTTTCTCTATTTTTCTCCATTTCTCTATTCTCCCACTTTGACATCAAAAGGTTTTTATGGGCTTTATAGGTAAGACAACAAGTAGAACCCCTAAACACGTTCTTCCTCTAAATAACTTAATGACTAGATGAGAGTGATATCACTCCTAGTTTCTCTTGGCATTTGAAATCCTCTTTTAAAAGGCAATTTTTGAAAATGTCCAAAATCCATTTCTATGTAGAAAAGTTCTGTGTTCTAGAGTACATAACTAGATTATTTGAAATATATGTTTCAATCATGTTATCATAGATATGGATATGAGATGGTCATATATTAAATATTCTTGTCCTTCATTTTTTTCCCCATTAAGAGAAGTTGGAAGAAACAATAAATTTTTATGATCTATATTTAAATTATCTAGGGTTGTCCAATAAAAACAAACATTGATCAACCCACATAGATAAATACAACTTTATCCATTAAATTAAATTCAAACTCTGGTTTTTGGTTCCAAAAATGATTTCTTTATCTTTTCTATTACTTTACTAATGTACTAGACCATGTTCAATATTTTATTCAAAAATAAGATTTCTTATAAATGTGATCATATTTTGATTGTCTATCTTAATATTTTCCTTAGACATCAATGAGAATAATTTAACAATATCCCATTTTCAATTAATGGAAACCATGTAAAACTATATAATATACGAAGGAAAAAAATAATACTTCCCCTATTTATATTGTTCCCACTTTCTCTATCTTTCTCCATTTCTCTATTCTCCCACTTTGATGTTGAAAGGTTGTTTTGGGCTTTATAGATAAGACAATAAGTAGAACCCCTAAACACATGCTTCTCATAAATAAGTTAATGACTAGATGAGAGTCATATCACTCCTAATTTCTCTCTTAGGCATTTGAAATCCTCTTTTAAAAGGTGATTTTTGAAAATGTCCAAAATCCATTTCTGTGTAGAAATTTTCTTTGTTCTAGAGTACATAACTAGAATATTTGAAATATATATTGTAATCATGTTATCATAGATATGGATATGAGATGGTCATATCAAATCTTAGTGTCCTCCAAGTTTTACCTCATTGAGAGAACTTGGAAGAAACAATATGTTTTTATGATCTTTATTATGCCTCTATTGCAGCTAAGGAAATTGAAGACCATTTCTTACTCAACTAAGATATAAGACTATTACCTAGAAAAAATTATCCTCAACTAGTGATTTTTCTTTCCTTAACATTGCGAACCTAATCTTCATCTTTATATGGTTGAAGTGTGAAATCATTACCTATAGGATACCACAACCCAAAATACATAGTGCTCTTATGATATTTGAATATTATTTTAATCACTTTCACATGATTTTCCTTTGGGTCTTCCTAAAATATTTCCACCAAATCAATTACTTACATAATATGTGGCTTGTAGTTATCACATATAATAAACTTCCAGTCATGAACTTGTGTAGAGTTTGGTTAGCCTTAAGAGATTCATCTTCCTTTTTCAATTTGCATTATGAAACCATGTGAGTGCTCAGTACGTTAGAATCTTCTATCCTAAATTTCTTAAATATCTCCTTACTATGCTTTATTTTTTAAGTAAATACCCCTTATCTAATTTCTAAATTTGCAACCCACGAAGAAGGACAACTCACCAAGCATTGATATTTCAAACTCCCACATGTTCATGGAAAGCTCTTGATACATCTTGTCACTTCTACCTACAAAAATGATATCATATATATAGACCGGAATAATCAAGAGGTCATCTCCTACATTTTGATGTAATGGTTGGTATATGTTATTTCTCTTTTGAAACCTTTCCATTGAAGATACTTGCAACTATTTTGTTCCAAGCCCTTCAAGATTTTTTTAGACCATAACGTGCCTTCTTGAGTTAACATATAATGTCCTTTTCTCTAATAAGATAAATCCCTTGGTTTTCTTTATTATATAAATTAGAAGAGCGCGCATACATTTACAAAAATTCCAAAAGGAAGAGACGAATAAGGACTAACAAGGAGTGAGACCACCAAACAACTTTTTTTGGTAAACTAACTAGAACTAAAAATCTAGTCACAACATAAATAGAAAACAAAAAATGACACTCAAATTGTACTCAAAACAAGAACCTATCGGGTAGGGGGTTTAACATCCTTTCAATCCTAGTTGAGATCTTTCACCAAATAAAAAAGGGAGCCTTTTTTTTAATCTTCTGATTTCCTTGAGTAGGGACTAGATTAGTAGGGACCTCTATTGTCAAGCTATATTACATCTCCTTCCTTTTACTTTTACTCTTTAAGGATTTGAAGAGGGATATAATTTGTATCCATCATTTCCTTGCTAAAATAGACAACCTCTTTCAGATTTATTTTGAGGTCCTCTTAAGGATGTTTTAAATATTAGAAAATTGCATGTAGAATTTATTCTTTTCCTCCCCAAAGTGCACTAATTTAAGGAGGTCCTAAATCCACCTCTCAATATTCACCTAATTATTGAGACTATTAGATAGGTGGTCAATCTATTCCCAAATTCCTTCTTCATTAACAACTCTAGACCAATCACCCACTCTTGCATCTATTTTGGGCAAGGCCTTGAGTCTATTAATATTCTTTTGGGTTGTATGTACTTGGGTTAACAACTAGTTGATGATCTCATTTTGTTCAGTATAGGCCACACATAATATTCTAACCTTATCCACCACTTCTAAAAAAGTTTGTAAAACAACATTCTTGGGAGATGGAACAAGAAAATGTGGAGTAGTAAAGTTAGGTGAAGATGGATCAGGGCCCAAGGGTTTTTGCTTTTAAGGGGAATTATCCAGGGTCTATTCCAACCTATTTGTTAAGGAGAAATAAGAGCCACTAGAAACAACAAGGACCTCCTTGTCACATTATTGTCTATAGAAAAACATTTCATTTTAGAATTTCTTTTAGGGTTAAACCTCATGGATGAAATAGGGAGGGTATTCAAACTAGACTAGGAGGTCCCTTTACACTCTTTTGGATTAGAAATCTAAACAATGAGAGTGGAACTCATGAAGGTAGAAGGGCTATGACCAAAACCAAGCTAGATGGATAAAAGAAAATTATATAGGCTATAAATGAGGCCTTGATGAAGGGGGATGTCACCCTTATCCCTAATGGTATACACCAACTATGACAAAGAATACAATCTAATAGGGAAAACTATGTTTTTATCCATAGAAAAAATGATTTAACATAGGAAATAACTATGAATGAAAGAATTCAAACCTACCATCCAACATGATTTACTTCATGAGGAACAATATTACATCCTTCTATTCCCCTAGAAGATCTCTATTGAACCCGTTTGGCATATTATATGGGATATCTTCTCCCTAGGAAACACAAAAAAATTAGAATCCACCTTGCAATGTCCCTTTGAATTTTTATCGAGGGACACACCTTCAACAATTAACCCTATAATTGCCACAATTGTATCCAATGAGACCATGAAAGAAACTCCACCAATGGGAATGAAACACTTTTCTCAAGGCTTTGTAGTTCCTTTGATAAATAAGGGTTGAAGAGTTGTATTTATTTAACATGGATGATAATGTTTCCCTTAACCAAAATAAGCTAGAGAGTAGTGACATTTTTAAAACATGACATTGATAAGGTTCAATTTGAATGAGACCCCCCATCATAGAGCTCAAAATGGATGAATACATAACAAGGCCAAGAAGAAAAAAGTAAGGATGGCAATAAATTAAAATGTTTTTGCAACATAAAGTATGGATATATATTGAAATCATATCCAAAAATGTTGGCATTCCCAATGCATATTTATTGTAGAAAACAATTTGAAAGGCCATCTTTAAAATGGTTGTTCTCAAATATTGAGGCAACATGTGTGAGTTAATCATTTAGGATGATGGCATGAGCATTCTAAGGGATATCATGCAAGGATTTTTGCATATGGATAAAGGTTGTGGAAAATTCTAATCAATCTATCAATAGACCTGTTCCCCTCTCCAAGGGTGTGTTCGAACTTGAACTAAGCCACCAAGTACTAAATATTGTAGCTTTTAGTGATAATGTCATTGATATCACAATTATGAGTCACTTTTCCACTAAGAATTATAATGATTTATTTTCATATCCTTCAACGATTATTTTTTAGGTCCATTTTGAAAAGAAAGAACAATTCCATTATATTCCACTGCCACTTCGTAGATATTGGAAGTATGGATTCCTAGGTTAGGCATGTAGGCCAACCTCAAATTGCCATTTTATTTCCTTATTATACCACCCCTATCTATCTGAATAGATTTCCCTCTAGAGGAACTATCAAAATTTTGTTTAAGCCATCCAAGGTTATGGGGTTCAGGGGTCCATTTAATATAAGAGGAGATTCATAAAGAGAGACAATTAGATAAAACCCAATATTTAGCAATATTCCAATCTAGAGAGGATGGATGAAACTTATCCTTGCTTCTCAAAAAGCACATTTTATCTTCCTTGGTATTATTTATAGTAGAAAATAAATTATGAATCCCAATTTCTTTTATTTTCATTAATTATCTTGTTATTACATTCTTTGCATAAGGACCAACCTATGTGGAGAAATGCTTGCCTCAAATAAAATCCTAAATCTCAAAAGCATATTTACTAGACATAATTGTGCAGAGTAAACCTAAAAATCCCTTTGCATAATTAAATCATAAAATAAAAAATCTTATATCAAGCTTATTGTAGACACCTAAAATTGTCCATTCATACTAATATTAATTTTTATTAATATTTTCCCTTAACATTATGGTTAATTTTATTAATTAACTATATTGTTTTTTATTAAGGAAAATAGGTTTTAAAGGGGCCCTGAAACCCAACCAGTTTTAAACATATACAGAGATATAGCAATTACAGTTCACAAAGATATGATAGCCATAGCGAAAAGAAAGGCTAGACATAGTCCACCAGCAAAACAAATAGGAAAAACCAGAAAATAGGACCAGTAACAGAAAATAAAAAGCTAGGCCAAGCCCAAAAACCAGGGGAGTAGCTCAAGCAAACTCTCTAAGGATCTCCGCCGCTTGAATCTCGAGCTCAAACACCTTGTCCGCCACATCATTAAGGTTAGCCAGATCCTTGTCAGGTTCCTACATGTCCTTCTTCATGGTGCTGGACTTGGTTCTCTTCCTCGACCCTTCCTCCAGAGATTTATCTTTGCTACTATTTGGAGACACCTCCTTGTTGCTCATGTGTTCCTCAAATTTACTGATCAAGACTTTTATGTTGTCATTTGAAGCTTTGAGGATGACGTGGCTCTGCTCCGCAATTTTTTGTAAAGTCCCCTCCAAGCTCTGCATTCTCTTCTTCACTTCCTCCATTTTTCTTTCCATGTCATTCTTCTCCTTTTTTAGCATGATCTTTCTGTTGTTACCCTCCCTCTCCAGCATTCCCACCCAAAATTTTAACTCCTAAATTTCATGGAATGTCCATTTGGTGGTTTTGTAGCTATCAATGACATTGTTTTTGGCATTATTGAGCACATCCATCTAAGGGTGTTCTTTAGTGATGTCACTCAGAATCACCAGGATAGGGTCTATGATCTCCTCCATTTGAATTTTTTCGTCCTTATTTTCCTTAACCAGGGTTTTCATCATTTCTCTCTTTAGGCCCATCCTGACAGACACATTGTGGAAGTCTCTGCAAACCACATTCTTCTCTTTATCTATTATCTTGCAGGCGTACTAGTTAGTCCCTTTATCTTCACCAGCCTGCATGTGATCATCCTCTCTCCCCTGATCTCCTCTTCATCTTCGCTATCCTTCCCCTCCTCTTGTCCTTCCTCCTTGTTCTCCTCTTCCATTTTCCTCCTTTTCCTCTGCTTCCTACCAGAATCCATAACCTCATCTCTGTTTGCAAGAATATTAATTATGAATTCTCTCTTCCCCTTCTTATTCTCCTTAGTTTCCTCCTCCTCCCTAATTGTTTCTTCCTCTTCTTCAGCATTATCTCCCTTAGTGTCCATGCCTTCCACTTCCTCAACATAATCCCTATCAGAAGAGACCTCAATGCACTGCTTAGGTTCAGGTTTCTCCTTTTTTTCCAATTTTTATTTCTTAATCTTCTTTTTCCCCTTTCTGGTGTGAGGGGAGGCATCAACATCCGAGTCAGAATGCATATCTTCACTCTCCTTGGTGTTAGAAGGGATGTAATCTTCTTCACCCAAGTTGAGCTCTTCATCAGAGCCATCCTTCCCCCCTTTCCCCTACTTTAATTCTTTACCTATGGTTTGGCTTTGAAAAACTCATAAATCAACAACAACAGCCCCTCGTGGAAAGAAGGATTTCCAATGGACATCTCCCTATAATCAATAGGGTGACCCCACAATAGTGGGTTACACTTTTTTACACATGCTAATTTTTGTTGAAATAACACATTTTTAATAAAATATGATTATTTAAGCCTTGAGAGACTCCATTTGAAAGAATTAATTACAAATAGTTAGCTCAAAGCCTCTTAGATTAAAAAAAACATTGATATAACATCTATACTCCTCATTCATACCTACAATGGAGTCTCCTTCACACCTATTAAAATGCTGAAAAAATATCACTTTGACTTTATCTTTTGGGAGATCAAATGAATTCATTTCAAAAAACTATCTATGTAGTAAGGTACTATTGAGAAAAATCTTTCCAATGATTATAATGTTAATATATATTAAGTTTATTATGACTTTGTATTTTAATTTTACTAAACATAGATATTTCACCATATGTCTACCTCTATGTTTGATGCTTATGCAAAAATAGTAAATGAGAGAAAAAAAATTCTAAAAAATATCCATGCCCTAGGTATTTAAGTTCTCTTTCTATCAAAGAAAATAAAAATGAAAATGGACAAATACACAAGTTATAAGTTATGTAGTTAAGGTATGTCAGAATTACAGTTTAGTCAACTTCAAATGTTAATAAACATGATAATGTCATCAAACTAATTGCATGCCCTCCATATGGATGTTACAAAACTAATTTTGAAAGAATCACATTGATATCTATTTTAGTAAAAAAGTTATGCTCTATGAAAATAATGTAACTCTTTGAAAATGACGTTTTCAGCAACATACCATTTTTCATGCGAGAAAGAAAAATAAATTCAAATGAATTCAAAAATAAAAATAAAAAATATATTTAGAATCTAGACAGAAAATCTTAAAAGACTCTAATTTACTTCATCTTCTGATTTCAAATGTTTTAACAATAATATACATCTGAATCTGAATTTTTTTTTCAAAATGTATTGTTCAGTGTCCGTTCAGGCAAAAAAGTGTAACCCAATATTGTGGGTTCACCCATTAATATTTTCATTGATAGACGAGTAAAGGTAAAAAGGGATAGAGATTTTCATCCCAGACCTAAAATGGTTGAGAAGCACGAAGTGGTAGGAGTATATGCGGTCAAACCTCATGTCCAAGGATATATATTTGATTATCACTCTCAGCACAAACCTCCATAGTGGTTTGATGGACCTCGACAAGTAGTAAGTGCCATGTTTCTCAAGGGCCTTCTTCTCCTCCTTTCCTTTGGTAAATTCTACCATCGCCTGACCAGAAATACGATGATCTTTGTAGAATTTCTTCCCAACAATGGGGATGCTCATCATCACAGAAATAAGCTCCTCCATCACATTAAACTCACCCCATCAATTTTAACACTCCCCTCATTCCACTTTTTAACCATTGTTTTGGTGACTGAGGATTTCCATCCATGCAGTCTTTCGATGAAGGAGGTCACCTCCCCTTTGCTCAAAATGCCCCACACTTTTGAATGCCTCTGCCATTTCTATGCCTCATCCTCAGGTTCCCTTCTATGTCGTTCCCCCACCATTTTCCTTCTCATTATGTAGACAAATCTTCTTGTCACAGAGCACTTCAAGATTTGGGGTGAGTAGTTGGTATGATAAATGCTCTCGATCCTTCCCTTAACATTCAAAGAAATAAACTCAAAACCAGACCTTAACATTCAATGATGGCAGTTGCCCAGGTGATTCATACTTTGGCTCATGTTCTTACACATCATATATCGACACAAATTCCCTAACACATAAACTTTCATCATTAGAATTTAATATTTCTGAATCTGCCTAGGATTCTCTCACTTTCCATTAATTCCTTGATTTCGAGTGGAATTAAATGGCCTTCCATCCATCTTTTCACCTCGTTATTTCTAACAGCCCAATTGGCCAACCTATCAGCAACTTGGTTTGCCTCCATGTACTCATGGGCCACATGAATTCTTTCAAAAGACTTGAGGAACCGGATGCTTTCATTAACTAAGTTGGCAATCATCTAGGTCGGCATATTTTTCTCATTGAGATAGTCAATTATGTTCTTTGAGTCACCTTCCAACCATAGATTCCTGAATCCAATATCCATAGCCAACTTAATGGTTTGATGAGCCTCAATCACCTCTGCAACATGGTTGGTTTGCACTCCCAAAGGAGTCAAAATGGCAACAATGCCTTTCCCATGTTCATTTCTAATGACGCCCCCGATCCCAGCCTAGCCAGGGTTGCCTTTCGTAGCCCCATCAAAGTTGGCTTTGCACCAGCCCTCGGGAGGAAGGGACCATCTGCAATCCTCCCTCTTGCTACAATCCTTCTCCTTAGCTTTGAGAAGTGGGTTATAGCCTTTGATGATAGTGTAGTTTTCGACCAGAGCATTTAGACTTTTGTGAAAAACCACCTTAGCATTAGCTTCTTTTTCTCTGAATATATGGTTGTTCCACTCCTTCCACACCCCCTAGCAAAGATGAGGGAGAGACCAGGCCCATAAGCCTTGACTCACATCCCCAGCCACCCCACTTTTCCACTATTGGAATAGCTCTGTTATGTTACTAGGAAAAACCCAGGTCTACTTGAAAAAAGCAAGGAAAGAAGACCATATGTTCTTGGTGAAGTGGCAATGGATGAAAAGGTGATCAAAACTTTCCAGATGCATTTTACATAGGATGCATTCATTAGGAATCTGATGGCCTCTCTTGATAAGGTTGTCCACCGTTAATATTCAGTTTTGGAGCATTAACCAGAAAAAAAAATGTTGATTTTGGGAGTGAGGCCAACGAACCAAGCATTGGCCCGGATAGGGACAGGACCACTCCTCTGCATGGTATCATAGCCCAATGCCTTAGTGTAGTTTCCATCCTTGGTCAGCCCCCAAACAATGTTCTCCTTGCTGAGAGATAGAGGAAAGAGCCTAATCATGTCCATCACCGGTTTGAGCTCCTAGGAAATCTCAGTCAAACTCACCCAATTCTCATTAACCCTATAGTCTCTCACCCTGTAGCCAAATCTTTCCATGAAAAGCATCGCCCATCTATTATACTATTCAAAGTTCCATAAAGGCCCCACACTCAAGCCAAAAATTGATATCTTAGCCATTGCCAAGTTTCCATTTCACCTTCTCAAACGCTAAACCCTTAGTTTTTATGATGCCATTCCAAATAATAGATCCCTTAGGTTCCTCATCCCTTCTGATAAACTACTTTAAGTTGATGTTGGTGACATACTTATTTTCCAGAATATCCCTCCATTCTCCCTTGGATTTGAAAATCCTCCAGATCTATTTAGCTTGCAAAGCCTTGTTGAACTACTTCAGATTCCTAATCCCCAAGCCCCCCTATTTTTTAGATTTGTAGATATTGTCCCATGCCACAAGAGGGTACTTCTTATTACCTTCTGGACCTGCCCACAAAAACTTCTTCTAGATAGACTCCAAAGTAACAGCCACTTTGGAAGGAATAGAGAAAAGGCTGAGAGCATAAATGGACAAATTCTGAAGAGTAGACTTGATCAGAAGCACTTTACCTACCTGACTTAGGATAATGCCCTTCTAGCCAGCCAACTTTCTATTGAACCTATCAATTAAGTTATCCCAAAAGAGGTCAGGAGGTCTAGTCCCCATAGGGAGGCCCAAATAAGTGGAAGAAAGGGTCCCTATGCCACAACCCAAGATATTAGCAATTTTCCTCTATCTACCCTCAGGGGTATTGACAAAAAAGACTGAGCTATTGTTCCAATTAATGAGTTGACCCGCGGCATTGGAGTAAGAATTAAGGATGGCATTCACCTGTCTAGGTTCCTTAACCAAAGCTTCTCCCCAAGGATGGTATCATCCACAAATTGTTGATGATTGAAGACCAGGGGTTCGGAAGAAGGTTTCAAACCAACTAAATCACCTCTACTCCTTTTTTCAAGAATAAGTCTGCCCAAGCATTCTGCCAAAATAATAAAGAGGATGGGAGAGAGGGGGTCCCCTTCCCTGAGCCCTCTAGAAGATTTGAAGAAATCTGTGAGAGAGCCATTGATCATAACCACAAAGGTGGGGGTAGAGATCAGTTGAGATATGATCTTCCGTGTGTTGTCGTGAAAACCAAAAGCATGTAGAACTTGATCCAGGAACAACCAATCCACCCTATCATAGGCCTTAGATGGGTCAAGCTTGAGTAGGAAGCCATCATTTTGTCCTTCCTCTAAAGAGT
The DNA here is from genome assembly GCA_027943335.1 of Chamaecyparis obtusa. NCBI lineage: Eukaryota > Viridiplantae > Streptophyta > Pinopsida > Cupressales > Cupressaceae > Chamaecyparis > Chamaecyparis obtusa. The sequence goes on from BSBK01005644.1 coordinate 126,161, forward strand.
GTATCACCTCATGAACAGCTATAATAGAGTCCAAGATTTTTCTACCTGGGACAAATCCCATTTATTGCAGGGAAATGATCTCCAGAAGGATTTTAATCATTCTAATAGTTAAAACTTTAGAAAAGATCTTTTAAAGAGAGTTACAAAGGATCATAGGCCTGAAAGAGTCAAAAGAGTCCGCACTTGAAACTTTGGGAATGAGAACCCAGAAAGTGGAATTAATCTCTTTGAGTAAACTCTTGGCACCAAAGAATTCCTAAACCGCTTTAACAAGATCATCTTTTAGAACTTCCCAATACAGCTAGAAGAAAAAGGTAGGGAACCCATCAGGGCCAGGGGCTTTCTCAGCAAGCAATGAGGAGACAACCATCTTAATTTCCTCCATATCAGGTATGGCTGTGATGGCTCTATTCTGACTAGCCTTAATAACTCTGGGGATGGAATTGAGAATATCCACCTAATCCTCAACACCCAGGTTAGTCTCTTTGGAGAGGATGGAAGAGAAAAATTTGATAGCTTCCTAGGCAATCTCCTTATCTTCTTTAAGAGAGACATCCCCCTTTTTTATCACACTAATTCTATTAGCATCCCTATGCTTCATAGTATAGAGGTGAAAGAATCTGGAGTTTTTGTCCCCTTCCTTAAGCCAGACCGATCTAGATCTCTGCCTCCAGAACATTTCCTCCTTGCTCACAATGTTGTGAACATCAGCCAGAATAACCTTTTCTACATTCACTCTATCCTCATCATATCCCACATTTTGGATCTCCTCCTGAACCCTAACAAGGTCCTCCATTATCCTTTCTTTAGCTAGAAAAATATCACCAAAATCCTTTTTGTTCCATTTTCTGATTTCCATTTTAATGTTTTTGAGTTTCTTTGCCACTTTAAACATAGTAGTTCCTTCCACATCAATGCTCCACTAGTCTCTTATTCTATCAAATAGACTTGGATGAGCAGTCCACATCTTCTCGAATTTGAATGGGAAAGCCTTTTTCCTATTGCAAAGCTCAAGCGTGAGAGTGACCGGGGAATGGTCCGAACCAAGTCTAACCAAAGTGGAAAGTTTCCAGTGGTAAGAGTTCATCCAGTCCATAGTGATCAAAGCTCTATCTAGCCTAACCTGAATGCACTCTGATCCAATTCTTCTATTAGACCAAGTAAACTTTCCACCATCTAATTCAACATCAAGGAGAGCCAGCTCATTAATAAAATCCACCAGGTGTTGTCTACTATCCAAGTCCGGAGGGAGCCCGCCTAACTTCTCAGTAGCCAACAGGGAAGTGTTGAAGTATCCCATAATGACACCCTTAGACCCTCACAACAAGGGCATCAGGTTGTTTATTTTATTCCAGAAGTGCTTTCTACCATTTTTAGTGCTAGGGGCGTAGATATTCATCACAAACTAGCTTTCCCGGTCCTTAGAATTCATGAATTGAATAAGCAAAATGTTTCCTTCTGTATCATCTTAAAATGGAATCACTTCCATGATAAGAGTGTTTAGCCCTCTGATTAGGTGGTTTGGGGTCATGTTAAGCACATTGATTGGATCTTTGCATGTATTTGGCTTTTCTCCCCACTTTCCACTTCTTTTCTGCTTCATTCTAGGTGAAATTAGGGTTAGGATCTTAAGGATTTAGAAATGGATCCTCCTAGCCTATTTCTAGGTAGGATTTAGAAATGGATCCTCCTAGCCTTCATCATGATAATCATAGGATTTTATGTCTATCACTGACATTTTGTTCTGTTCTAGCATCGGTTCTAGGTTTTTGGGCATCCCCAGGACCTCCCGACTTGGTTGTGAATCAACCTGGGACTAGGGTCAGGGTCGAGGCCGACCCTGACTAGGTCAGGGTCAATCTTGACTTTGACCCCTTCTTTCAAAATTCCAATTTCCAAAATCTCCAGGCTTCGAGCTTTCGGGAGATTTATTTTCCCGCTTCCAGGTCGGCCATTTCGGGTTTCGGAATGGTAAATCCTTAAATTTAATTTAATCTAGGTATATTTTCTAAATTTTAGGACCTAATTGGGATTTAATTCTCCAAGGTGGCCCCTCTAGAGGATTGTGCCCTAGTTCACTAGAAAAGGAGGCCTTCCTCTCTCATTTTCACATCAAGTTTTGCAATCCATCCACAATCAAGTTTTGCAATCAAGCATCTAGAGCTCTCAAGTGCAAACAAGTCTTCAAGCATTCAAGTGTTCAAGCATCTATTCATCAAGGAGATCCATTGTTAGCCATTAAAGGATTCAATCTCTTTGGATCCCCCTTGAAGATCCATCCTTCTCCATTCATTCAAGCCTTCTCATATGCAAAGATCAAGTCAAGATTGGTGTTGAAGATCAAATACCATTGAATTGGAGACATCCTACATCCATTGAAGCATTCCTACTTGTGGATTTGAGGATTCAAATCCTCTACAAGGACTTCAACATAAGCAAGGTGATTTGTTCCAATTATTTTGTTTATCCATACTACATTTCAATTCAATTTCAAGGTTGATTCCAAACCAGGGTTTGACCAAGGAAAACCCCCCATACAACAAAAACCCCCATTTTCTTGCAGGTGCAGGTGCATAATTTTGGATCTAAGAGTGAATTTGGATACCCTTTTCAGCAAACTTCTGAGATCTGTGAACAAAATCCGAATTGGACTTCAAATAAAGAATGTGGTATTTGACCTTTTATGAGGGTCAAACTTGAGCTGAGCCATCTTGAGGAAAGATTTTTGGGTTTTCTCTATCTCGACATTTCTAGTCTAGGATAGGTTTTAGATTTTCCTGAAAGTGTACATGGACATTAGAATTCAACATTTTCCGATCTGCCCTAATTTGAGGTTAGTATTTATTATTTCAAATTTCCAAACATAATCCTCCTCCATATAGGGAAATATTGGATTTACTCTCTTTCTCTACTCTTTTCCATAAATTGATTCGATTGTGCATTAACCTTTTTGGTTGATCAAATCGGATCCCTTTGGGAAATTTGGGTTTTGAGAATAGATCTCATATTTCCCCCTTTACATTTGAATAGAGGTGAATCCATTTTCCATCTATTCACCTTCATTAAAGATGATTTATGTCATAAAGCTATCCTTCCATATCACTAAGAGCCCTCCAGAAGCTCCCAAAGAGTCAGTAGCCACCGACTTGATACCTTTGCTGAAAAAAATACTCTCAGTCTTCTCCTTCTTCATCTTCATTTCCTAAATCAAAAAATTTCCGGCCTATGATTCCTAATCATATTCCTAACAACCTCCTATTTTTGGATACCATTGAGTCCACAAATATTCCAAGATATGATCTTCATATTTTCTTTTAAGGGTATGTATCCTAGATGGTTTTTTGGGTCCCATCCGCTATGTTTCTTCTTGTTTCTTCCTTTTTGATTTGATGCTTGTTCCACCTGCCTGGGGTGCTTAATTTACCCCCTGTGTCAGCTTTAACCCTACTTCTCGTAGTAGCCGGAGACACTGGTGATGGGTCCCTACTATTCTTCTTTCTCTTGACAGATATCCAAGGACCAGCATTCTCATCTTTGCAACTCTCAAATAGAGCCTCCACTATAGAGATTTGCCTCAGGGAGGAGGAGGTAACCAGGTCAATGATTCTATTGACCTTGCTTGGGGAAATAAGTGAGCTTCTGCTTAGGATAGATTCCTGTGAGAGGGAAGGGCCTCGGACCTCCACGGTGGCCTCCAGCTCCTGGGTCTCAGGTACTAATGAATCCTCTTTGATTTCCTTCAAAATGAACTCCCCATCCTCAGGAAGGGTCTTGCTTCCTCTATCTCCCTCCTCAGCAGTAGAAGCTTGCATAATAGAGTAGCTATCGCCATCTACCTTATCCCTGTTGCCACTTTCCTTGTGGGACTCAAGTTGAACCCTATTGTCGAGGTTTTCCTTTCTCTCCAGACATCTATGTTCAAGAGGGATCTCAAAAAGGTCCTTGGGTTTTTCCCCTTGAGGATCTGCCCCTTGAGAAGTTCCCTCTGGAGCTTTCTCCTTCCACACCTTCTTGGATCCTTCATCTTGATTCAGGCCTTTTTTGCTACTTCTGGGTCTCTTTTTTCTTTCCTTGCTTGTTTTGGACCTTACGAGCTTTTTCCTTCTGTATGAAGATTGGGCATATTTTGGCCTTGTGACCCACCTTTTTACAGTGGAAACAAGCGAAAGGCACATTTTCATAGTCGATCTACTGCACTCACCTTCCCATCCTAGATTGAAACTCTATCACTTCAAGCATATCCTATCCTTTGACTACCCCCACACATATTCTAGCATACGTAAGTCTATTTTTGGCAGTAGTGACAATATCAATGGATAACAACTCACCAAAAGAACTAGAAATGCCATAAAAAATGTCCTCGTGCCAATATTCTAGAGGAAGCTTTGGAAGCCTAATCCAAACCGGGGCTTGGGTCAAGAAATCATTGTTTAGATCCAGATTGGAGGTCCATTTGTAGAGGATAAGAGTGGATCTCCCCATCGACCAGTTACTGGCACAGAGAATCTTAGAGTAATCTTCTGAGCAAGAGAACTCAAAAGACATGAAGCCCTTGGCCATAGCCGTGACTTCAACCTGTCCTTTTAAATCCCATTTTTTCTTTGTAAAGGTTCTGACCAAATCAACATTTGGTCTTGTGCCTATGAACTTGCCAACAAGCGTAGCAACCATACTCCAAATGTTGTGATCAATAAGCTCTGAAGGCACTTCCAAAGCAAAAGTTCCTTTCTCTTTGTTGTAGATGTTTTTGATCTTGGGGAAGGAGGACTTACCCGAGGGTTTGACTCCAAACAGATTAGACTAGCATCCCAATGGGCGTGGAGCTTCTCCAAAAAGAGACCCCAATTTATCACCTGGATCCAGCTGCAAAGCTTGTGGGTCCCCTTCATCTGTTGCATCTTTCTTTCCATTGTCCTTCTCCTGCATCAGGCCTGCATCCTGATCAGACAGTCCCTTCTCTGCATGTTTCCCACTCGAATTTCCATTCTAATTTTTTCCCTCCTCTCCGCTTCCTCCACTCGCACTTGCCATCCTGTTTGTTTTGAAAAGTTGCATTGAATGATTCTTTAATTAACTATATTGTTATATTCCTCTATTTATTTAATTAAAGTTACTTTAATTAAATAAATTCATTTTCCCTTTGTATTTAAATTTTATTTAAATACTATAATATATTTAATTTAATTTAATATATTATCCCTCCATTTCCCTTTATAAAATAAATTTTATTTATTTTATTTCTCCACTAGTTTAAAGTTCTTCTAAACCATGATTAAATTAAAATTATTTTAATTTAATTCATTTTCCTTTTTTCCTATGCCTACCTTTTTCTAATATTCATCTAATCTTGATTAAAAAGTGGATTACCTCTAATCATATGCACAATCACCTTTTCCAAGGTGGCCACCTCCCCATCTCTTTTCTCCACCAATCATTTTTAAATTCCCTTTTTCCCTCTGAAATGAAGCTCAAGACTTTTGCCTCTTAACCTTTTTCAAACCCTACCTAACATCTTTTTGCCTCTTAATCCTATCCACTCATTTCATTTTGCCTCTTCATCTTTTCCAAACCCTACCTAACCTTTAATCCTAGCCACTCATTATTTTACCTCTTAATCTCCATCGTCTAATTCTTTTCATTTTCTATAAAAGGAGGCCTCACTCCTTATTTTAGAGATAAGCTTATTTTTCTTCTTAATCTCTTAGCTCTTGTATTTTCTAGCATTCTTAATCATTCTAGTTATTTTCTTCATTTCAATCTAATCTTATTCTTAGATCTTAATCTTAGTTGCATTATCATTATCTTGAATCAATCTTGCACCAATTTTAATCATTATCATTTGTGAAGCTTGGGACAAGTTCCTCATACTTGCTCTCAAATCCCTTATGATCATCTATCTTCCATCCCATAGTTTTGCATTAGGTTTGCATTTCATTTGTGTTGGGGGACCATACCCACAATAATCTCAAAGAGAAAATCAAACAAGGCTTTGGGTGCCCTTGTTTTCTCTCATCGGAGGTTGTAATGAAAGTTACCTATTTTGTTGCATTTGAAATTACTAACATCTAATGTTATTGTTTGGTGTTTTTGGTGTTTTCATTTGCAGCAAATAGGTCCATATTTTCATTGCATACACTTATACTATGGTCTAATTTCTAGATCTTGCATATTTATTTAATTTCTATAATATTGTTGTTAATATAAAGTTTCTACACTTTTCTTAAAAGAACACATTCACATGTGTGCACATACTTAATCTTGGTTAATTAGCAATTAAAGGGAGTTTGTGCTTTCAAAATTGCTATTTTGTCTAATTCTACATAACATCTCTACCTAACATCTTTTTGCCTCTTAATCTCCACCCTCCATTCTTGAGGAAATTCCTTTAAAAGGAAGCTCTTCCTTGGCTCAAGGGTCCCAATCTTGATCTTTTGCATCTTAGTGATTTGTATTCTTGCATTCTTAGAGTAATATTGCTATTTTGAATTCTTAGCTCTTAGTTACTTTCATTATATTCTCATGTAGCTCTCTTTCATTCTTAGTTTAATTCTTTCTTAGCTCTCTTACATTTTTAAATCTAGATTTCTTTCTTGCATCGTTAATCATAGCATAGCTTCTTGCATTCTCATTCTAGAATACTAGTTGTTTGCACCCATTCTAGCTTAGTTCTTTCATTCTAGGATTGTCAATATTGCATTATAGTTCATTTATAGTTTTGCATTGCATTTGAATCTTCCATCTTGGAGTATTCAAGTCACTAATCCTTCATGCCAATATGATAAGCATCTATAAAAGGACCAATCTCACTTCAACTAGGAAGCAATAAGTCACTTTTGGGAATTCAGTTGGTTCATTTGATATGGGCTTCTATAGCTAAATTATTGAGTGTTGGTTGCATTTCAATTTGATACTAATATTTAACCAAACAGATATATATTTAAGAGAAGTTGTGCCATCTTAGTATATTCAAAATCAAAAAGGAAGTTCTAGAGGTCTGTCATATAGCAGTATATTAGTCCATAGCTATAGTAAGTATCAAGGTCACTTGAATTTTTGTTTGGTTACATGTTGCGGTCCCTTGGTAGTTATCTTCATAGTCTATGTGTTTTGTGGATGATCTTTGTAAATAAATTTATTTTTGAGTGATTAATGAAGTTGTTGAAGTATTGGACAAATGGATCTCCTTATGACTATAAGATATTATTTTTTCTTTCATTTCATTGTATTGCATCCTATGATTTTTTAGTTGATGATTTTGGGTAAGCTATGTGTTAGGTACCTATTGTCAAGGTTTCAAGTCATGATATCTTCCATAGAAGAAGTTATAAGAGTTTAAACTCTAGATCACAGTTTATTAGATTAAAGTATTTTAGCTGGATCACTAGAATGCTTCACATTCTATTGAAATGATTGGGATGAACTTTAAATTTAAGATGTTGAGGATAGTGGGTTGGATTAGTGAAATGAGCTTCATAAGTGTTGGTGCTTTTTTGGACAATATTTATTATTTTGATGCCATACAAGTGGTCTAATTTGCATAGTGTTTACTAGTTCTATGATGATTTTATCATACACTAGAACTTGATGATTGATCTCTTCAAGATATTTTGTAGAAAAGTTCTAGATGTTATATATTCCTTGATCTTGGTCCATGTGATGATTTGTGTCTCTTCCTAATGGAAAAGGGATTAATAGCTAGCAATCTTGAAAGTGATGTTGATATTGGGTCAATTGGCTATATTCCATCAATTGCAATTGATCCTAACCTCTTCCATTGACTTTGAAGGATGTGTTATGATGTGTTTAAAGTTCAATTATGTTCTAAGTTGATCTAAATCCTAATTTTGTTGATGCACACTCTTGGATTTTACCTATTATAGGTAACATGCTTCATTTTTTGGGTCCATATAAACCATGTTGATGTTTTAGGATTCTATGAAGTATAAATAAGGAATAATAAATCATTTTTGTGATAGTGTGAGTTGATGTGAATATTTTTATTAGTGAAATTGATCAAAGATCAAATGCTTAAGTGTGTAGAGAAAATGTAACAAACAAATATGAATTCAATAAGGATTTACCTATTAGCATTAGTTAGTTTCTTCTTCTACAACATTTCACATCATGTATTTCATCTAATTGTATATTTCTTTGAAGAAGTTATCTTTAGTTAAAAATTCTACTGTATCTTTTTCTATGACAGTGAGTCTGGCTGCAAGTCGAGTAGTGAGCCTCTTGTAAAAAAAATCTCATATATTGTGACTTCCTCTTCACTATGGGTTTTCACTTCTTGGGTTTTCCATGTAGAAATATTGGTGCTCTTGTGTGGTGCATGAAGTGTATTTTTTCCTTTAACTTTTGTATATATATCCTCACATGGTATAGAAGTTAATGAATGCTTAAATTTTATCTTATGTTGATTCATGTTTCCAGCTCAACATCTAAATGTGTTAAAAAATAATGAATTCCATCAAATAGTTTTTTGGACACGATTAGATTACTAAATAAACTCACAAAATCATGATTGGGGTCAAGATAAATGAAAAATCCAGATAGATGATGCTTGATTAATAATTAGTCTAAGAATACCCATCATTAGTGAGAAAATGTAAAGCAATGAATTAGAGACTGTGGATACTTGTCAAAGGACATAAAATCAATTTGACTACTAGAAGTGACTAAATAATTCTTAATAAAAGATACATGAATGACTAAATAAGTCCCAAGAAAGGTTTCGGGATGAGGATGCTATATCTTTCATATGTTGGTGAAAAAAATCCAATCGTGAAATTAAAACTAAGATAAGAAGGATGCACACATTGTAAAATTTGAGAGGGGCCGAGAAGAAACATATAGAACTCAATGAAACTTAAGAGGATGGGTCTCTATAATTTCATATAATTTATGTTCTTGGGTGCACACAACATGGACTAAGTTTCTCATTGGATATAAAGAAGTTGTAAAATAAATGGTATTTTTCTAGCATATAGGATATCTAAAGAAAAAAGAAAACTTAAAATGTTTTAATCATGGATATGAATACTATATAAAATGAAATATCCCATATCTTTATTATGTATGACAATTATAGTACAAAAATAGAAAATTTTAGACATGAGCACATTGATAGAACTCTAGTTTATACAATTTTTTTAGTTAGATAAAATAGATCATAGGAAAGCATAAGTTTAACATGTCGCCAAAAATAATTTGTATGGTGAAAAATGTTTGCACAACTAAACCAAAAGCATAAGGTATGAGTAAAGATCATAAATATAGAGCTCAAGTAAAGGACAAAGATTGAGGACTTAGAGGCATGATTAAATGTATAATAGGTAATGTAAAAACCAAAATGGAATGAACAAAGAAGTGAAGGATAGGATTCCTCCTAGGAATTTCAAGGATGGGGTCCCCCCTCACCCCTAATAAAAATAAAAAATAAAAAATCCACTACCATTGGTGGAAGGAGCTACGCTCATGCTACTAGATCTACTACTACTGATCCTTTTAAGGGTGAAAGCTAGACCTATTACTCTACCAAGGCCTCCCCTATGGTGGTTTGTGGCCCAAATTTAATAGAAAATGTAGATTTCTATCATTGTCGAGGTTTGGTTTGTATATTTGTGGGATTATATCCCTCTCTTCTAGACTTACAATACTAGGTAAGTAGCTTTTGGTGACCCTAAGTTTCTAGTGATATTGAGCTCTACCCTTGTGAAAAGAGATTTTTCATTTCTTCTTTTCCTCTTTTAAAAATTATGAATTGATTTTAAACAAGCTTTGGGTTTGGGAGAATCATTCCCTTTCTTCCAAACCCTAGAAAACATCCTTCAACCCTCTTACTGAACCACTAAATTATTATTCATTGTGGGTTTTTTGTCCTAGTCTCCCACTCCATTTTTGGGAGATTTCATTACTGCTACATTGGGCCATTATATGTTCACCTACATTTTTATTGAAATAGATATCTCTACTCTTCTTTCAAGTGATGTGGTATTTATGGTTGGGGATAGGCCATGGAATCAACTCTTGGATTAAAAAGGCCTTCACTTCCATTGTTGGTGTTGCTTCTATACTAGATAGATGGATACTAACTATTCTCTCTTACATTGCGAAGGTTCTACTACTTGGTGGAGGGATGCTAGTGCTAACCATTTGACAATGCAGGCTTCAGATTCTCCTTCTAATTCTTCCTCTAAGGACTCGTAGCATGGTGATGATGAGAAGATCCATACTAAAAATATAGATGTTATTCATGTTGTTGATTGAAATTAAGCTTATGTTTCTCTTCTAGTTCTTTTTCCTTCTACAACCTTGGATTCCACCCCTGTCACTACAAGAGAAACCTCTTTCATCCTTGAAGCCCATTCTGATACAACTACTTCTACTTCTATCCAACAACAAGATTTTTTTGTTATTGCTCAGCCTCTTCAGCACTTTGGTCACTGTACTGGTAGTTTCCCTATTAGATTTTCCTTTGTTAGGGAACCTAATGATACCATTTCCCCGAAAATCATTCGATGACATAGGAATAATTGTTCGTCAAACTCGCACTCATCCTCTCTCACTACATGAGTTTGGATTTAATTTTTTAGGGTTCTTAGTAATGGTACTTTGTGTTGTGTCCTAGTCATCACCTATTATGTTGTCTATGCGTTATTGATTTCCTGAATTTCCACCTTTGAGTCTTGCTTTTATAAGGGGTAGCCCCCCTTTTAGGATTCTTTTAATAATAAAAAATATATGACTCCTATATTATCCTAAATTATAAGAACCTATAATTAGATGATCAATTAGGCTCCATTTTAGTACTTCTAGGATTTCATGTCCATTTTTCCTAATCCAACAACCTACTCCTGCATTTTTTACTTCTTTTCCTCCTTCCTCAGCTCCAATTTAAATTTGGGTGTCTTCTAGGTGCAGTATTCCCTAGACATCATATTTCTAAATATTTGGCCCCAAATTTGAATTGGGTTCCCATGTAGTCGCTGTGTGGTTAAAAATTGGTATTCAATTAGAATGCAACCAACACTCAATAAACCATTAACTCAAGAATTTAGCTACAAGAGTTCACATCAAATGAACAAACTAAACTATCAAAAGTGGCGCATTGCTTCCTAGTTGAAGAGAGTTTACTCCTTTTTATAATTATCATTAGATTGGAATGAAGGATTAGTGACTTGACTACTCCAAAATGGAAGATTCAAATGTGGAGGAGATGCAACACTTGTATTCAACACCCAAGATGATCATGAACATGAAAATGAAAAGTTAGAATGAAACTAAAATGCAATATTAAGCTAACACCAATAATGCTAATATGAAAGAAAAATAGATAACAATGTAATATTATAGTAGAAAGATGAGCTAAGTTAACAATTAATGAGAACTATGAGATTTAGAACTCAAAATAGCAAGATTACTCTAGAACACATAAAGATAGAATAATAGAATGCAAGAATGCAAGAATCACCTTAAGGTTCCAAATGATCAAGATTGGGACCCTTGAGAAAAAGGGAGAGCTTCCTTTTAAATAAATTTCTTCAAGAATGAAGGGTGGAGATTAAGAGGCAAAATATATTAGGTAGACATGAGTGGTGAGAGAGATCAATCCTTGTGAGAGGATCCAATATTTTTGATTGGTCAATCTTGATGGGAGAATAAGAAAAAATAGAAAATCCCCTTTTAATTGCCATTTAAAAAAGATTAAGTTCCACATTGTGCTCTTTTTCATAAAAGTGCTAGGACTTTATATTAAAAGGAATTTTTGGCAATTAAATGATTTTTTCAAGTTTTAATATTAGAAATTATTATTTTTAATCATACAAGTGGGATTATCCATGTGGCTTACATAATTATGCCTTTGAGATTTATAATTTTACTTGAGGCAAATTTGATCAAATTAGGGGCTTAGGTTTTACTAGACAAACTTTAGGTGATTACAGTGGGTATCAACAATATTTTACTATCTTTATCAACCTCCTTCAAATTTTGAACCCCAAAATATTGTGAGAGGTATAAAATTGGTCTATCTCTCCTTTTTTTGGCAAGAACCAAGATCAATATTTCAAGTGCTCTCCTACAAATTTGCATCCAAACATTTAAGTTCAATTTTTTCAAGAATCCAAGGTAATTTTTGAAGGTAATATTCTTCATTGTAGAAAGATTCTTTCCCATGATGGCCAAGTAGATAAGTTATCAATCAAAAAAGATCTTTTGTCCATCTGTATGCATTATTCCATCCATTCTTTGAGGCAAGAATCTATCAAGAATAGAAACATTGAATATCTTTGAGGAGTATTCATAGATCTATGCATCTGTCAAAGAAATCCTTGATTCTAATTCATATTCCAAGGTTCAAATCCAACATACAACTACATTCAAGAAAACATCTTCATACACATCGTGATCTCAATATCATTTTATAAATGCATATACATTTACAAGGTAGATCTAATATATAAATTTTTATTTATATTCTTTACATTTGTGTAATTTCATTTCTATTTCAAGGTTGATTCCTCAACTAGGGTTTGACCTAGGTAAACCCCTTCAACTAAATATTTTCCCTATTTTTTTGTGCATAGGAACAAGTGGTGAACATTTTGAGACTTAATTTAGAAAGTACTAAATCTAATGGAAAGACTAAAATTTGGATTGACTAAAAGTACAAGGAACATGATGGTTTTTGTGATCTCTTCCAGGGAACAAAATGACCTAGGTATCCTCTTCCCCTAAAATCAACTTCAAACTGAAATAACATGTTAGTATTGTTGTTGGAATAAGTATGTAAAGGTGAGTACTTAGAGGGGGAGGGGTGAATCAATACTATAAAACAATTTTAAACTATCTAAAATTTCTTCCTTTACCATTTACAAAATTCATAACTTTTGCATGCATCTCATAAAACATATAAATCATTAACATATAACTCATAGCACATTCATTTTGGTATCACTTAAATCCTTGTTAGAGGATAAAAATTGTGGTGGGGATTGTTAGAATGATTTTAGAATAACTAAGATAGGGGGGTGCATCAGTTATCCTCAAGTCCAAATGTACGGATTGAAATTTTCAATACTGCAATGAACTTAGATGTATTTATCAATTCACTCGGTCTCTATATAATATAATCAGTAACATAAAACTTGCAGTCCACTATGCAAAAGTAATCAACTTGCAGAATCTAAAACTATTAACAACATAGCACATCAAATAACATTCATAAAAGTATGACACTAGGATTTAACGTGGAAACCCAATATGGGAAAAACCACCAGTAACATGCTACCAAATTTTCACTCTTCTAAAGTGAGCTATGTGATGAGCCAATCCTATTAAAGGTTATAATACACATTGTTAGCTGTGACCTTGTTAAGGATTTAATCCCCCTGTTAGGAGTGGCCTTTTTAGAGGACTTAAGAATATCCCATTAGAATGTCACCTTGATTAAAGGGTTTAAAAATGACTGTTTGGCCAAGCTTGATTAAAGGATTTTAACTGATATAATGGTTAGAAAGTAATAGTAGGTTCTGATCCAAAATATAAAGCTCACTTTGCAAATACAAATCCAATAATCTCATATGTTGATTTACTGTCTGACCTTCATTATCATCTTCATCTCTGATCTGCTCAAAAATCCCTTCAAGCAATCAACACAACTCTGTTTAGCTCTTCAAAACTCTTCTCAACCTTCTTCTTAGGTTCTCCAATCAATAACATCAACCTCTCATACTACATAACCCACAACTAGGTCATCCTTATACCTCTTTGATTAGGTAGCTTAATCATTTTCTTCTTAATCACTTCCATAGATCTTAGGTTTAGGTCAAATTAATCAAATCCTTCAATCATTTTGTTCTCTTCCTTATGCTTCTAGATGCTTCTCAAAAATTCTCCTTGAATCCATAAGAAAATGGTTTACCATGCATTAAATGCTTCTAGGTCATTCGTCTTTATCTTCAACATGTTTTACATATCCCAGGAATTCAACTATGTCGGATGGGAATCTCAATTACTTCACAAAGTATAAATTACTTACACTCAGTCAATACTGTGTTTATCTATTCAATCATCACTGGATAAATCGCTCATTGCTAAAATTGTTCTTCTCGGAAAACACTATCTTCGCTTGGTTAATTCTCTAATGCTCGACAATTACTAATGCTCGGTCAACACTAGCATCACTCAGCTTACATTGAATTTCTTCTCTTTTTCTCAGTTAAGCCTATGCTTGTAGACTTTCTTTCCTCATTTCTTCTATGATTCAAATCAACCAACTTCTTCACTTAGTGTTATAGATAAACAACACATTACCTTGCCAATGTGCCAACTACTCAAGTACGCATTGTAGTTTCTCATAACTCAACCTTTCAATAGGTCCTCTTGTTATCTCCTCTTTTCAAATCCTCTTCATCAATCAAAAGATATGCTACTTTACTAGATAGAAACTGTCTCATCATTTAAGGTTTGACATCAATGACAATATAACAATTGTTTCAATTGTAGTTTCCAACAATCTCCCTCTTTGGCATTAATGGGAACACCACATGCACTACCATAAACTCCATATGCATAGTCACCATACAATCCAAAAACTTCTCTTTTTGTCTGTTCATCAGTTTACTCAATCTCTCCCTCATCTTATTCAATCTCTCCCTCTTTGCTTATGGTAACTCCTTCTGAATCTTTTTCTATATCTCTCCCACGGGTTCACTAAATCTTTCCCACTTTGACAACAATGCCAAAGACATTCATCTTCATCATGTAGATATCTTCATGTCAGTTCTCTGAACTTCATACCCCCTATCATCTTGCTTATGACTAATCAACATCTTGTGGTTTACTCTTCACAACTTTAGGCAAATCCTAAAGTGTGACCTCCTTTGCATCAATTTGTTAGATATTCTGATTACTACATTTGATGCAATTCTCTTATATGATTCTAGGTAGCTTGAGTTAGGGGAATCACCCCTAATTTACTTCTTAAATACTCATGAGCATCCTTAGGCAATTCCTTAGTGAATATATAGATGTTGAATGTTCCTTTGTATTCACATACTCCAATCTCACTTCCTTGTCTTGAACTAGTTGTCTCAAGTAATGATACTTGATAGAAATATGCTTAGACTTAGTGTGCATCATAGGATTCTTTGATATATTGATAGTACTTGTGTTATCATAGAAAATAACAACTGGCTCAGTAATTTATTGCTTCATACCTTTCAATAATTTCTTGATCCACACTAGGTTTGAATAATTAACTTCTATTGCTACATATTCAACTTCTATTGTAGATTGAGAAATGCAATTTTGTTTCTTTCTTGTCCAAGAGACTAATCTCTTTCCTAGAAATAATTCACCACCATTTGTACTATCATCCATATTTCCTACCTAATCTGCATCAGTGTAAACTTTTAGTTCAAACTTTTCATTCTTCTTGTAATATAGTCCATAATCCTCCATTCCTTTCAGATATCTCAGTATCCTTTTCACTGCCATCACATGATTCTCCTTAGTATTGGAAGAAAATATTGCAACAATCCCAACTTCTAATGCAATATCTGGTTGTCTTTAAACAACATATTTTAGCTTTCCAATCATAGACTTGTACAAGGTTTGATTCACTTCAGTTGTATCGTCATTATTTGATATTTTCAGTCCAATAGCCATGGGTGTACTTACTGGTATGGAGTCATCCATGCCAAAGGTTTTTAGTATCTCCTTGACATACTTAGATTGTGTAATATAGATACCTTTCTTCATTTGATAAACTTGCAAACCAACAAAGAATTTGATCTCTCCAAACATAGACATCTCAAATTCATTTTGCATCTCATTTGAAAATGTTTTGCATAGTGCATCGTGTCCTCAAAATATGATATCATCAACAAATATTTCAGCTCGTAATATCCCTTTACCTTTTTCAGTCTTCAAGTTTAGATTATTGTTGTCATTAGTTCTTGCAAATCCAATCTTGATCAAGTAATTATGCAATCTCTCATACCATGCTCTGGGGGCTTGCTTCAATCCATACATTTTTTTGTGTAGCTTACAAACCATGTTCTTCTTTCTTGGGGAAATAAATCCTTTTGGATGTTCAATGTATGCTTCTTCTTCAAGTATTCCATTCAGAAATGTAGATTTGACATTCATTTCATACACTTTG
Organism: Chamaecyparis obtusa; assembly: GCA_027943335.1. Taxonomy (NCBI): domain Eukaryota; kingdom Viridiplantae; phylum Streptophyta; class Pinopsida; order Cupressales; family Cupressaceae; genus Chamaecyparis; species Chamaecyparis obtusa. The sequence continues at coordinate 142,329 of BSBK01005644.1, forward strand.
AATCCCTTGCAAGCTGCATATGCAAGTAGAGTTCTCACTCCTTCCAATCTAGCAACTAGGGAAAATGTCTCCCCATAGTCAATGCCTTCTTCATGTGCATATCCCTTGCATACCAATCTAGCTTTGTTTATTGTGACTTCTCCATGTTCATTCATCTTATTTCTGAACACCCACTTTGTTCCAATAATCAATTTGTCCTTTGGTCTAGGCACTAGTGTCCAATTTTTATTCTTTTCTATCTGCTCAATCTCCTCATTCATGGCTTGATTCCAATCTTCATTATCCTAAGCATCTTTCACTGTCTTAGGCTCAAACTCACATAATAAACATGTTTGTTCTTTCAACTTAGTTATTGTTATGACTCCAGATTCTTTAGCTCCAATGATTTGATCTAGCTTATGATGTCTTCTCACATACTGTGCTAATGTAGGCTCTGGTCTCATTTCTTCTTGCTCTTGATTTTCAGGTTCATCTTGTAAATTATTTTCTTCCTCTCCTAATTTCTTGACAATAGCATCCTGATGCTTGATATTAACTTGTTGTAGCTCAATAGGTTCTTCATGTTTCTCGACAACATTATTTTCTGGTTTAGGTAAATTACTAGTCTCTCCTTCTTCCATGTATACAAAAGATCTAGAATCTTTAGGTTCCTCTTGCATTCAACTCCATTCTTTTATGCATATTCATCAACTCTAACATTTACACTTTCCACAACTTTATTAGTGTTAGAATTCAAACACTTGTAAGCTTTTCTCTTAGTGGAATAACCTAGGAATATGCCTTCATCACTTTTAGAATAAAATTTTTCATTCCTAGTGTCCTTCAGTATATAGCATTTTCTTCCAAAGATTTTAAAGTATTTCACATTAGGTACATAACCATGCCATAATTCAAAAGGTGTAGCATTTGTACCTTTCTTGATTTGTACTTAGTTCAAGGTATAGACAACTGTACTTACAACTTCTCTCCAAGACTTTTGTGCAATATTATTTTATATCATCAGTGTTCTAGCACAATCCATGATTGCTCTATTTATTCTCTATTCTATACCATTATGTGGAGGTGTCCTTGGTGAAGAAATTTGTCTTTTTATTCCTCTATCATTGCAAAATATGTTGAGCTTGTTAGATATGAAATCTCCTCATCCGTCAGATCTCAGACATTTAAAGGTTTTACCTGCTTCTTTCTCAACTTTTCCCAAATACCACTTAAACAACTGAAAGGCATCATATTTTTCTTTAAGAAACATTACAGTCATCATTCTAGAGTAGTCATCAACAAACATAATGAAATAATTATGACCATAGTAACTTCACACATCAATAGGTCCACAAAGGTCAGTATAAACCAATTCAAAAATATCATCAGATGTATATGTCTTTCTCTTTAAACTAGACTTTGTCATTTTTCCCAATTGACATTGTTTACACATCATATTATTAGGTTTCTTCAATTTTGGTAAGCCTCTAACTCTTTTCATCTTACTAATGCTTACCAAATTGTCAAAGTTCACATGACACAACCTTTTATGCCATAACCATACATCATCAAATTGTGAAAACAAACATGTTTATTCATATAGGTCTAGATAGAACAAGTTACCTCTTGTTTTACCTCCACTTCCAATTAGTTCACCAGTGGAATCAAATATCTTAGCCTTTTTGTGAAGACACTCAACTCAGTAACTAGCACTATTCAACTGTGCAACACTCAAAAAATTATAGTTAAAACCTTAAACCCAATAAGCATTGTCACATCTGATCTTATCAGTCAATGTTATTGATCCTTTTCACTTCACAAGGCATAGTGCATCATTACCAAACTTAACACTCCTACCTTTGTAATGATTTAAAAGGTTTCAAACTTATTTTTATCACTAGTCATGTGATGTGAGAAACCACTATCAATTATCCATCTATCACCTTTACTCACACATGAAATAAGTTCAATTTTCTCATCTTCATCAGAATCATCTTTCATAGCAACATAAACAACTTCTACATCACAACCATTAGATTCACTAGATTCACTATCATTTTCTTCTTCAGAAATATAACAAGAATTCTTACCTTTATCCTTGTAGTCCTTATACCTTATGTGATCTTTGTCATTCCTTTTGTCTTTATACTTTCTTTCTATTCTTTCATCCTTGTCATTCCTGTTAGGGCATCTTGCTATAATATGGCCAAATTTGTTACATGAAAAATAGATTATAGGAAGTTTACCTTTAAATTTCCATTTTCCTCTTAGTAGCCTTCTAGCCATAAGTGCCTCAAGATCATCAAGATCCTCACCTGAAGTGTCACTGTCACTGTCACTGTTCACACATATTTCTTTTCCTTTCTTAGATTTACGAAGAACTATTTAAGACTTGAATGCAGATTCAATATTATGAGTAGTGAAATTATCAAAATTTGACAACTCAAAAGAAGTAATTATACCAACAAGACCTTCCAAGGTTAGGTTGTTACCAAGAGAACATCTCAGTTCTTGTATTCCAAAAATTCTAATAGCATAAATAAGACGTAGGGTTCTAAAAACTTTTCTAATAATAGTTTGATCATCAATATTTCCATTAGCTTCCTCTAATAGCATTCACTACCTCTTTAACTCTAGCACAAAATTGAACAATAGTTTCACCTTCTAACATTCTCATTTCATCAAACTTACCTCTCAACCTTTCAGATTTGGCTCTTAGTACATTTGTGTCTCCACCATAGATAGTTGCCAATGTGTCCCACATTTTCTTTGCATTAGTGAAGACCTTGATATCTTCAAAATTAGGATAACTTAGGGATGATGCAATCTCCAACATTTCCTGGTTGTGTTCTTTCTTTTCCTTCATCTCCTCAGTTGTCATAGGTGCAAAAACTGGTACATAATCATGTTCCACATAATATTTTGCCAAATCACCAATACCAACTAGGTGTAACTTCATTGGAATTTTTCATGCAGGGAAGTTCTTCTTGTTAAGCTTTGGTACCTCCTTTTTGTACATCTTGATCATTAGCTTCAAGTACCTTTAAAAATTTTCCTTACAGGCACCCACAGCTCTAATACCAATTATTAGAATGATTTTAGAATAACTGAGAGGGAGGTGAATTAGTTATCCTCAGGTCTAGATGTACCAATTAAAAATTTCAACACTTCAACCAACTTAGATCTATTCAACAATTCACTCAGTCTCTATAGAATATAATCAATAACATAAAACTTACATTCCACTATCCAAAAGTAATCAACTTACAAAATATAAAACTTTTAACAACATAGCACATCAAATAACATTCATACAAGTATGACACTAGGATTTAACGTGGAAACCCAATATGGGAAAACCACCACTAACATGCTACCAAATTTTCACTCTTTTGAAGTGAACTTTGTGAGGATCCAACCCTGTTAAAGGTTACAATACACACTATTAGGTGTGACTCTATTAAAGGATTTAATCACCCTATTAGGAGTGGCCTTGTTAGAGGACTTTAGAACATCCCATTAGAATGTCACCTTGATTAAAGGGTTTACATATGACGATTAGGTCAACCCTGATTAAAGTATTTTAACTGATACAATGGTTAGAAAGTAACAGTAAGTTCTTATCTGAAATATAAAACTCACTTTGCAAACATAGATCCAATAGGGTCATATGTTGATTTACTAACTGGCCTTCATCGTCATCTCCATCTCCGATTTGCTTAGAAATCCCTCCAAGTAATCACTACAACTCTATTTAGCTCTTCTTAGCCTTCTTCTTAGGTTCTCCAATCAATAACATTAATCTCTCATACTCCATAACCCACAACTAGGTCATCCTTATACCTCTTTTACTAGGTAGCTTAATAGTTTTCCACTTAATCTCTTCCATAGATCTTAGGTTTAGGTCAGATTCATCGAATCCTTCCATCATTTTGATCTCCTCCTTATCCTTCTAGATGCTTCTCAAAACTTCTCCTTGAATCCATCAGAAAATAGTTTACCATGCATTAAATGCTTCCATGTCATTTATCTTTATTTTCAACACGTTTTACATATCCCAAGAATTCAACTATGTCGGTTGGGAATCTCAATTCTTTCACAAACTATAAATTACTAACACTCAATCAATATTGTGTTCATCTTCTTGGTCATCATTGGATAACTCGGTCATCGCTAAAATATTTCTTCTCGGCAAACATTGTCTTCTCTCAGTTAATTCTTTGATACTCAACAATTACTAATGCTCGGTCGACCCTAAAATTTGCTCGACTTATACTGGCATTCGATCAACACTAGCATTACTTGGCTTAAACTATATTTCTTCTCTTTTTCTCATTTAAGTGTATGCTTACAAACTTTCTTTCCTCATTTCTTCTATGATTCAAATCAACTAACTTCTTCACTTAGTGTTATAGATAAACAACACATTACCTTGCCAATGTGTCAACTAATCAACTACCCATTGTTGTTTCTCATAACTCAACCTTTCACTAGGTTCTCTTGTTATCTCCTCTTTTCAAATCCTCTTCATCAATCAAAAGATATGGTACTTTACTAGATAGAAACTGTCTGACCATTTAAGGTTTGACATCAATGACAATATAACAATTTTTTCAATTGCAGTTTCCAACAGGGATGACACCCACAAAACTTTACTATTGCAGTAAAAAGTTGTCTTGGTTAGAGATACATTGTTAGCTATTTCTGATAGCTTATCCTCTTAAGAGTATTAACCCATTTAAGAGTCTTAAGACTAGTTAAGTCTACAATGCTAAAATATTTTACAATTCTAATCTAAGAACTGTACTCGATTCAAGGATTTACAATATAAGACCTATTAGGATTTTCTCAGTTAAGAGACTTTACAATTTTGATTACTCTTTAATAAGTAACACAAAAATGTTTTTTAAACTTGTATCTAATTATTCTTTTCAGACTCTATATGCTCAATAACTGCTTACCTCATACTGTGCACCTCTCACAATAACAATTCAGTACTTGGTAGATTCAACTCTGAATCACAATTACTCTCTACTCTATACTCTGTAGTTTATTTGTTCATTTCCTTCTTTCTACAATCTCTACTTCACATCTGCACATTACATTCCTCTCACATGTGTACTAATATTCACACTTAGACTTATTTATATACAATTCTAGAAATGACATAAATGTTCTAGAATCATCTCTTCAAGAAGTGCTAGTATTGGTTACTCCTCCAATGCATATTCTCATTTAATTCTCATTCATGGATCTCACCTTGTAATCATGTATAATCATCATGTTTAAATCTCCAATGCTTTGTCATATAATCTCCTCGAGATTTGTAAACCATTTTTTGTTCGGTGTCTAGATTCAATGTATTTAGAGATTTTCCTTGCGTCGGCCTATCATCCTCGATAATACATTTTCCTCTTGCTTGGTAACTGTCTCATCTCTCAGTTCATTGGACATTGTAGAAATCAGTACAAATCAGTGCTAAGTGCTCATTTATGCCTTTCTCAATGACTAAACATCCTTTGCCTTTACCAAAATTACCTTCTCCTTTAGTTCCTTTTACTGAATATCTTATATGCTTTACTAACTTGTATTTTCATCATTACCGAATGACTTTGACAATCATTATGAATTCCTTATAACTAATGAAAATAAAATGACTCTTAGGAGTATCAATCTCCTCCTTTGGCATTAGTTTGGTATCTTTTTTAAAAACCTTCAAAGTCATAAAAATTTTAAAATTTTGACCTTAGCGAAATTGGTTGTCCATGTATCCATTTCTTAGTTACTTATTACTCCCCTTGAATTAATACTTCCTATACACATATCATATCTATCCTATGTATATATCATCCCTTTTACTATCTCAGATATAATTTTTCATATAATATATTTTCCCTTTTTATACTCTATTTCCCCCTTTTTCATATAATATATTTCCTGCTTTTTAAACAAAAATGCCAAAAGAATAACTTACTATTTTTTTGGTGGAGGGATCTTGTCAAAAAAAGATTTATAATTGTCTTGTGCATCCTTCAATGATGCCTTCCATGAATCTTTTAGTGTCTACCACACTATTATTTGTTCATTGATATCAGCTATCAAACTCACCATGCTATCCATTGCACTAACATCTAGTGTGTTGACTAAATATTTTTATTTATGTAACTATTTTTGCAAATGATTTAATGTGGGGTATCAAAAAAAATTTTATCTTGATAAGAACCATTCTAATCTAATTCTCCTCTTTTCTCATCTCATATTGCACTCCCATTAAGTACTTCACCCTTTCATAATATTCTTGGAAAGAATTAGGCTTAGTAGAAACTTTAGCCAACTGCGCGCTCAACTCCTTCTCAATGGTTTCATATTTTTCCTTGATGTCCTTAATGAAATTGAAATTAAAAAAATGTTTCAAAATAATAGAAGAATGTTTTGTAGCTCATTCTCCAATTTGGTAACTAACTCAGATAGAGTTACCTTATTCAGTGAAAATGATTGAAGAAGTTATTCAATCATTTTATCTTCCATCTTCTTCTTATGCACTTGCATTAAGTATTCTTATGTCTCGATACCAAGTTGGTTTATTTGGTTTACCAAATCTCATAGTTGGCTATATATATATCCTTTTTCATTTACATCAGCCTTTGGTACAATTTCATGTAATATATCTTTGACATTCTCCAAAACATTAGTCTTCTACTTCTTTACAATCAATTTGTCTTGAGAATATTTTCTCTTTAATAAGTCTTTGAACTTTGATAGTTCCTTTGCGCGCTCAAGGTTGAAATATAAACTTTAGGAATAATAATAGGTTGTCTTACATCAAGCTCTTTTTCATGTTTCCTCTTCTTGGATTTTACTTTCACTGTAGATGGCTTCTTTGCATCAAATTGTATAATAGTTGTGGCCTCGGTATTCTCTTCTTGCTTCTTTTCTTCTTTCTTCCCTTCATCCATGTCCTTTTCTTTCTCATTTTCATGTTCCTTTACTTGTTCTGTAGTCTCGGTAGGAGTTATTGACTCTTGATTCTGACCTTTTTTGGTCTCGATCTCTTTAGTCTCCTCGGTATCCTTTGTTGTAGACTCTTGTGCTGGTTTGGTGGGGGCATCAACATCAGTTGGAACATCTTTGGTTACCTTTTAGATTAATTCCTCAATCTCAGGAAAATTCAATACCCTCTCAATTATAGGATCTTCTGCCATCAACCTTGCCTTGGAAGAATCATCTATATCCATTTCTTCAGTTTCTTTGGCCTCAGTTGCAATGATATCTTCATCATCTTTTATGTTCTCAGCAGGGTCCTGATCTCTGATATCCTCAATGATAACTTCATCTTTATCATTTGTTATATCAATTGGTTCTAACTTACCTATTTATTCTTTGACCACTTCATCAGTTGGTTGATCAGGAGAGAAAATCTTTCTCCAAAGATCATCAGTTTCATTTTGTACTTCATCTAACTTACCTACCATGATACTTAGTGCTCTACCTTTTACTCAAAATATGTTTGAATATTCTTGAAAAGTGTTTGATTCCTCTTTTAGCTAGGTTGGGAACTGTAATAGCCAAGGATCTCTCCCTCATTTTCTTCTCAGATGCTAAGGAATATTTCCATCTAACATTAATCTTCTGATATAACTCATCAACCATATTTGGTGCTACTTCAACAAGGGTAGTTCTGAATTTGTGCAAAGTGAATATAAGATCATCTTCAATTCTCTAGTTTTCTTCATCATTCCTTTTCTCATATGTCATTTGTTTCAATCCTAAATAACCTCCATATTTATTGAGTTCCTTGAGTAATTCATCAAGTTCTTTCACTTTTGGTATCTAACTTTGTGCAACCTTAAATTGTGAAACATCCTCCGATTTAGTTTCACTTTCTTCCTATAGCTTCAATTTTCTCCTAGGCCTTCCAGTAGATTTTTTCTCTCCTATGTAGGTTTTAGTCTTTGGTGTTTCTATCTCTTCTTTCTTATTCTATCTTAATGTGGAGGAAGGCCTTGTTGATGGTCTAACATCGATTAGACTGGGGTTTTCTATCTTCTTTCTTATTTTCTTCCCCTTAACCTCTATTGGTTCAACTTATTCTTCTTCAATAGGAATACCGAAATTATCAAACAAGTTAATGATCATCCTGCTAGTTTTTCTTATGGCCTTAGGTATCAAGGTACCTAGATTGATTTTCTCTTTAATTTCTTCATAAGTACCATACCGAGTTATACTTCTATCAACTAGTTTCTCTAAAAGTCCTTTTACTTGTATTGATGTAGCATCAATGTCTATTTCATATCTGATATGTGGTAGCCACATGGTTCTTGGTTTTGTAGCTCTTACTATATATATATATATATACATATATGTATATATATATACATATATGTATATATATATACATATATGTATATATATATACATATATGTATATATATATACATATATGTATATATATATATACATATATGTATATATATATATATATATATGTATATATATATATATGTATATATATATATACATATATGTATATATATATATATATATATGTATATATATATATATATATATATATATATATATATATATATATATGTATATATATATATATATATATACCCCAAAAAATATCTCATCCTTATATTTTTCCAGAAATCGAGGTGGAATCCTAAACATTTTATGCATCTTAGTTTGAAAATTGACAAAGTAATCATTCATGACCATATCAAAATTTTCTCCTATGCTTTTAATATATTCATTGATTTGATAGGTAATCGATTTATCTTCTTTCCAACTACTTCACTGATTGTAGGAAAGAAGTTATGAAAATAAAAGAAAATGCATACTAGTAATGTGTTGGAGTTGATGAGAAAACAACCCACAACTCCCAAGAACACCTACATACAAACACCTATCACAGAAAAAGATAGAGAAGTAAGAATCTAGACGGGCCTGAATGCATTGATCCACAAGAGAGGAGACATTCTTGACATGCAAAAAGAAAAGTTGCAGCAATTCAATAATAAAAGAATCTATTAAGAATACAAAGGAGATCAATCCTTATAAAAGGAGATCTGAAACCCTAAAAGGGTGGAAAGTTCTAGGTTGCACAATAATAATTAATAAAGTAATTAATTATTATATGCCTAAAGTTTAGCTTAAGTACAAAGAGATAATAAGTGACTTATTAATTAAATAAATATGATTTAATTAATAGGTAAAGACTTTATTACTCTAACACACCCCCTTAAGATGAACTTTTGGAGAAGCTAAAAACGTAGAAAGAACTACTAAAAGAAAATGGGTCTTGGAAACAAAATGACTAATCATGTACCCAAGTACAAAAGAGAGTCTCTAAAATATGGAGAAATAGAGAAAACCACATGAGAAAAACTCTAGACAAAGACTAGTCTGAAGGACTGAAGAAGCCTCCAAAACTAGGAATGTTCTAGAAAATAGGAACACGGATGAACACATGTAGAACATCACTAAATCAAGAAGGTACAAACTATATCAAGAAGTAACTATTGATCTCTAGATCCTCCACTGAAATATGACCAGGTAGAGAAGGCTACAATCTACATGAGTGCCCTTAAATGAAACTACTTGAATAAGGTGGAAAACAACTAAAGTTGAAGATACATAATACTGTAATATGCATGAGTTCCCTCAAATGACACTACTCAAATCATGAGGCAAACAGAGGAAAAACATGTAAAGTCAAAGATACAAATGGCATAAAAACACCAAAGTATAAAGAGATGATCAATTAAAGTTGGAAGAGTTCTTCCAAAAATAGGAAAGAAAGAGTATCCATATGGTAAATGATCCATCTCATCGGAATGCATAGGTACCTAGCCACTACATTTGCCTAGTACATAGGATCAAATACTAAATACATAGATCATAATATCGTACCAAGGAAGCAGAAGAACCAATAGTAGAAACCCCCCGATAATGCTGACAAGGGAGTAATGATAGATACACTAATAAGCACATCCAATATGAACTGCATGATGATGAAAAATCAAGAACATCAAAGGTACAAAGAGAGTACAAACACAAATAGAGATACCTGAGGCTAATGTCATTGGAGGAACTCTCACATGATAAAAGTAGATGGAAAAAAGGAAAACATCAAACCCCCATGGCACTTTATAATGGAGTGTGAGTACAAAGAGCACGAACTTGTGCAAGATCCCATACATGCAATAGAATGACACTTTATCTCAGTGGGTGTGCATAAAAGAATGCTAAAAAAGTGAATTATACAATTCTCAAAGTAGAGCGAAGGCTTCTGAAACAAAAGAACAACCAAAGACGAGCCATGCCTGAAAGGGAATAAATCCCAGGACCTAAAATATCCAAGATATCCAGGTAAAACTACAAAGCTGTATCACACTTTTATAAAAAGGAAAGGAAAGGTCCTTGTATAATCCATGATACTAGCCATATTTTTTTGGTTCTACATATGGTGACGGTGATATGGGACTACCTCGTACTCCTTGTGGGAGGCACCTAACTGCACTACAAACAAGGTGTACATACCCTACCCCCTTATGGGATTTGATCTTGTGACGTCTCTTTCAAGAGTACAAGTTCTCCACCACTAGGCCAACTCATGTTGTACAGGAAAAGGTCAACATCACACAAACTTTTTAACTTTAACGACATAAAAATGGCATTTATGTTTAGAATTTGGAGATGATGTAAATTAATGAAATATGTAAAAGTGGATGAAGTTTATGCCTATAATTTTTTTTTTAATTTTGAATGAGACTTCACATAGTTTTTTAACTTTTGAAGTCCATTTTTTACTTGCTGAAAAATGCTAAAAAATGAGGTCTTGTTCCCACCAAAAAAGTAGATGCAAATAATCTTTTTTTCTTTTGATTTCAAAATATGTTATAAATGAAATGTATAGCTAGTGTAGAAAAGAAGAAAAAATAGTTTTCAATGTATATTTTCTCCGTTATAACTACTCAAAGTTGAGCATACCTGAAATTGATAGTTTTTTTCTCCCACCAAATTTCCCCTATTAAGTCTACACTATTCAAAAAAAAAATTACACATTCTTGAAGAGAACTCTCTCCTCTAGTGTTAAATATAAAATTTCAATTTTTTTGATAATCTTTACTATTTTTTTCTATTTTTGAAGCACCTTGTTCTCAAATGTTTAAATACCTACTTGCAATATTTTGAAATTATAATATATTAGATCTAATTAAAATACTATAAAAATTATATGATCATAATCTTGACTCTGTGCTCTAAAAAAGGGTATTTTTATATTTGTAAAAAAATATCATTAAAAAGAGTAGGAGTTATTGAAACATCTCTTTTCTGAAATAATTTTATTTCTTTAGAAATTGGTATAAAACATGCATTTCATAGATATTTCCAATTGGAAAAGTTGAAGCACTTATCTAACTTAGCTAGAATGAATCTAGCTAGACCATATGTTTGACAACAAATAATTTTGGTTAGAAATATTCAAATTTAGCTTTGCTGATAAGATGTCCTAAAACGTGACACAACTTTGTGCTTTTACCCATCCACCATATTGAAAAAATCCAAGAAACTAAATAAAATATACGTGGAGAAGAATCTGAAAAAATGACTCATAGCATTGGAAAGGTCCTAGAACAAGTTTTTCAATGATATATCATTTTCCCAAAATAGAGTTCAGATGTACAAGATATGGCTCCTAGACTGCAAAAAATAACCTTTGTCTTTCACAAAAAAAAACACCATAAAAAAATCCAAACCTCTAGATCTAGATATATATTGGAACTATCTTTCTGACGATATGTCGTTTGCCTGATCTTGACACCGTATGCTCAAGTTATGAACAAAATACTACAAGTAACTCTAGAGGGCCCAAAATGGAGTCAAAATGTGTTGATGTAGTCCTGGCGCCAGTAAAATGTGAGGCTAAATTTGAAGGTCATATGAACATCATCACAAACATCCAATTAGGCTTGGGGGCCAAAAAAAATCTTGCCCCTGGTCACGCGGATGACCAAGGTGCTAGAATGATAAGATCTTCGACAGTGGGGGCTGCTCCCCATGTGACCACTGTCTGCAAGTGTGGGAAGAACTACCCATTTAAATGGTCGGTCACCAATGGTAACCACGCGGTGACCATGGTAGTTATCACAACCCGTAAGATGGTTAAGCCAGAGGTGATCGCAGGCTGCCATCAGTGACATCATCAGTCACTGTGGTGTCACCTACAGAAATCGCGACCCACCAAGCGATGATCGTGAGCCACCCTACGGTGGCCTCTTGGTGGAAACCGGATGGCTAGTGGGTGGTGCTTGGGTGGCCACCACCAAAAACCTTTTTTATATATATTTTTTTAAAATCGTGCATGCATCGATTTGCATGCCAGGGTTGTACAACCCTGGCATGCAAAACAAATTACCACAAACTACAACTTCGTCCAAATCAGATGTATCCTATATGGAAATATGGGTTCTTGGATGTTGTGAGCTCAATGGTGAGGTCCGTTTGAGCCAAAAAAAACTCCAAAAAACTAGTGATCGCCTCAGGATCTGTGTCATGGCCGATTGCAAATTATTTTTGCTACAAATTCTAAATTTGTCCAAAATGGACAAGCTTTATATGGATTTAGTGGTTCTTGGGTGCTCTGAACACAACCATGAGGTCCTTTTGATGCCAAGATGACCAGAAAGAGAGGTCCCACCCAGATTCAACAAAAAAACCCTCCAAAACTACAGATATGATAAACACGATCGAATCTCTCAAGAAGAGGACATGGGAAAATAGATCTAAAGATCTGATACCATTTTGGTGTTGATAGAAAACAACCCATAGCCCCTAAGAACACCTGCATGAAAACATCTGTCACAAAAATATAGAGAAGCAAGAAGCTAGAGAGGTCTGAACGCATTGATCCACGAGAGAGGAGACATTCTTGATGTGCAAAAACAAAAGTTGCACAACAATTCAATAATAAAAGAATATGTTAAGAATACAAAGGAGATAAATCCTTATTAAATGAGGTATGAAACCCTTAAAGGGTGGAAAGTCCTAGGTTGCACAATAATAATTAATAAAGTAATTAATTATTATATGCCTAAAGTTTAGCTTAATTAGAAAGAGAAAATAAGTGACTTAATAATTAAATCAATATGATTTAATTAATAAGTAAACACATTATTACTCTAACATAATGGTCGGAACTTAAATGTATTGGACTTTTTTTTCCTGAGAATATTCATGTTGTCATCCAATTGTTTCAACAATATTTCACATAGGTCTATCTTCATGTCCTTTTTCACTATCTTATAGGCAATACCAACTGCTCCACATGGTACAGTGCCTACCTGAGATAACTGAAAGATTCGGTATGATATGATGTTTCTTTCAAATCTTACCTCAGGTTCATCAATAGTAGACAACTTCAAACCTCTACCATCCCATTTGGCTCGAGTAAGCTCACATAGTTTATTCTTGTTAGTTTTCTTGTATGAATCCTGTGACTATGTGTAATACATCCTTCGTGATCTTCATAGGTGCATTGAGCCACATGAACTGATCTTGTACTCAGCTAGGTACCATCCTCATCCATTCTTATTTAAAAAATTTTGATACATGCATAGCATGGACCAAACCCTTGGTCTCCAAATGCATGTGGTCATCTTTCAATTTCTCATGGTTCCTGTAAGATGTGTTAATTTCATCTTGGTAGATGTCTTTAATTTTGTGATGTATGAAGGTGCGAACATCTTCAATGAGTATAACTCTTGGTGGAATTGAAGATAGGGCACTAGACTTGTCAACTTCAGCAGTAACGACGGGAGGAAACTTGTATTTTGGATTGACAGGATCAATCTTCTCAACAACAACAGGATTTTGAACTTTGGGATCCATTTGGATCTTAGAAATAATCTTTAAATAAATAGGGTTTCAATCGAATAGCAACTGGATTTTTTTAACATGGCTCAAAAAACACTAGAAATACCTTAAATTTTCTTTACACTTCTTGGATTTTCTCGAATGATCACTTGGAATCACTTGGTAGTCTCTTCTTTGTCAAATGCTTCAAATACTCACAAAAATATGAGGTGAAAATGAAATAGCACAACCTCTACTTATATTTTTTCCTCGATTAGGGTTTCCAATGGTTATATTATTTTCATTAAATTCTCTTTACCAACTTCATTTCACTGATAATCAAAATACACTTTCTTTCATTGAATTGAACAAAATAACTTATACACTTTACCGATCAAAATATGAAATTAAAACTTCACAATTTATATCCAAATACATTTTAATATTCTAATATGGATCTTTGCACTCATTCTAGGAACCAATTTAAGATAAAATCTAGGTTATCATCTCCTACACATACCTTTGATCGAATAAGTAAAGATAGGTGTGCCCAGTCCAGAGGATGTGGTGCAATCAGTTGTTCCAATTTTAGTTCCATCATCTTGGGACTTCCTTCTCCATGTCTTATTCATCTGATCTCTTATCTCATTAATGTTAACTTGAGTATTTTCATTCGGTTGTTTCTTAGTTGGGGCTTTACCTCAGTACCTATAGTCTTTGGCTAGGTGATTGACCTTGTGATAGTGGAAACATGCCATTCTAGAGTTTCTCCATGACCTTCTATTGTTCATACCATGCATCTGAAATTAATTTGTAGCAATGTGACCAAATATCCCACATGCAGTACAAGTGATTCTTGTATTGTAGTCCCATGGTATAGTTGATCCTTGTTAGTTGTTTGTAGCATTATGTCAATTAGGGACCCATTTCTCATTCTTTCTTTGTGGTCTACATTCTTTAGACTTGTGACCATATTTTTTACAATTGTTGTAGTAACCATTGAAGTTTTTCTTCCTTGAATTGTTAACAACCCTTGACCTACACTCAAATGTCTTATGACCATACTTGTTGCACTTGTAACAATAACCATTAAACTTAGGAGTAATTAGTCAATTACCTCTTTTGATTCCATAGACATTAGTTGCGTGTCCCAATTTTCTACAATGGTGGCAAGTAGGCTTCTTTTTCTTTGGTTGGGTAGCAACATTAACTCGGTTGGTTGCTTGATTAGAGGACTTACCCCTCTTGATAGTATTGTTTTCATTATATCCAAGTCCAGTAGTATCTCTCAGTTGTCCCTAACCTCTTAGCTATTCATCCAATATCCTCAGTGATTATTCATTTCTTTTCAAGAATTCATTAGCATCTTTTTCATATTTTAGTTGATTCTTCAAATGTTCATTATTAGATCTCAGTTCAGCAATCTCTCCAACGTTTCTTGTAACTTCCTAATTTGCACTAACTAGTTGGTCTGTCAAGTTGTAGTGAATTTTTGTCAACCTCAGTATTTCCCCATCTTTCTCATTCAGTCTTGTGTTCATTTTTCTTCTCTCATCTTCAACCATTCTTTTGTCATCTTCAACTTTTCCTTTTTGGTCTAGGACTTCACACATCCTTACCGATTGGGATTCTTGTTGTCTTTTTAGTGCTTTCACTTGATCAACTAGGTTTTTGTTCTTTTCAGTCAATTCAAATATTATAGCATCAAATTCATCAGACATGCTTCCCTCTGATTGTTCTTCAAGTTCTTCAACCTGATCTTGAGTGTCCTTGAATTGATGTGCTAGCTCCTTTCTCTTGTTGATTGAACGCTTTAGTTTTCTTCTCAATTCATCAATCTTCTCATTAGCCATTCTCAACTCCATTTCCATATTACCAATCACCCTTTCACACCTATAACTTTCCATCTTTCTAGATCTTTCCTTTCAAGTGGTTAAACTTATGAATAAGAGACAAAGCTCTAATACCAATTGTTCGACTAAGTATGTAAAGGTGAGTACTAGGAGGGGAAGGGTGAATCAACACTGTAAAATAATTTTAAACTATCTAAACTTTCTTCCTTAACCATTTACTGAATTCATAACTTTTGCATGCATCTCATAAAACATATAACTCACAACACATTCATTTTTGTATCGTAGAAATCCTTGTTAGAGGATAAAAATTGTCATGGGGATGACACCCACAAAACTTCACTAATACAATAAAAAGTTTTCTTGGTTAGAGCTACACTGTTAGCTACTTCAAATAGCTTACCCTCTTAAGAGTATTAACCCGGCTAAGAGTCTTAAGACTAGTTAATTCTACCTTGCTAAAGGATTTTACAATTCTAATCTAAGAACTGTACCCAGTTAAAATATTTATAATGTAAGAGGTCTGTTAGGATCTTCTCGGTTAAGAGACTTTACAATTCTGATTACTCTTTAATCAGTAGGACAAAATTTTCTGTTAAACTTGCATCTACTTATGCTTTTCAGACTCTATATGCTCAATAACAAATTACCTCATACTGTGCACCTCTCACAATAACAATTCAGTACTTGATAGATTCAACTCTGAATAACAATTACTCTATGCTCCTTACTACTCTGTACTCGGTAACTTCTCTATTCATTACCTTCTTTTTGCAATCTCTACTTCACATTCGCACATTACATTCCTCTCACATGCACGTACTCATCTTCACACTTAGATTCATTTATATACAATTCTAGAAATGGTGGAAATGTTCTAGAATCATCTGTTCAAGTGGTGCTAGCATTGGTTACTCCTCGAATGCATATTCTCATTTAATTCTCATTCATGGATCTCACCTTGTAATCATGTATAATAATCATGTTTAAATCTCCAATGCTCTATCATACAATCTCCTCAAGATTTGGAAATCATTTTTTGTTCGGTGTCCAGATTCAATGTATCCAAAGATTCTCCTTGTGTCGACTTGTCATGCTCAGTAACACATTTTCCTCTTTCTCAGTAACTGTCTCATCTCTCATTTCGGTGGATGTTGTAACTTGGTACAACTCGATGCTTAGTGCTCGGTTCTTCCTTGCTCGAGGACTAAAATTCCTTTGCCTTTATCAAAATTACCTTCTCCTTTATTCCTTTTACCGAATAGCTTATGTGCTTTACCGACTTGTCTTTCCTTCATTACCGAATGACTTTGACAATCATTATGACTTCCTTATGACTAATGATAAAAAATGACTCTTGCCTGAGTATCAAGTGTCATTTTGTTGTAAATTGAAGGAATATCATAATATTTTATCTCTTGTTCTTTACTAGATTTCTTCATTTTTCTATATGGTTTTTAACATTTTCTCTTTTTCCTTTTGATCATGTCCTTTTCTTCAATGAAAAATAAATGAGGCATCTTATCTAAGTTAAGGACTACCATGGAATGTGTAAAATTTCTTTAGAACTTTGATTTTAACTACTTATTTCATAGTTTTGGCTACCCTAACAAAATCAAGTAGTCTTATGTTAAATTTAAGGTTCTAATTACATGGAATAGCTATGCATTCTTTACAATAAAATTAATCTAGATATTTTTAGGAAAACCTAATAAGTGATGTATCGTATTTAAATATTAGAGCATTTGACACTATTCAATATCAAAATTTAGTTATATCCCATAAATCATAGTGTTCCCTAATCAAAGGAAAATTTTAACAATTGCATTTCCCACTCATGCTTTTATGTTAAGTCATTTTCATTTAGTTAGTATTGGGTTTACTTTATATACTCATAATATCATATTAATCTTAAAAGATGATTTATTTGCTTACTTATTGACATCATACCCATTACCTTAGGTCTTATTCCACTATACATACTAACTTATATTGAGTGACTAGATAATGGATAGTTTTTCATGACCTAGGCTCCTGATTTGTCATTTTCAAGTGGTGAAAAAGAAAGAAAGATCACCAATATTATAAATAATACTATGACAAGCTTATAAGGTTTATATTATTTCCATGAGCTATTTATTAATCCGAAAGATAAGATAGCATATGTTTAATTATTAATATAATAAGACTTAACTTAGATCAAGTTTGTGCATAGACACACTTATATTAAGGTATGGAGATGGTCTAGAGATATTAGATATAAACAATCTATGAAAATAGTGTCTATACAGGTATGAGAAATTTAAAACTGACCAAAAAGAGTTAGAAAAAAAAACTAAATCCCTCTTTGATAAGTTTTGATAAGTTAAAGTGTATGATGGCTACATAGACACCTATATTAAAACAACTAGTTATGCCCCCTTAATCAGACGGAATACAACATGAACAGAATTACCTGACTTCAATGGAATTATTAGTGCAAAGTTATTAAAAAAAAGGTGCGTCGAATCATACTTCCTGTCGTCTCATTCATGGAGTCCTATATTTGGGGTATAGCTGGAGCTATATCTATCAAACCATTCCTACATTTTCTTGTAACTTTGTTCAAGATTTCTCCCAGAAAGCTAGGCTACACGACAGTTACAATAATTTGTACTCTGAAGGGATTTATAAACCATTTCTCTGATATAATTTTAGTGTCTGTATTTAGCAATGTCAAATACAAACATTACGAGAGGAAATAATAGAAATGTAGTTATCAATCTTATTCGAGTTGAAATGCGTGAACTTCTGAAAGCTATGATAGAAATAGTGAAACAATCATGGAGTGGAAATATTGTGAATAAAAAATGATTAAGACAAAACCCTAATCTCGTTTGTAAACAAGATAAGGAAGACAGAGATGGTGAAAGACGTTGAAAATCAATCTCCAATGCAGAACATAAAAAAATCATGCTGTTGAATCCTTAAAACCCAAAAATCAAACGAGCCCATCCAAAAAGTGCACATATCCCATAGTCTCGGAAACAGGTAAAAGTTTTATATTTTCTACTCCGAAAGGGTGACATTGAAATAATTTTATAAAAAACGGAGAATTTTGTATGAATCAAATAGCAGAGATTTCTATTGTTTTATCAGATTTGTATTTAAAGAAGCTAAAATATCACCTGCTCAAATTTCGATTCATGATAAAACAGCAATCCGCGTGATGCAAATGCCTTGATAATTATTAATGTGCTTCCAGAAGAAGGTGGCACAATCATAATTGGGAGCATGAAATTGCGTGACGCGTGTCTGCCATTGATGAGCATTCCAACATTGAATTGAACAAAAGAGGGACCATCTTGTCTTAAACATCTTATAAAATTCAACTTGCTAGATGGACTCAAATGTCATCTTCTTATCCCACCGCAATTTTTGGGCAAAACAAAAGTAATTAGCTTTAATTTAATTTCAAATGTTACTCAACACTCCGTTTAGGAGAGGCAATTTGGTAGGCCCATTTATTTTAAATAATAAAAATTGAACTTTATTTTTTCATGCATACTAGGTGCTTAAGATAGACATTTTGTTATATACGGGTAAATGCAAGAAGTTGAGTTCTAACTTGGAGGAAGTTTTCTCGACTTTGGAAATCTTGCTAGAAATGTGCTATTAAAAAACATGTATGTGTATAAGTTTAGGTGCCCAACTCAAATTCTAAAATAGGTACGTATTTTTCAAAATCCATATACATTTTGCTTTGTGTGCTTGAGCCTAAATGGATAGGTATTTTGAAAAATATGTACGCATTTTCCAAAAGTATTTAATTTTTCAAAAATGAGCTTGTTAAGATCATTTTCATTTAATCTCAACATACTACATGCACAAAGGAGCTGATAATTAGAATGGATACATGTTTACATAGCTTGGCACCACCCTCATCAACCCATTTTTCCCTACTAGGTATGCGGAACACTTCCATTTCTGCTATAGTTTTTTTTTTGTACAAAAATTAGTGAAAAAAATAGAATTTAGGATTTAAAAAATTTTAAAAATCTATACAAAAAATTATAATTTTATTTGTTGTTAGATAAAAATGTTGTTTTCTTTGCATTTATGTATTTTTGGTTAGTATTAATGATTTCAATCCTAGAATGAACATGTAACAAAAAATCATAAAATAGACTAAAACTTTAAACGTCACTCTTTAACATAAAACCATAAAATTTCGGGGCTTGATGACTCTATTATCTGGGCCCCCACCCAGGCTGGTACCTTCTCTATTAAATTTTCTTACAATCTGCTTCTGAAGGAGGAAGGTAACCCGGGGGACTGGAAGAAGGTGTGGATCCCCCAGCTCACACTGAAAATAATTTTTTTCTGGTGGACTTTAATGCATGGCAAGGTCCTAACCTAGGATAATCTAATAAAGAGGGGCATCCCCATGGCGAACAGATGTATCCTATGTAAGAGGGAGGAGGAAACGGTGAACTACTTGTTCATCCACTGTGATTATGCCTCCAGAATATGGCAAGAGGTTATCAGCAAATTGGGTATTTTGTCGGCCTTGGGTAGAGATGTGCATCAATTTAACAATTGGAGATCCCCCTCCAATCATCCCCTGCTCCAACTCCTCTAGCGTATGCTACCCCCTCACATCTTCTAGGCCATTTGGAAGGAAAGGAACAACAGGATCTTCAAAGAAGAGAGTAACCATTTTGAGACATGCCTCCATATTGGTACTAAGCTCCTATGTGAGAATGCCAGGATGGCTAAATGGAAGCTTCCCCCCTGTCCTCCTATTGCCTAGGAAGTGAGAATTGCTGACAGATGGAACATCCTTGATGGGTTCTCCAGGTTTGACAATGCTAAAAAGATAGCTAGAATAGCTACCAGATGGGCTGCACCCCCCAGAGGATGGACTAAATTAAACTTTGATGGGGTGGCAAATAATATGAGCCAAGGAGGGGGTGGTGTTTTGAGAGATCACAGAGGTGATTGCCTGCTTGCTTATGTTGGGCCCATCAAGAACTACACTGTCACCTAGGCGGAAGGAATGGCCCTTCTCTGGGGGATTAAATTCACAAAACAAATGAGCATTAGATAGTTGGAAATCGAGGGGGATTCCAAAGTGATTGTTGAGGCCGTCAAAAGGGGTGCTAGTGCGGGGTCGTAGGCTAGACCTATTATTATGGAGATCGGTGAGCTGATCAATAGCTTTCAGAACACCACTATAGCTCACATGTATAGAGAAGGGAATTCGGTTGCTGACTCAATGGTGACAATGGGCCTAAAACAAACCAAACTCAATAGTTGGAGGGTGGTTAGTGATCTTCCTCTATTGACCTAGCAAATCATTGGGGGAGAAATAAATACCAATGTTTAAATGTGTCATGCTATCATTTTCATTGTGAATCCTTACTGGATCATGTGCTGGCATGTTTCAATGATTTTTGTGATTATGGAAAGGAGAACCCAAATTCCCATAAAGAATCATCATTATCTTTTAAACATGTGGAGTAGGCACTATCCGAATCAGAGGGCTTACTTGGCTAATAAGGACAACAAGTGTGTCCCTAGTATTATTACTATTAATGGCACCTAGAGATCCATTAGATCTAGCAGTACGAAGCCCATTTTCCAAAACTTTTCTCAAAGCCAGCAATTTAAATATAAACCTTCCTCGAAAAGGCTTCGCAAAAAAAAGGGTTTTTTAAGTTTTCCAGAAATAGTTAGCTCCTTATTTTCTAGGATATTCTGGTGTGGGAGAGACTGAACTTTGAAATGGGAGGCAACATTCTCCACATTGAGCCTGACAAAATCAATGAGGCTTTCACCTCTGATGCACTGGTGACACATTATTGCAAGGAGAGTAGCATTTGGGGTTTTCTGGAGAGAATGAAGGGTGGGCATGATGGACAAATCTCCAAATAGTTCATGTCATCCTAGAATAATAGGAGTATCTCTGTTGGAGGCATCCACTTCCAGCTAAATGAGGAGGTCATAGCTAAGGCAACTGGGCTTTCTATGATGGGGAGAAAATACAAAAAAACCAGTCGGACTCCCGACCCTACTAGCCTCAACCATTTTTTCAAGGACGGAGAGCTACCAATGAAAAACCAGAGGGGCTTCAATAGGGAGGTGCTGCTAGATTTCTGGCAAAAAATTTGCCTCATAGTGATGAAATACTTCACGCTGGAAGGTAAGTTCACTATTTTTTACTACTATCACTTACCATTTGTAAACCATGTTAGGAACAAGGACTTAATTTCCATCCCTTTATATCTTCTCCACTCCATAGAAACTAATATCCTTGATATTAAGGATAAACCTGATAAGCAAATACCTATCCTCCATCAGGGCCTCCTTTGCATTTACCAGTTCCACAAAGCTATCTGCCTAGCACCCCAACCCCCCCGATTATCCAAGAGATGACCTAGGAGGATTCCCCAGCCAAAACTGAAAATCCCACCCAGTCCTCCTCCCAGTCCATCCGTGTCATCCACGAGCCTAAGCCGGGTGCTAAAGAGGGAAGGAACTGCAAAAAATGTGTTAAAAACCCATTCAATAGGAAGGATGGCTAGAAAGAGTCTTATGTCTCTGAGTCTGTGGAAATAAAGATAGGAAGAAGGCTAACAGTACTCTGGAGACCAAATGTAGGCCCAAAAAAAGGAAAATAATGGAGAGTCAAGTTAATCTGGAGGTGGATTTGAGTGGCTCGGGTCACAGGAGGTCAAACAAAATTGCCAAGGAGTAATGTAAAACCAGGCTACTAGAAACAATATCTAAAGAACATTCCATGACTGAAAAAGACTCCGAAACCACTGAGTCCATGAATGATTCCTCAGATGATCATATGAGTCCCCCTAAGACTGGTAACAACCCTGTTCCCAACCCCAAGCAAGGCATGGAAACCCCCAATATTCCTACCCCACCCCTGAGTCCTGCTCAAGATCCCCAGGATAAGCCCCCTACCTCTGATTATAATACCGAGGCCTTGGAGGACAAAAAAAATTTCAAAGCTACACTTAAAAGGAGGTTCGTGAACTTGGACAAAGATATTGCGGAGATCAAGAAAAATATGCAGGAGCTGATGAACCAATGCATGCTGACCAACAAATTTTGCCTGAAGGTTATGCACGCTTCGGCTACGACTCTCTATCATGTGCAGGAAAAGCTGGTGGGTAGCACTCTAGAAGTGAATAAGGACAACAAGGACCTATTCCTGTTTCTACAGGAAGAGTGGGTGAGGACCCTGCTATCTAAGTAATTGGGTGGGAAGAATTAGTTATGTTTCCCATGTGCTGGTTAATTTTGAATGGGCTTGGCCCTAGGATCCCCTATTTTGTGGTTGGGGTAAATGTTAATTTTTATAGATTTTTGTTCAGCCCTGCATGACATTTAACTAATACTTTACATGCTACTACTCAGTCTAGATACTCTATTTTAATCCATCTGATTAGTATTGTGGTTTATATTTTTGATAGGGGCAGATTTAGACTTGGTGATTATACTGTTAAACTATTATATCTACTTTGACAAGTTGAATTAATGTGCTATTAATGTGCTACTAGTCCTTTGTTCCGCTGGCCAACACCCTCTTGCTACTTTATCTATCAAAAACATAAAACCTTAAAACTCTAAATTGTAGAAATGTAAAACCTTAAAACTCAAAAAAGAGAAAACCCAAGAAATGTATAACATGAAATATTTCAAATGAAAATATGCATGGTTTAATAGTATAGTCATAGTTTATGAATTAGGTATGGTTTAGTATATTTATGGTTTATGAATTATGTATAATTTACTATATTCATGGTTCACGTATGAATTATGTTAACTCTTTCCATATTCATAAAATCAAGATAATCAAAATAAATAAGCATACACAAAATTTAGAATGAAAGACATAAATCATTACAGGGACACATCTCTATAACAATGAAGTCATAACCATGATCTTAGTGCCAAGTACAAAAAACTTGTTGGTGTAATTAAGTATTCACTAATTACACTTTACTTAAGTTTACTTAGGATAATGCATTTTCATATTAGTTGTCATTGAGACACCTAAGAGTTTGCATCTCATTTTAGCACATGGTGTAGGAGAACTTCCACTTTAGGTTGCGATAGTTTTCATCTCATACATCTTTATGAGTGAGATTGACCTTTAGTTCCCATATCACATTATCATCCTCTCATTGTTGCACATACTTTGATGTATAATGGAGGATGATCCACCTTTGGTGGACATGTGATTCCACCTAGTGTGATTGATAGCTTATCATCTCCTTATCATGTAGTCTTATTGCATTTCCTATATAGTCAGGCACATATTCTTTGTGCTCATTCAATTGACTATAATCAATTATTTGATCATTTTTCCTATCTCTCTTGTGCTATCTATTTATCTTCTAGATCTTGGCATTTTATTCTTTTCCTTGGGAAAATTTTTACATGGTATCAAAGCCATAAGAGTGTCATTGTATAGCCTATTTGGAGAGAATTTAATCTAGGTCAAAATTGGAGCTTCCTGGTGCAAATCGAAGGTTGGCATCACATTGAGGAGGTCCAAAAACCCCTAAATCAAATTTTGTGTAATCCAAATCAAACATCTAAAGCCAAATATAGAGTCATTTGAATTTTAAGGTGTAACAACGACAATAAAGAAAAAAATAATTTTGTTGGGATTATGGAAAGATAAGTAATGAGAGAGGAGGGGTGACTCAGTACCCTTAAATCTTTTAAGACTAAAAAAATTGCACTTGTAGATCTCAATTAACCGACCGAATCCATTGTTAGAAACATACATTCATGTAACTTAAAATGTAAACTAAACAATAAATCATTCATGAAAATTCATACACAACACAAATTTTTTGGTATTGTAGAAATCCTTGTAATAAGGTAAAAACTACAGTGGGGATGACACCCATAAATCTTCACTACTGCAACAATAAAGTATGTCGGTTAAGGCTATAATTTTGACCACTTACGATGATCTTACCCTGTTAAGAGTAATAATTAGATCGACTAGATCTACCTGGTTAAAGGATTTTAACAACACAATACATGTGTGTACTCAATTAAGAGATTTACATAAGAATGGTTAAGTTCACTCTATTAAGAGATTTTGAATTTTTCTACAATGATTAAATTGATAACAATAAAAGTATCTATAAATAAAACCTTAATCTTGTCTGATTCAGATTTGTGAAGTATCAAATAGATATCACCTTCTTGTGATGTATGTGTCCTTCTATTCTATTCAGTAGCCTTGAATGTGTTCTAAAAAACTAATTCCTTCTTTCATAAACCTTCTGTTAAAAACCCTTTGTCTGATCTCCTGATTTCCTTGGTGCGGCTACTCCTTCATGATACATGATCATAATGACATCTTTAAAACTTTTATATCAAACTTCCTTGACCTAATTAAGGTTTATAATATCTTATCAAACCTAAGATGAACGATATAAGAAAATAACATAGACTTTCCCCCTTTTTGAAATTAATGCCAAATAGAAAGGATGTACTTACAACTTATCAAAAATGTGTTGATGGGTTTTCTAGAGTGATGCCAAGAGGTTTTCTCATTCCTCTTTCAAGTTCTCAAGAGCAATGTGCTCTAGACCTACTTGTGCATGCATGTCAAAAATATTTTCTAGCACAGAGATCTCGAGATTGGCAACTGAAGCTTGTGACTTATTTACATGACACTCTGTGATCTTTAGACCTGGTAGAAACATAGCTTGTAGTTCAGTGACTTGATCACTTATGGCATCTTCTTACTTCCTCAAATTTGATCTCAACCACCTAAGCTCTTGAGATTTTGATAGATGCTTATAGGTATTGTTGGAAATATTCAGGAATTAACCGAGTTACTGAGAGGGGAGGGGTGAATCAGTAACTCCAAATTTTCTTTCAATTACAGATGTATTAACATGTAATTTACTTTAACCTTTGCATACAGAAAGCATGAAACTTAAAAGCATTCACAATAATGACACATAGATTTGGTTACCCAAAAACCTTCCAAAAAGAAAGTAAAACTGGGGTGGGGATGAAACCCACAAAGCTTTAATACTGCAGAATAAAGTTGGCCGGTTAAGGCTTACAATTTGATCACTTCTGATGATCTGCCCTGTTAGGAGAAATAAGGATTGCTAAATCCACCCTGTTAAAGGATTTACAAACATACAATGAAGTATGCACTCGGTAAAGAGATTTTACAAAAGACTGTTAAGTCTACCCGGTTAAAGGATTTAGTACTGATTCACCTGTTAGGATGAAACAGTAGATCTCTTGCTTTGCAACTGGATTGCTGATTGAGATTCGCTGATGTACTGATCACCTTCTGTGATGAATTTGTCTTTGATGTTCCTTATACTGCTGAAGCCCTTTGTAATTCGCTTATCTCTGCCTTTCTTTCTTTTTCACATATATGCTTACTTACATTCTTCTTGACATTTTTACAACATTGTTTATATACAAGTCTTAAACAATTAATTACAATTACAATTACAAAGTCGGCTTGACAAATAAACATAAGTGCTACTAAGTCGGCCCAAGTATGGTTACACGGTTCCTTCAAACTAACTCGGTGACTTTCTGATACTCGGCGTCCACTGCATTACTCGGCATCGTCATGCACTCAGTAGAAGTGAAGGCACGGTTCATACTGACCACTTGGTAGGTTTTGAACTCGGTAAATACTGGTGACTTGGTAGACATGATGTTACTTGGTTTACACTGTCCTGCTCAGTTTGTACTAACTTGCTCGGTTTGCACTGTTTTGCTCGATTTGCACTATTTGCTTGGTTTGCACTGTCTGCTCAGTTTGCACTGTCTGCTTAGTTTGCACTGTCTGCTCGGTTTGCACTGTCTGCTCGGTTTGCACCCAGAATGCAAATAAGTGTTGTCACTAGTGGAAATTCTTCTTAATGCCAACAATCTCCCCCTTTGGCATTAGTGACAAAAACACTTATTGGCCAAAACTTATATACATGAATCATGCTGAGTTTTATTTTGATTTTTCAAAATTTGTCTTTGATATAGGGCTTTATACATTGTCTCCCCCTTTCAATGTGCTAACTTTTTCTATACAAATCTTCTTCTATACATATATCTCCCTCTATACATATCTCCCCCTTTTTGGCGATAATGCCAAAGAATCATATACAAGTGATTTACAGAGAGAATCCAAAATTTGATAGAAAATCAGAATGTACCTTCATTATTAGTGCCAGGGTTCTGTCCCAACTTTCTTGCAGAATTTTGCATGTTTGGATTGCAATTTGGACTTCTGCAGAGAGTTCAATCATGTGATCTGCTATAGAGAACTGATTGTCATGAATCAATGTTTTGGAATGTTCAATGTGCTTATACATTGTATTCATGATGGGAAGGATCATGTGTTGGATGTCTAGCAGTGTGGACCGGATCCTTGTGTCTTCTTTCAGTAGATCTGACTGCATATTTGATAGGTATGAGATTTTCATGTGATGAGCAGAGCTTGAACTTGGTTCAAGTTGCAGCTTCTGTATGCTAATCTTCATATCCTCATCCATTTTATTCATTTTATCCGTGACATCCTTTGTGAACTTGGCAATGTTGCACAATCTGGCCAAAAGAGAGGTAGCATTCGAATAGGTAGATTCAATGTTTGACAAAACTGAAGACAATTCTACTTGGTTAATAGCTATGTGCTGAGCAATGTGCTCAAGCACTTTATTGTTGAATCTCTTCTTAGCTCTTTCAACTAACTTTTTTGTCCCAAATGAATCCTCATTGTATTTATTAACTGCTTCTGCTAATTGTAGCAAAACATGTTGGGAGGAGTCTACTTTAATACCTAATGCATCAGACAAAATGTCCTTAGCATCCTTGATGATTTGATATTCCTTGTCTCTCTCCTCTTTAAGCTTCTTTTGTTTTGCTTTCCTTTGGAGGATCTCACCTATATTTTGCATTTGGTCCGCTGATAGATTTGCAAAATCTAATGTTGGAATCTCTATCTCTTCATCTAGGTCTATATCCTCTACTATATTCTTACCCAAAAAATTTATACTCGGTAGAGCCTTAGGCTTATTTGTACTTAATGCCTTAGTAGTAGTGACAGTAGATATAGTAGGGCTGGCTATAGAGACTGGCACACTGTCTACTAGAGAGCTTAAAATATTTACACTTGTAGATTCAAAAACTGGAAAACTTACTGCTGGAAAACTTGATGATGTGGGAGACTGCAACTCGGTAGAAGAAATGGTAGTTGCTTCTATTGTTGCTATAGATGATTGGACAAATGTTGAAGTTGTCACAACCATGCTTGAAGGTGTCTCCGGGCTGGATGTAGAAACTTTTACTGGAGAGGTAGGAAGGGATGCAATGACTTCTGCTGCTATCCTCACAGTATCATCTACCTCAGTGGCTTCTTCTTGTTCATCACTGTCATCTTCAATATCTTTTATTATGACTATTTCAATACTCGGTTGGTGAAGGTGGTATATGTTCTTCCATGTAGCATTTGCAGCCTTCACAACCGATTCAATATTGTTGATCAGAATCAAACAAGTATTGAACCTTAGTGTCATCTTATTTTCATTTTCTTTTAATGCCTTCTTTACTTCATCATTTTTCAAGCTCAGCATTAACTGTCTCAGGGTTTGATCAAATATGTCTATCACAGTTTTCTTTGAATTGCTCCATCTCATTTTTATTGGATTTAATAAGACAGCAGGAACCTGTGGGGCTATGTCATCAGGAGAGTATTTCCACTGTCCCATCTTTTCAATAATAGCATCTTCTATTTCCTTCTGTTCTGTTTCCGATCTAGTTTCATATTTAAAAGATTTTATGTTACTTACTCCAGATCCTGATCCATCTCTAAAGAGTTTGATCCTTTCTTGAAAGTTTAGAGGAGGCCTTTTGAATACTATGTCTTTATCTGCCTTGTCTGCCTTGTCTGCCTTACCTCTTGCATTTCTCCTTGTAAATACAGCAGTGGGAGGCTTAGGTGCCTTAGTGATGAATACCTTTCCTTTCTTCTTTGCAGGTTCTGGTTCCTCTGTTTTCTCATCCTTTTCCTCTTCTTCTTCATCTTTTTCTTCTTTGTCCTCAGTTATCATTTGCATTTTGGCTATCCTCTTCTTTCCTTTGTTTACCGCCTGTGGAAGCTTTATGCTTAATTCAATTCTTACCTTAGCTTCATCATATGTTCCAAAATATGGAGCTTTGGGATTGACAGGCTGATTAAGAAGAGCTTCAATAATATTCTTGGTTTCATCAATATTTACCTCATAAGGAAGAGGTTTTACATATACAGTCCTCGGTTTAGCTGCTTGAATATATACATTGTCACAATCCACCATAAAACAAATGTTATCCTTGTAATCTTCCACCAACTTCTGTGGAATCCAGAATCTGTCATTCATTTTCTCTTTGAAAGACTCAAAATAATTATCCATGATGCTTTCAAAATTTTCACCCATTTCTGAGATGTATTCATTTATTTCATAAAGGGCTGGGACATCTTTTCTCCATACAAATTTTCCTTTAGAAGGGAAGAATTTCTGAGCATAGAAGAATAAACAGACCAATAAGGATCCAAACTTACATGGATTGTTTTTGGAAGTTTGAATGCTTTCCATGTTTTTGTTAAACTGCTTTAACAATAAGTCTGCTAGGTCAAATGTTAAGTTATTCTTGACCACTTTGTATGCTAGGTCAATAGCTTCACAGGAGACACTATTCTGTCGACTTGAACTATAAATCTTATGGGAAATTATGTGTGTACCAAACTTCAGTTCAGCATCGATAATGCTGCTAACTTTCATGCCTCTACCGTCCCATTCGGCTAGAGTTTTCTTCTCTAGTTCCGTCCGACCTAGGGTTTTGGTAGTTTTTGCTTTGTTCAACATGAGAAGACCGGTGATTTGATGAATCATCTTCTTTGTGATCTCTATGGGTTGCTCAAGCCAAATCTTGCCATCATGTACACGGCTGAGAATGTATCTAACCCATTTCTCCCAAAAGTTTCGAGGTGGATGTGCAATGTGAACTAATCCCTTATCTTCCAGATGTTTGTGCTCGGGTTTCAGAATACCATCCACACATAGTTCCTCACGCACAATATCTAGTTCTAGGTTCCCCATTTCATGAATTGAACAGTTGAAATGATTGCGGATATCGTTAATAAGTGGTACCTTAGGAGGAATCTGAGATTGAGCTCCGTTCGGATCTAGGGCTACTGCAATTGTGGGCATGATCTTGAAATCTGGTGCTTTCCATTCCCCTTGGACTAACATATCAGATCCTTTCTTCACTGAGGTGCTGGATGATGCCATGGTAGCTCACAGAAAATTCCTTTCACAAAGGTATTGAATCGCTGGGTTGCTCTTGAAATTTTCTACTCTCAAAGTGCTAAAGGTTCGCGGTGAAGAATGAGTTTGATTACTTGCTTTTTGTTTACAACTCTATCATTAATGCTCAGTACAAATTAGGGTATGAATTCTGACAGACTGTCACCCACTAAGAATTAATTACTCGGTAAAGACTTTGCAACTCGGTGAACTTGAGAATTCATATTGCTCCGACCTCGCTCGGTAAAGACAGGTACCGACCTTGCTCGGTAAAGACTGATACTGACCTTCCTGTGATCTTACTGCATCTTGTATGCTGATTTAGATCTTTCTTTTAATTCAGTTCTGGAACTGCTTGAGATTGGTCTATGAGAATACAGTTCCAGTGCTTTCTTGGAAATTTAGTTTGAGTCGGTAGAGCCATCCATTCCATTACTTGGACTGGTTTGCTCGGTAGATTTAGGAATCTATTTTTGTCTTACTTGTTTCCTGACCTTAGTTGCTTCATTCTTCTTTCCATCTTCAACTTCACTAGCATTCATGTAGTTTCTGGCTCTGTGATCGAGTTTAGTGCATTTGAAGCATCTTACGGTAGTATCTCTTTTCCTTAGATGATGTTTTATGCAATTCATGCCAATGTGTCCATATTCTCCACAGTAATGACATCTACACCAGGTGTTGTAGTCCCATCCAAACATTGATTTCATAATTTGTTCTGCTGGATTGAATGTCTTGGATCTGCACTCAGATGCTTTGTGACCTTGTTTGTTGCACTTGTGACAATTACCTCTGAATCTTGGTTTTTCCCTGCATTCATTTGCTTTGTGACCAGGTTGATTGCAGTTATAGAATTTCCATTGAATTCTGCTTTTTCATTGTTCCAACATTTATTTGAAGTATGTCCTATTTTACCACAGTGATTACAAGTAGGTTTCTGATTCCTTTGAGTACCTTGCTTAGAAGATTCACCTTCTCCTTTGTATCCAAGTCCTACTTTTCCTTTTTGCCTATGAAGATTTCGCTCATACAGCTGATTCAAGTCTTCTTGGCTTTTCAGCATTCCTTCATTGATTTTTTTTTCAGCGTTTAGGTCATCCACCAATCTTAGATTGATTTCCTTTTCAGATCTTAGTTCTTCTCTTGTGCTTTCTATTTCTGATCTTAGATTCAGAATTTCCTCATTTGTATGAGAGATCTGATCAATTAGGTTTTCTAGCTGAAGGGTTTTATTTTGGACTTCAATGTTCCTTCCATCTAATTCATCTTTCAACTTGTTTCTTTGTTCCAAGATCTCACAAAATCTTGTAGAGTGTAGCTCTTGTTCTCTTTTTAATTTTCTCACTTCTTCCTGCAGAGACCCATTCTTTTCTAGGAGTTCTTTGACAGCATTGTTTGCTTCATCTGAGCTATTTGAGGGAAAAAGATCTTCAATCTTTTCTTCAATGTAATTCTGATCATTCATCTGATTTGCAAGTTCCTTCCTTCTTCTTAGGGATTGGGAAAGATGTTCTTTTGCTTCTTTAAGTTTAGCTATGGCCATTTCCAGATCTAGCTTTTCATTTTCAATCACCTTGTTCAGTTTGAATACCTCCATTGTCCTGGATCTTCGCTCAAGCTAGTTAAGCTTTGTCTTGAGAACCAATGCTACTCTGATACCAATTGTTGGAAATATTCAGGAATTAACCAAGTTACTGAGAGGGGAGGGGTGAATCAGTAACTCCAAATTTTCTTTCAATTACAGATGTATTAACATGTAATTTACTTTAACCTTTGCATACAGAAAGCATGAAACTTAAAAGCATTCACAATAATGACACATAGATTTGGTTACCCAGAAACCTTCCAAAAAGAAAGTAAAACTGGGGTGGGGATGAAACCCACAAAGCTTTAATACTACAGAATAAAGTTGGCCGGTTAAGGCTTACAATTTGATCACTTCTGATGATCTGCCTTGTTAGGAACAATAAGGATTGCTAAATCCACCCTGTTAAAGGATTTACAAACATACAATGAAGTATGCACTCGGTAAAGAGATTTTACAAAAGACTGTTAAGTCTACCCGGTTAAAGGATTTAGTACTGATTCACCTGTTAGGATGAAACAGTAGATCTCTTGCTTTGCAACTGGATTACTGATTGAGATTCGCTGATGTACTGATCACCTTCTGTGATGAATTTGTCTTTGTTGTTCCTTATACTGCTGAAGCCCTTTGTAATTCGCTTATCTCTGCCTTTCTTTCTTTTTCACATATATGCTTACTTACATTCTTCTTGACATTTTTACAACATTGTTTATATACAAGTCTTAAACAATTAATTACAATTACAATTACAAAGTCGGCTTGACAAATAAACATAAGTGCTACTAAGTCGGCCCAAGTATGGTTACACGGTTCCTTCAAACTAACTCGGTGACTTTCTGATACTCGGTGTCCACTGCATTACTCGGCATCGTCATGCACTCGGTAGAAGTGAAGGCACGGTTCATACTGACCACTCGGTAGGTTTTAAACTCGGTAAATACTAGTGACTCAGTAGACATGATGTTACTTGATTTACACTATCCTGCTCGGTTTGTACTAACTTGCTCGATTTGCACTATTTTGCTCGATTTGCACTGTTTGCTCGGTTTGCACTGTCTGTTCGGTTTGCACTGTCTGCTCGGTTTGCACTGTCTGCTCAGTTTGCACTGTCTGCTCAGTTTGCACCCAAAATGCAAATAAGTGTTGTCACTAGTGGCAATTCTGCTTAATGCCAACAGGTATGTGCAGGATCATGGTATGTCAAAAAGTGGCGATGTGAAAAATAAGTCCTGCTTGATAGACTCTTTGAAAAACAAATATAACTTTCAAACAATATAAAATTTTTAAAATTTGAAATATAAATCACATTATATTCTTCACCTAATACAATAATAATAAACAATTATTTAAATTTGATGAAGTTTAGACTAAGTTAAGGTGATCAAAGATGAGATTTTTTATATTCAAAAAAATTTGTAGCAGAAAAATCATAATTAATTATTTACTTGGAAAAAAATACAAAAAAATATGCATCACATTTGGAAATGAGTCTACTACTTTTATCTAGAATCTTATAAAAAAATATTATCATTTGATTTTGTTTAATGTGGTTAGACATACACCTACTTGTTATCTTTCTAGTCCTAATTGATAGACTTATTGAAAAATAGCTATAACTTTCAAACTGTATAACATTTTTGAAATACAAAATATGTGTCACATTCTATGATTTTCCTACTATAAGAAAAATTAAAAAAGTTTTCAATTTGATAAAGTTTAGACTAAGTTAATGTGTTCAGACATGAGATTTTGTGTATTCTGGAAAAGTTCTAGAAGAAAAATCATAATTAATTATTTACTTGGAAAAAAATTACAAAAAATATGTCACATCCAGACATGAGTCTACTACTTATATCTAGAATCTTGTAAAAGAAAATTATCATTTGATTGTATTTAAGGTGGTCAGACATACACCTACTTCTTATTTTTTTCTTGAAATTTTTGTACTACTACATTGAAATTTGAAATTTTCAACATATATAATAAAATTTTTTCAAAAAAGGCCTAGTATATTAGAAACAAAATTCAATTTTCTACAAATTATCTTGTTACATATTTTTTATATAATATTTATAACTTGTTCAAATTTTTATGTCAAATTGCCTAAACCTGATTTTCTAAATTTTCATTGCCACTTAAGGCCTAGTTTGGCATACCATGATCCTGCACATACTTTTATGAAAATCATTTGGCTTAGTTAGAGAACTGTTTGCACTGACCTAAATTTCTTCATCCAATATCTTAATCTTTTCACTAACCTTGGTAGTGAATTGGTCAACAGTGCATAACTTAAATAAAATGTGAATTATTTTGTTACTAGTGGTTTCCAGCATGGTAATAACCTGTGAGAGCTTAACCTTATTTATTGCCACTTCTTGGCTTATTTTCTCTACCAATTTCAATTGAATATTTTCTTCTACCCTTTCCTCTATTCTCTTCTCATCATCAATATCTGGGGCATTTATGTGGCCCATTAGAGTTGCAAGTTGATCAAGGATGGGAGTATCCTCATTAACATTGATCTCAGGAACTACTTGGTATAAAATATCTCTAACGTCATCTAGAATTTTTTTTCTTTTACTCTCATTTTTCAGCTTTTCTTGTAAATCCTTCCTTGTGCACAATTCCCCATATTTTCTTAGTGGCTTGGGGTCTAATGTTCTAAGGTCACATTTAGGTATCTCAATAACCTCATCCAATGTGACTAGACCTTTACCATGTTTCTTTTTCTTCTTCTTCTTCTTCGGTGTTGGTGATTTAGTATATGGAATGAGAGATTTAGTGTCCAAATTTGTCTTCTCAGGCTTGGTTGACACACTTTCTTCCTTAGCTTGCCCGATGACTAGTGTCTCAGTGGTTTTTCCTTGGGCATCTGTAGTGGTTTCTATTATTGTTGATTCTACCAATTTAGTTTCTTTTGGTGCTTTTGTTTCTAGGTCTATTTTCTCAAGCTCATTGGAAGTATTCTGCTCTATTGTCCCCTCTTCCCCTAATGTATCTTTTGGTTGCTTGGGGGTCGAGCCCCCGGGTTCCTTCTGTTTTACAATGTCAATAGCTTGTACTAGAATTGGTAAGTCACCCAGAATTTCACTTATTGTTGCTTCAGTGGGTGCATTCTCCTCAGTTGTATCTGTACTAGTGTTTATGTCTTCATCATCTTTTATGTCACCAGGATCTCCATTTGTGATGCCTTCCATTAATGCATCATTTGTCCCTATTATTATTAACTTCTCGAGAACATCCTTCTATTCTTCTTTGTAAACTGTCGGGTAGAAGTCTATAGCAATGGTAGTATATGCTAACTTGGTGTTTGACATATCAATGGGTTCCTTGGTAGCAAGATTAGCATCATCCAAGTGAATTCCTTTACCTTTCTTTTTACTCTTCTTCTCAGGAGCTACTACCAATGCCAACTTGTCTGCTTCTACTTGGGCTTTTAGAATTGAAGTCCATAGAAGTTTACTGTTTTCATCAACTTCCTCAAGTTTTCCTGCCAGAATATTCAATGCTCTACTCTTTACTAGAAATATATTAGAATATTATGTAATTAATTATTCTATTTCAAGAATTGATAAGGTAGGCATAGCCAATATCAGTGAATGTTCCCTCATCTCACTACTACATTTTTTGGGCCAAATTTTGACAAAAACTTTCGACGGGTAATTTTTTTATAATGAATTTGTTGTTTTTTTTAAATAGGCCCCGATGGTGTCGGTATTCTGTTGGGTTTAAAATTGACCATCAGAATTCGGACAGTTTTAAGGTATAGATAAAAAAAAAAGTGAAGCACCAAATCATTTTTATTTTGATTGAGCAGGAGAAAAGAAGCGAAAGCTAAGCGCGACAGAAGGTATGTGATTTCTTAATCTTTCGAGCCTCTGGCATCATATTCGACCACAAGTTTCAAATGCATTTCATTTTATTTGATCATGAATGCTCTTTGAAATGACCACATTCTACTGGTGTCATGCCCTAGCCAGTGCTTTGTCTCTATTATTTGATGTTATTGGTGCTTGTTCTCAAGGATATCGATTCACTATTTTGAAATGTTTGGATTCACGTTTGTTGATATTAATGATAGGTTTAATGATGTCATTGTATATTGCTGAGATGCTCACTAAAATGACTGCATTGTACTAGTGTCGTGCCCTAGCCCATGCTTTAACTCCATTATTTGATGTTATTGGTGCTTGTTCTCAAGGATATCCATTTTTTTGAAATGTTGACTATGGTTATCAAATGGATAGCCCGTGAGCTTCTAGCTAGGTGCCATTTGTATTGATAGCTTAGGGCATCAAATGTATTGTATCATTGATAGTTGAGACTTTGTTAAAAGGAAATAGAATGATTTTGATTTATTTTCTCTATTTTGATCCCTAAGTGGCTTACAACCCTAGAGAAGTATATGCAGATTTAAGGATGCAATTGTAGGATACATAACAGCTGATAATTCACAAGAAATACATGCATCCAATTTGAATAGAAATTAATGAAAAGAAATAGGGTCCTCAAATGATCCAGTCATCCGGACCTTGACTGTCCCCTCAACCAGTGACCCTTCAAAACTGGGTTATCATGCAATCAGTGAGTGATCCTTCATTCTCATGGTCTACCCTGCATCCAAACATATTGTAAATACATAATACAATGATAACAAGTCTTTCACAATCCCCCTTCCCTCAAGGAACACTATCAACATCTAGACCTTGACTGTCCCCTCAACCAATGACCCTTCAAAATCAGGTTATCATGCAATCAGTGAGTGATCCTTCATTCTCCTGGTCTTCCCTACATCCAAACATATTGGAAATACAAAATACAATGATAAAAAAAATTTCACAATCCCCCTTCCCTCAAGGAAAACTATCAACATCTAGACCTTGATTGTCCCCTCAACCAGTGAGCCTTCAAAACTGGGTTATCATGCAATTAGTGAGTGATCCTTCATTCTCCTAGTCTATCCTACATCCAAACATATTGGAAATACACAATACAATGATAAAAAGTCTTTCACAATCATCCTTCCCTCAAGGAACACTATCAACATCCAAACCTTGATTGTCCCCTCAACCAATGACCCTTAAAAACTGGGTTATCATGCAATCAATGAGTGATCCTTCATTCTCCTGGTCTTCCTTGCCTCCAAAAATATTGGAAATACACAATACAATTATAAAAAGTATTTCACAATCCCCCCTCCCTCAAGGAACACTATCAACATCTGGACCTCGAATGTCCCCTCAACCAATGACCCTTCAAAACTGGGTTCTCATGCAATCAATGAGTGATATTTCATTCTCCTAGCCTGCCCTGCATCCAAACATATTGGAAATACACAATACAATTATAACAAGTCTTTCACAATCCCCATTACCTCAAGGAACACTATCAACATTCAGACCTTGACTATCCCCTCAACCAGTGACCCTTCAAAACTAGGTTATCATGCAATCAGTGAGTTATCAACCATCCCTATATAGATCTCTACTATATATCACTCCATCTTGTAATGACCATAGTGATGAGTAAAACTCTACCAAATCCTTCTACAAAACTAAAGAATTTGGAAAGTGATTCAACCCGTTCATGCGAAGTATTTTTTCCTCAAAGATCAAGGGGAGGCATCCCCATTCTCTTTCTAGAAAAAATGGTACAATCTCTCTGTGATGTGTGAAAATCCATGTCTCCTATTCATCCATGTAAACACCCCATTCATGGTTTTAACTTCCCACAATCCATTTTTGGTGACAAAGAATTAAAAATCAAATTGGATCCTCCTCATAGTTTGCTTGCTCCCTTTCTTATCATCCATATCCAATGTTTCACTGAAGTCATGGCCAAGAATGAAGGTCACCTTACCCATACTATTCATGGATTCTAAAATGTATTTGCAAACTCCTAAAAACTTTTATGTTGCTTCTTGTTCTAGTTTAGTTTCTTTTTGGACTTAGATTTATTTTTCTTGATTGTTCTATTTTCCAAAATTCATCTTAAGCCCCTCCCTGATTAAGACCCCCTCATCCTCAACATGGTCTTCATCACCTATAGTCTTGATTTCATAGATAGGGGACATGTAAATATCTTTAAATACTTCTTCTACCACAATGTCCTCTTGCCCCATCTTCTTGATCTTCCTGGCTAAAGTGGATGAATCCACACACAATAATCCAAAATTAAAGGTTTTGTATCCTTTAATGAATCTCACTCACTAGTAACACATGGACAATCAAACCAGTAGTCTCCAAAGCATTCAATAAGTGAATATGAATGTTTGAAAACTTTCCTTTCAGCTTCCCCAACCACTCCTAATCCGTTAGAGGGATATTTCTAGAATCTCCACTATTCCTATCCTTACCAAAAATTCTTAAACATACTTTATCTAATATGATAATAACATGCTAAACTAAACCAATAGCATGTTCTTCATGTGGTACAAGGAAGATTTGGCTATCAAATCTTCCTTCGTGAAAGCTAAGCGTGAGAGAAGGTATGTGATTTCTTCATCTTTGATTGGTATCTTTGATGGGAAACGTCTTTCGAGCCTCTGACATCATATTCGACTGCAAATTTCAAATGCATTGCATTTTATTTGATCATGAATTCTCATTGAAATGACTGCATTCTACTGGTGTCGTGCCTTAGCTCATGCTTTATCTCCATTATTTTATGTTATTGGTGCTTGTGCTCAAGGATATCGATTCACTATTTTGAAATGTTTGGATTCATGTTTGTTGATATTACAATTCATCATATTAGATAAAGTATGTTTAAGAAGTTTTAGTGTCTAAACACTCAACTAATCCCTCTAACCGATTAGGAGTGGTTGGGGAAGTTGAGAGGAAAGTTTTCAAACATTCATATTCACTTATTGAATGCTTTGGAGACTACTGGTTTGACTGTCCATGCGTTAATGTTTAGAAGAGATCAATAAAGTATTTAAAGACATTCTTACATGTTTGGAGAGGTTTTGAGAGG
Organism: Chamaecyparis obtusa; assembly: GCA_027943335.1. Classification (NCBI taxonomy): domain Eukaryota; kingdom Viridiplantae; phylum Streptophyta; class Pinopsida; order Cupressales; family Cupressaceae; genus Chamaecyparis; species Chamaecyparis obtusa. The sequence continues at coordinate 180,914 of BSBK01005644.1, forward strand.
CACTTATCATGATTGTACCCTCACAAATAGTGACATAGACTGGTTTTACTAAGTTTCCTTTCTCTATTTTGAGGTTTCCTTTCTCTGCCGCAGGGGTACAGTCAGAGGGTTCATTAACAAAATGATCCTTTGAATGGTTACTATGAATATGAATGATTTGATATAGCATATTTCTCATTTGACTTGAAGTTTGGAATAGCTTGTGCAAGGGTGAAAGTACTTTTGATTGTTTTGGTCATGACTGTTCCTCTACACAATCAGGAAATGTAATTGTCTAATGATTATATGTAATGTTGAATGGATTAAATGCTCTATTCTTGGTAGAAGTGAATGGAAGGAATAGTGTTTGTGCTAGGTGTAATTTATTATAAAATTCAATGGATTGAAGAGTTAGCTCCTTGTTTAATGTTAACTGTTCCTGCACAATCCACTCATACAATAGTGAAATGCTATGTGATTGAAAAATTCATACAACTAGTCCTTTGGTGTGTATTAGACATAATATAATTTTCAGTATATTATTATCATTCTATTTCTTTGTTGTAAACATGCCATTGGTTCAGTTTTATAAAAAAAAATTCGTGTTAATTTTTTTTTTCTATTTTTTCCATTTGATAACCACAATAAACATTTCAAAACAATGAATAACATTAAATAATGGATAAAGCATGGGCTAGGGCACAAAACCAATAGATTAAAACTGAACCAATGGCATGTTTACAACAAAGAAATAGAATGATAATAATATGTTGAAAATTCTATTCTATTTAATACACGCCAAAGGACCAGTCCCAACAATTCTTAAACATACTTTATTTTGTTTAAGAATTGTTGGGAGTAGTTTTCAAACAGTCATATTCACTTATTGAATGCTTTGGAGACTAGTGGTTTGACTGTCCATGTGTTGCCAGTGACTAAGATTCATTAAGAAGCATCTCTCTTTTATATACTATCTCAAGTAAGAAATTAAATTTGTTGTTGAAATCAAATGTGTCTCTCCCTTCTTCTTAAGAAATATGTTTAAAAGACTAAATTTTATAGGGAAAAATCAATGTGTCCATAAGGAGAATGTGCCTAGCTAGAGGGAAACCTTGGGTAAAGGACCTATGTCCCCAAGGTTTTGTAATAAATAGGATTATAGTACACAATTGTTGAAAGGATAAATGTTTGATTATATGGTAGGAATTCTGAATTATATATGACCGCCATAAATAGTGTGAATTGATCCAGTGAAAACCATCAACTATAAGGAAAGAATATGATATTAAACAAAATTTTGTAGTAATTATTTACTTTGTTGGCATTTTGTGTGTGAAATGGAAGTTGAAGCTAACAACATTGCTATTATATAGGAACAATGAGTTATTATGAAAGGAATAATGATATGTCTATTAGAATAAGATTTATGTCAAACTTTCTAACTATCCTAAAATTGAAATATTAGAATAATGTGAATTTGTGGGAAATGGTATAGATGTCATATTGAAGATGCGTATAAGGATAAAAATACTTGTAGTTACTCCTCAAATGTGCTTTTATTGAAATGTGTGTACAAAATGTTAGTGGGTTGAACATATTAATTTGATTGAATAAGAGGGTAGCCATATGACTCATGTATTTCTCTCCCTCTATTAAAGAATCTATGACTTTTATTTTGGAAAATGGTAAAATTTAAACAAACTTGTTAATGTTGGGAAAAGATATACTCCTAAGAAGATTATTATGGATTTATAGGATATGGAATTGGTTAAATAAGCTAGTTAATAAGTAATGTTGATGAAATTCTAGCTTAATGAATCATGTTAAAATTTCTTAGGAATATCTTAATGTGTATTCCATCTTGCATGTAAGTTGATATTAGATATTATCCTATAAGTATACCTTAGATCTTATGTGAAAAAATAACTTGTTCCATAAAAGAGATTTTTTTTTATCATGTCAGAAAGGTTACTCACAAAACTATGTGTTGATGTATGTGGAGAATTTAATATTTGAATGGTTTTAGTTTTTAAATGTTCACAAAGGAAGTAGTGTGATAGTAGTATCTTATGTATACCCATTGAGAAGAGATAACCCCTATACTAATCTGTCTCTAGTTTAGAGGATGAATTTTGAATTCTTAAATATATTTTGGAATCCAAACATATTGTAAATACACAATACAATGATAACAAGTCTTTCACAATTCCCCTTCCCTCAAGGAATTCACTATCAAAATCTGAACCTTGACTATCCCCTCAACTAGTGACCCTTCAAAACTGGGTTATCATGCAATCAGTGAGTGATACTTCATTCTCTTGGTCTGCCCTGCATCCAAACATATTGTAAATACACAATACAATGATAAAAAGTCTTTCACAATGCCCCTTCCCTCAAGGAACACTATCAACATCCGAACCTTGATTGTCCCCTCAACTAGTGAGCCTTCAAAACTGGGTTATCATGCAATCAATGACTGATCCTTCATTCTCCTAGTCTGCCCTACATCCAAACATATTGGAAATACACAATACAATGATAACAAGTCTTTCACAATCCACCTTTCCTCAAGGAACACTATCAACTATCCCTATATAGCTCTCTACTATATATAACTCCATCCTGTGATGACCATAGTGATTCTCTTTACCACTGCAAATCTTTGAAGGTTGCTACACTTGGACGGATGTGTACCATTGTTAAGAGAATTGGACCAAGTTTGGCTTACCTCAAATAGGTGATGCAGCATATGGAAAGGTTGTAATCTATTGACCAAATACCAAGACAATTTTGATCTGTGGGTACCCTAATGTTGGCAAGATTTCTTTTATTAATTATGATGAGTTGTATCATTCCCATCATGTCCCATGCTTGCACCACGTGTACCCTCAAATATAGGATGTAAATAATTATTCTCTTCTTGACCAAAGGCTACCATATCTTGAGGTAGTGGAGTTATGTCACTGTTATGAACTCAAAATTATAGTCATACCCTAGTGACAAATTTTAAATGGATAAAAGAACCTTTTTTGTGCAATGGTTGATCAAGCCCAACCTTTATATCTTGAATGCCAATTCTAGATGCCTCTTCTTTACTGATTAATCCATGTGACAAATTTTCAAACTTGTTAGAATGAGGAAAGGAGCCTCTATTGTCCAAAATTCAAAACTTGGGACTTTTCTTTCCTTCCATCTTTAGATTCACCACACACCACTAAATTTAGATTTTCCTCATCTTCAGAATCACCACACACCAATTCATGTTCTTCACCAATTGATGATACAAAATCAATCTTTGAGCAATCTTAATACTCATCAAACCTCTCTTGAATGTCCTCACTACAAGGCACATGTCATCTTCATTGCATCTTATTTTTATTTCATGTTTTAATCTTTAAGAACTTGATCAATAACATAGGTTTTAATGAAATATCAATTTGATTTGTGAAGTTTTTGTTCTTTACAAATTTGAAAGGCTCTAATATCAATTTCATTATGTTTTCAAATCAATTACCTATCACCGTATCCCTTGCAACGGAGAGAAGCCAAACACATAAAGAACAGGCACATAAACATGACAGCTGAAAAACTTAAATGGAATACACCAAGAAGTACCAAATGATGAATTCTTAATTGTTGTAATGGAAAAGTATCAAAACCATCCATTTCTAGAACTTGATTTTCTAGTCTAAATGAATTTTCTATAGTCGTAATGATTTTTCTAGAACTTGATTTTCTAGTCTTAATGAATTTTCTATAGTCGTAATGATTTTTCTAGAACTTGATTTTCTAGTCTTAATGATTTTTCTATAGTCCTAATGATTTTTCTATAGTCTTAATGATTTTTCTTTCATCCTAATGTTTGTTTCTCTTGATAAATTAGGCCTTGTATTTGAATTTTTGTTCACTATTTTATTTCACCTTAATATTTCATTCATTTTTCATATACACAAAGACTACATGTGCTGATAAAAAAATGAGCTATTTGATTTAGGTTAACTATTCATGATTGTAAATGGTCAATATTCCTAATCGTACTCCTTGGTGCATTCCATTTTAAAATAATCATGTTTCTATGGCTATGATAAATGTCCCTTTGTGTTGAGAAAATTAGAGTTGAAAAAATGGTTGCAAACAAATCATCCTTCTTCCACCAACATTCTAGTCAATGTACAAGTAACGAGTCATTCCATTCAAGAAAGACCATGTTTGACAATATCAACCCAGAACAAAAAAGGGAGTATGCAGAATTTAGTGATTGTATCTTCCATTAGAGCCACTTCATATGCACATGTGATGAACATGCATATTTTCTTGAGCGCTATTGGGAGCTTACCCAGAAACACATGTACTATTGTGAAAATCACCAGAAATCTATTTTTTGTTGGGTCTAGCTCCCAGTATTGCTTGGTCAAATATGTATGTTTTTCACCTATGCATATACCTTCTATGATCAACACTTACATGCACATGTGATGAACATTCAAATTTGTCTTAGCTTTGATGAACATTCAGAGTCACAAGTCTTAAGATTGTACCTAATATAGCCAAGCTTCATTCAATGGTACATTCAAACATGAAACAAACCATTCTTAAACCATATTAAACTAGTAAACCAAAGGACATACTGATTATAAGTAAACTAGTAAACCAAAGGGCATGCTTTTAATACTGAGTCTCTATTTGTTGGGCATACTGATTATAAGTATTTGACATATATCAAAAATGTTTCTAATTAAGGTTGGTGGGATGATTAGGCCTATCCTAAAAAAGGACTCTCAAATCATTATGCTTTCAAATCAATTACCTATTGACATATCCCTTGCGAGGGAGAGAAGCCAAACACATAAATAACATGCACATAAACATGGAAGCTGAAAAACTTAAATGGAATACACTAAGAAGTACCAAATGATGAATGCTCAATTGGTGTAATGGAAAAGCATCAGAACCATCCATTTCTAGAACTTTATTTTCTAGTCTAAATGATTTTCTATAGTCGTAATGATTTTTCTAGAACTTGATTTTCTAGTCTTAATGATTTTTCTATAGTCCTAATGATTTTTCTATAGTCTTAATGATTTTTCTTTCATCCTAATGTTTGTTTCTCTTGATAAATTGGGCCTTGAATTTGAATTTGTGTTCACTGTTTTATTTCAGCTTCATATTTCATTCATTTTTCATATACATGGAGACTACACATGCTGATAAAAAAATGAGCTATTTGATTATTCACTATTCATGATTGTAAATGGTCAATATTTCTGATGGTACTCCTTGGTGTATTCCATTTAAAAATAATCATATTTATATGACTATAATAAATGTCCCTCTGTGGGCCTATGAACTGTGGGCTTAGTTCCATGTTTTCTTTCATTCTTGATATTGAAATGTTAAATATGGGCTGCATACAGAGGTATTATGTGTATCATTGTTGGTGATTATTTAATTGCAATATTTTCTTTTTTATTTTATTTATTTATTTTCTTGTTGTTTCTTTTCCATTTCTACAATATGGACATGTACTTTGCTTTGAGCACTATGCTTTATGTTGTGGGCTACAAGGCAAAGCCATTAGGCCTCTGTGAAAGTCTGAAGCTATTTAGCCTATTAATACCCTTGGTATTTTGGACCACCCCTTGGAGGACAGGAACACCATAGAGATGTTCAATATTATTACCTTGGCTCATTTGAAGGTGGTTATTATGTTTTTCCTTGATGTTTCAAGGTTCTTTGGTTATAGTATTGCACAATAGACAACTCTGTTTCACAGCATAAAACCTCTATTTTCCAATAAGCCTCTTATTGTAGTTTGTAATAAGATTGATTTGCAACCACTAGAGACTACAAGCTTGAAGAAGTAGTATATTTTGGCAAATGAAGAGTGGAAAGAAGATTATATTCGTGAGATCATGGATGGACACAATGTTGCAGACTTTATTGATCCAGATATCTTGCAGAGGCTTGAAGAACTAGAGAGGGAAGAAGGGCTTAGGATGGCAGCTGAGGGTGACAAGGATGATGAGATGGGGGAAGTGGAGTTGAATCCTAATGAAAAGGAAGCTCTAGCTATAATTAGGAAGAAGAATAAGATACTTATCATTGAACACAAATTGAAGAAGAGTAATGTAGAGAGCACACCTACCATACCAAGGAAGTTTGACAAGAAAAAGGAATATGGCTTAAACAGAATAGGAAGACATCTTTCTAGCCTGAGCTTGGATCCTTTGACAATTAGCTTGATAATAAATGAAGTAGATGAAAGCTAAGCAATTAGATTCCAAGAAAAATCTCATAAATGAACTGTGTACCCCCAATTCTTGTGCCCTTTGCGCGTACCCAAAGGATATATTTGAAACAACAAGGGTAAGGCTTAAAGAAGTTAATTTTGCATCACTAGATAGATCTTTAAGCCTCACCCTTGTGTTTCAAATTTATCCTTTGGGTACGCACAAAGGCCACAAGAATTAAGGTATGCATAGCTCATTCATGGGATTTTTATTAGGAAGCTAATTTCTCATATGTCATCTAGTTCATTGTTATGAAGGTAATTGTCATAGGATCTAGGCCCAAGCTAGAAATATGTCTTCCCAAACACATAAAAAACATGCACATAAACACATATAACAGTTGAGAAACATAAATGTAGATATTACAATAATTAAGAAACATAAATTTAGGCATCATGGTCACAATTTTTTGGAGACAACCTAATTTAGTTGTATACCCAGACGATGCAAAGCAACTACTACTCCTCTGATTCTAGAGGAGTAGTGGTTGCTTTGCATCATCTGGATATACCACTCAATTAGGTTGTCTCTAAAAACTTGTGACCATGATGCCTACATTTATGTTTCTTAGCTATTGTGTCCCAGGACCCCTTATGACACTTTATGACCCCTAAGAATACACATCTTAGAGGTCTTAAAATGTCATAAAGGGTCATAAGAGGCTCCTAGGAGGGGCCAGATGAGCTTCCACCTTCACGTGGTTGGCCCTGTTAAGTAGATAATGTTAAACTATTCTTGAAACAAAGAGAAGCTAAATAATTTAAGGTCTCAGTCCACAGAGATGGTGAAAAACAATGGGAATCAATGATGGAGAGTTTTTAGATACTGAGAAGATGTATATGCGGTGGAGGCCATAAGGAATTTTTGTGGAGATTTCCTAGAGAGGGTTTCCATATTGAGTACCAGTACAGAGATGATGATTTAGTACTATGTCTATAAAACCTTCATGAATATCCATTTTTTGGCCTCCACTCATACCTCTTCTAAGAATCTAGAAAATTTGGATACTGTTTCTCATCCATGCATGAAATGTGCTAGTGATCGTATAAAATTACTTATGCGAGATTGGGATCAATTATGAGAAGGTAAACAATAAGATAATTTTATTGTATCTTTCATTTCTTTTATCCATTCATATTTTATGCCTTCTCTTATATTGGATACTATGCAGTGTACATAAAGGCAAGGTAGTGATTATTCTCAACAATCGATGGGTACAAGTCTTCCAGCCCTTACCCAGTAGCTAGGACTAAAGGTAGAAAAGCTCAAGAGACCATCATAGTTGGTCTCCATCCTTGGTCTATATACTGACAAAACATTTTACATTTTGTTAGCTCATCAAATGTAGTGATTTGAAAGAATTTAATGCATGATATTTTCAAGTTTAACGTACATTATTTTAGTTTGACGCTGAATGAATTTATCTACTTCATGCACTTGTAAACATCAAGAACATCCATAAAGAAGCATCCCCTCCCATGGCTTGAGTAATGTAGGCCATGGGAGGAGATGCTTCTTTATGGCTATGCTCATAGTTTACAAGTGCACAGAGTCAATAAATTCATGTGATGTCGACTTAAATAATATACGTTATGATAAAATTATTCTATTAAATTCTTTCGAATTCCCTCATTTGATGAGCTAATGAAATGTAAAATTTGTTGTCAGTATATGGACCAAAGATAGAGACCAACTATGATGGTCTCTTGAGCTTTGTTATTTTTACTATGCTAATCAGTCTCTTTTTTGACAGGTAGTAATCCTTTTTTGACAAAAGATATATTCATCTGATGGTTGCTTATGTCAGTACTTGATTACCTATCATTGGATATCTAACTAGCAACCATCAAATAGAACCCCAATCTGACAGATTGGTGCGACCAGACTACTATACCTCCGACAGGTACTTCTGTCGAACATCTATTGAATATTCGTCACCTTTTCGACTGACGAAACATCATAAGAAGCATTTTTTGACAGGTCAGTCCAATAATAAAATTTTTATTTATGTGGCCAATTTCGATGGGCAGTGATGTCAGAATACTGATGGTTATCACTTATATCACCATTTCCAATGCAAAAATGCTAACGGACAGTTGTGCCGAAGTTTTGATAAATGGCCGTTGAAAATCTGACAAATGGTCATCAGAATTTGAACTCAAATGTACTAGTGTCTTATTTTTGGCATGCAAGGCATAAGTCCATCTTCCAGACACTTTCTCATACAAACCCTTAGGTACATACCTAGAAAACTTAATAGGTACATTTTTAAATTTTATCATCATTTGTATGATGGCCTCTTCTATCTTTTCCTAATCCTCGGTAGTCATATGTACATGTACCGACTCAATTTAGGGTTACTAAGAGCACTAGTTTCCTTTTTAGTTTCTACTAATTCTGTTAGGAATAACAGTCCACCAATACAACTAAGAGGGGGTGCTAAATCAGTTGTATGATAGATTATTAAACTTTAAACTTTTAATAGCAGCAATATCAAATCAAATGAGCACAATAAAACAATATTTGTTGTCGAGGAAACCCTGTTAAAGGTAAAACCCAGTGGCAATTAATACCCACTAATGATGTACTGAGAGTATAGTATTCTTGTTAGAAGATCTAGGCATGTTGGGAGCTGATTAAAACATTACAGTACACAGTCCTTGGTATAGGGAAAACCCTATTAGGAGTCAAGAAAAGAAGGGTAGGCTCACTGCCCAAAGAAGGTTATGTCCACCTTCATAACTGACTATTTGCAACACAAGTGTATATGAATAAATACACAATATTTTGAACTATCTTATAGCAATGGTCTTTTCTTGATCAATTCCAATGAAGTATATAATTAGCCTCTACTCTACATCCAGCAGACTCAAGCTCGTAGCTTCCACACTTCTCTTTTACATTACATACAATCTCTGCATATCTCTTCTCAAAAGAAAATATATTACATATATACCCTATTACAAAATAAATAATCAGGTCGGCCAATTAGGCTTTCCTATTAAAAATAATAACATAACTCATTTCTAAGATATACATGTTATCTAAAACAAGTATACAAAAATTACAATTCATGTTCAACTAAGGACTGACATCCTTAAATCATGTTCGCCATCCATAATACATGCTACATCTTTGAAGTCAGCTTCCAAATAGGTCATCTCTAGAACACACGCCATAGGTGACATCATTTTTCTTTTTTGTACCTTGTGTAGAACATTGAACATTTTTCAATACCATGTCTGTCATCCCTTAAGTTCACATACACTAAATCTTCATCAGCTGTAAGATATTCCCAAAACTCAGAGACTTCCTCTATCAACTTCTACTTGTCACTCTCTAGTAACCACTCTTCACCAAATCTTCTATAACTTAACCAATATGCTATATTACATCATGCAACCTTAGATATAAGATTACAACACCTTTCAGTACACACAACTGAGTTCTTACATTCTGAAACATATGTACATTGTCCATACACTGTAATAACCAACCTGTTCTATTCATGAGAAACATATGTTGACATCAGTGACAAAACAAGAATGAAAATAATAGTATCACTGAACGTAGTGATTAAATATATTAAATGTATCAAAAATCTCCCCAATGCATTAGTAATATACAAAAATTTCCCTCTTTTGTATTAATGGCAACATGTGGGAAAATCTATCATCCCAAAAGTATTCTCTCAGTACCTTTACTACATAATCTCTTTCCTCAATACATAATCTCTTCCCTATAGGATTTTCACATAGTCTCTTTCACCCTTTGACAACAATGGAAAAGGGTTCCATAAGTCACCAACTATTTTCAATAACTATCTTCTGCGATCACTCCCCCTGAGGAGTAGATCCCTACATCAAGTCTAGAATATGATAAAGCTCTGAAAACCTCTGGACTGATGCATCCCTGCATCATTTAATTTTGACTAGGAGGGGCCTCAACCCCAAGCATACCTTTGATATACTCAAAGGCATCTTTTGGAAATGGCTTTGTAAAGGTGTCTAATCTCTGTTCCTTTGTGCTGATGTATTCCAATCTTATTTCCTTCTCTACCACCTTGTCTCTCAAGAAGTGATACTTGATAGAAATATGTTTATTTTTAGAGTGCATCACATGATTCTTTGACATATTTACTATACTAGTGTTATCAAAATGGATAACCACTGGTTCATCAAAATTTATTCAAATGTATTTCAACATTTGTTTCATCCAAAAAATTTGGGTGTAGTTAATAGAAGCATAAACATATTCTGATTCTATAGTAGATTGAGCTATACAATCTTGTTTTTTACTTAGCCATGAAACCAACTTTTTCCAAAGGAAAAATGAACCTCCACTAGTACTCTTCCTATCATCAATATTCTCTTCCCAATCAGCATCAATATAAGCATGAATTTTAAACTTATCATTTTTGTCATACCATAAGCAATATTGATTTGTCCCTTTCAGATATCTAAATATCCTTTTCACAGCAGCTAGGTGTGTCTCTTTAGGTTCTGCCTAATATCTAGCCACATTTCCAACAACATTAGCAATATACATTCTGGTGTGAGTTAGATATTGTAATCCACCAACCATTGATCTATACTTAGTCTAAAAAATAAACTTTGTCTCATCATTACTTGATAGTTTATGACTAGTCACCATGGGTGTACCAACTAGTTTACAGTCTTCCATTCCAAACTTCTTTAACATTTCTTTAAGATACTTAGTCTAAGAAATAAAAATGACATTTTTGTTCTAATTTATTTGTAGTCTTAGAAATAATTTCATTTCACCTATCATGGACATCTCAAATTCATTTTCCATCTCTTTAGAAAACTTCTTACATAATTCATCATTGCCTCCAAAGATAATATCATAAAAAAAAACTTCTATTATCAAAACTCCATCTTCACTAGTTCTTAAATACAAGTTACTGTCAACATTACCTTTCCTGAACCCAAGGAAAAGTAAGTATTTTTCTAACCTTGCATGCAAAGCCCTTGGAGCTTGCTTCAGTCCATATAGTGCCTTCTTCAACTTGCATACCATGTCTTCATCTTCAGATAGAGGAAATCCATCAGGTTGTTTTATGTATACTTCCTCTTCAAGATCGCCATTCAAAAATCTAGATTTCACATCCATATGATGTACCTTGAATTTTTTATGTGTAGTCTTTGGTTCAACTTGAGAAATAAAACAAATTTCTTCTCTAGCCTTTGATCTAGTCATTACTCCTCTATTTGTATTACCAATAATTACTTTTCAAGATGATTTATCTTTACATACCTTGGAGTCTTAGGAATCTCAGTAGCTTCATATGTATCATCATCACAAGTTTCATGTTCACATTTAGTTTAAACAAGTTCTTCTTCTTCTGTAGTAGTGGCCTCCTTGATCTCTGTATTTAGATTACGATCATACATTCTCTCTTGTATCTAAAACCTTTCATCTATCTTCAGATTGTTACTTTCAATCATCTTTCTTAATCTCAGATTGAAACATTTGTAAGCCCTTCTCTTAGTAGAATAACCAAGGAAAATTCCTTCATCACTTCTAGCATCAAATTTCTCTATCTCATCATCTCTCTCGATATAGCATTTACTACCAAATATTCTAAAATATTTTATAGTAGGAGAATGATTAAACCATAATTCATAACGATTCTTACTTGTACCTTCTCTGATTTGAATTATGTTTAATGTGTACACCGATGTCCCAACAACTTCTCTCCAATGCATATGAGATATATTTCCTTCAAGCAACATTTTTCTAGCAACATCCAGTATTGTTCTATTCCTACTAAGTATTATCTTGATCCATTCTGACTCAAAATTCATACATAGTCACATACTCTATGATAAGGTTATTCATGGAGTGCACGAATTCATCCTTGAAAGTGAAGTCTAGATTAACCATTGATTCAATGTGTGACCTTATCCTATCTAATCCTACAGGATCCTTCTTACAATAGATGTAAGCATGAATATCTTCAACATGCATAAGTCCCATTGGAGCTCTAGAAAATGCTCCTTCTAAATCATCTAGCACTGAATTAAATGGATGCTTCTTGAATACATATCTTTTCTTGTCTGTGACATCAAAGACTACCAGTGTTTCCATTACTTACTTGCTTCAATGCTTAAGTAGGGTTCCAAAGGGTTTTTGAAATGACACGTTCGAGCTAGTGTTTTGCAAGACTTTTAACACTTCTTTGCTGATGAAACAACTTCAATCCTTCAATACTTTCTGCTATGACCTCCTCTGCTCTCCAAAGGATTGATCTCAAATGTAAAAGTGAAGATAATAGATCTTTGGTAGCTAATAAATCAACTTTCTATAATTAATGCTTGCCTTCATAATACAGGTTGTAATAGTGAATTCTAATCTTATTTCTTACTGTCAATCAAGTTGTGTGATTTTTCATACTACATTAACTAGCAACCAAATAACTAAAACCAAAGGTGCATAATCTGAGGTTGAGTATACCATCTGCGTAGGGGTTTAGAGCTTATCTAGCTCCCCATATGACCATGAGGGTCATTTATCCAGAAGTAGAAGGTGCGTCCATTGTGGATGCATCCACTACTTTGTCACTAACATTGTCTTTCTTTACTTCCATCTAGATCTTTCTCACATCTTCTATAGCTTTCACAAACTTGACTTCTCCAAATTCATCCAATATTGATCCTTGAGACTTATTAAGTATTTCTTATCTTTGCGCTTGTGATTTGCAAAACTTTGAGATGTGTCCAACCTTGTTACAAGAGTGATAAATGACTGGAGGCCTTATATTCCTTGGCGCATTGATGTGAGTTATCATACTGCATTGTCTAGCTGTGTGACTATTGTAATTGTATATCTGACATGTGATGTTCTGAGGAATTCTAGAGTTTTGCTATGGTTGATTTCTCTGATTGTGTTGTGTCTGATTTCTTTGATTTGATCTACAATTCATAGCTCTATGACCAAATTTATAGCATGAATAACAATAACCATTGAAAGGTCTTACCTCTTTACAATCTCTTTCTATATGTTCATGCTTGTTACAGACATAACAAGTTCTATTTACTAGCTTGTGTTCATCTTTAGATGGTTTTGCTTTAGCTTCAGTATGATTTTTCAGTCTTCTTAGTTTCTATAGATTCTTCAAGTGCTTTCAATCTTTCTTACATTGCATAGATTTGAATTTGTGCTTCATTGAATCCAATACCACTAGAATCTCCTTTTATCCTTTGTGCATATATATAAGAATCTAATAGATTAGTACTTGTGTGCAATTTGTCAATATGATTCTTTTCTTCTATCAACTCAAATTCCATCTTTTTCTTGATGTTTTCTAACTCCAATATTTTCATGTTTTCTTGCATAAGTTCTTCATCCAACTGTTTGTTTTCTTTGATTTGTTCTTCATAGGCTTCCTAATTATTAGTTAACTTTTCATCCAAATCTTCAATCTGATCCTTCAAAGATGTATTTTCTTCATTCATATTTTTGACCATTTTTCCCAAATCATTTGTTGAACAATATTTTAAATCTTTTCTCAGTTTCTTGATGAATACTTGTGAGCCACTGACCTTCAATTTCAATTCTTCAATTTCTTTTTTAGCTCTGTCAAGATCTTCAAGAGCTACTTCAAGATTTTTCTTCAGATGTTTCACTTCTCCTGTAGCCATGATCTTCTGAATGACCATTTTTCCCAAATCATTTGTTGAACACTTTTTTTTCTTTTCTTTTCTCAGTTTCTTGATGAATACTTGTGAGCCACTGACCTTCAATTTCAGTTCTTCAATTTCTTTTACAGCTCTGTCAAGATGTTCAAGAGCTACTTCAAGATTTTTCTTCAAATATTTCACTTCTCCTATATCCATGATCTCCTCAAGTGGCTAAACTTATCTTAGTGGAACAAAGCTCTAATACCAATTATTAAGAATGGGAACAGTGAGGGGGGGGGAGGGTGAATCAGTGTTCTATAATCAATGATTTTTTTATTCTTGAAACTTAGCCCAATTACTTAAATATTGAAATGAATAGTAAAGTAAATGAAACATTCAACCATAACCCATAACACAAGATATGTTTATGGGGAAACCTTAGCCAGAGGAAAACCCCGGTGGGAATTAACATCCATGAATAATTGTATTAGTCTTATGAACTTGTTAGAGTTCCTTTGCCCTGTTAGGAGCAGTCATTACAAAGCTGAATACAATAACTTAGTTAGGAGTCTTGATAGAAAAAACCCTATTAGGGGTAGAAGGCTCATTGCCAGAGCTCACTGCTAAATGAAGATGGCTAAAACCTCTTGGTTATCAGATACACACTATATTTGGAAGGGTGAGTTGTTGCTTTGACACTGTTGTTTGATTAGTTCCTTTTGTGTGCTAATGCTCTAACTTCTTTTACAGATTTATCTCATACTGACTGAACTCGCATACTTCTAATCTTCTATATATCTTCCTTACTCTATGTCTCTTAAATACAAAAGTGCATGTCATATATATACGTGCTGAATGGGTGCAACCAAAAATAAATACTATGTTGGCCTAAAACCTAACACATACAATACTTCCAAGATAATTGGCTCAATCATGTTTACATACAATGATAATAACATGTTTAGATCACTATTAAAATAGGTGCATAGCCTTTACAAAATAAAATGATATATGCTAAACAAAAAACTATATGTCAGATGCATGCTCTGTTCTGCTATGTTGCTTAGCTGCTAGTGTCACTTAGACTTGTTGTAACTTATCCATACTATCAAATCTGACCATGCGTTCTTATACTTAGCATATCATAATACTCAAAAGTTTATATACAAGGGCACATACCAAAACTCAGTCATACACATGTACGCTAATGCTCTGATCATCAGGTGCTTCTCTGTCTACTATGTCTTCTATACAGCTGAATTATGATCTTCCAAGTGAGTGCATTGACTAAAAAAGTTCATATGACTTTGTTGTCATAATGACAACATAAAACTTAGTCATATATACTAAGTAAAGTCAACTTGCTAACAGAAACCAACAACCACAATGATTATAATGTAGACAACATACAGGTATAGAAAATGTGAAATGTTTTTAGTTGATGCAAGATTGCTCAAAGACCCAAGATGCTCTTGCATCACTATAGTCCCACTCTAGGTAATATATGTACTATTACAAGCCATTTATATTGTGTGTGAGTGTTTACACCTTCATGAAATTAGACCAATTAGCAACAATTCAATGGAAATTTAATCTAAAGAATTGTATTTAACATCCATATCATCTCATGGTTCTCTATCTAAGCTTGGTAAGTAGATCTCTCAACCTTATTCTCTACTAGTGACAATCCTAGAATGAGAAAATTATGATAAAATACCTAAATCTAGCTCCCAATTCTCAATTTGATACAAAGATTAACTCAAATGCTCATGATAATGCTCTCAAATCTCACTATTTTCTCTCAAAATTCTCAAGATATTTCTCAATTGCTCTCAATTGATCTCAAATTGCCTATATTGATGATGCTATGCATTCAAATTTTCTAGGATCGTTATGCTCTCAAAATGACTTCTATTTATAGTAAAATCCCAAGGGTAGGGGATAGAGTGACTTGATCATGGTTTAGCCTTGGTTGAGTCAAAAGCTTTGAAATGTTTTTAAATGGGTGGACAATTTAAATGATTGTCTCAAAGGTTTGGACAAGTAGACAAATTTGAGTGGTTGAGATTCAAAGTTGAAAATGTGTAATTGAGATTCAATAATTTGGAATGATCCATGTAAATTGTGTTCTCAATTCTTATTGGTTTCTATAATTATGTTTAAAGATATTAGGATTAATTAAATTCCATCAATTAATTAAATTAGCCATGTAAGGGAAATAGGTTTAATTTGATTTTTGATTTAAAACTATACAATGAATTGATTAAAATCAATTATATAGTGTGATTGATCCCTTTAAGCTTATATTTAATTATTTGATGATATGACTTGGTTGCCATAATGACAACATAAAACTTAGTCATATATACTAAGTAAAGTCAACTTGCCAATAGAAACCAACAACCACAATGATTATAATGTAGACAACATACAGGTACATAAAACATGAAATGTTTTTGGTTGATGCAAGATTTCTCAAAGACCCAAGATGCTCTTGCATCACTATAGTCCCACTCTAGGTAATATATGTACTATTACAAGCCATTTATATTGTGTGTGAGTGTTTACACCTTCATGAAATTAGGCCAATTAGCAACAATTCAATGAAAATACAATGGAAATTTAATCTAAAGAATTGTATTTAACATCCATATCATCTCATGGTTCTCTATCTAAGCTTGGTAAGTAGATATCTCGGCCTTATTCTCTACTAGTGACAATCCTAGAATGAGAAAATTATGATAAAATGCCTAAATCTAGCTCTCAATTCTCAATTTGATACAAATATTAACTCAAATGCTCATGATAATGCTCTCAAATCTCACTATTTTCTCTCAAAATGCTCAAGATATTTCTCAATTGCTCTCAATTTCTCTCAAATTTCCTATAGTGATGATGCTATGCATTCAAATTTTCTAGGATCCTTATGCTCTCAAAATGACTTTTATTTATAGTAAAATCCCAAGGGTAGGGGGTAGAGTGACTTGATCAATGTTTAGCCTTGGTTGAGTCAAAAGCTTTGAAATGTTTTTAAATGGGGGGACAATTTAAATGATTGTCTCAAAGGTTTGGACAAGTAAACAAATTTGAGTGGTTGAGATTCAAAGTTAAAAATGTGTGATTGAGATTTAATAATTTGGAGTGATCCATGTGCATTGTGTTCTCAATTCTTATTGGCTTCTCAAATTATGTTAAAAGATATTAGGATTAATTAAATTTCATCAATTAATTAAATTAGCCATGTAAGGGAAATAGGTTCAATTTTATTTTTGATTTAAAACTATACAATTAATTGATTGAAATCAATTATATAGTGTGATTAATCCCTTTAAGCTTGTATTTAATTATTTGATATCATGATTTGATTTGAATGATTTTTCCCAATTTTGATTAATAAATGTCCATTTGAAATTGATTTGATCCATTTTGATGAAAATTACAGCATTTGGTTAAGATTATGCAATTTTGAATGATTCTAAGACACCTGCCCAATTTTGGGTGTCTACAAATACCCCTCTTTGAATTGATGTGCGTAGCACATTGATTCAAAGAAAATTGCATGTCCTAATCACTGATTCGATACTTGATTGATTGATACAAAACTGATTTGAAACCTAATTTGAAACTGATTTGAAAAATGATACAACATGCTCCACTAATAATAGTTCAAAATTTTAATGCCCCAGATTCAATATTGATGCATATTTGATACTATGATGATGCCCCCTTAGAAATGAAACAAATTGATCTCTGGATAGAAAAATATGATGAAATTGATTAAAAATAGATCAAATATACTTTCATTTCTAAAAAACATCAATGATAATCGAGGCCTCAACAAATGACCCAGTTTGATATATGTGTAGATATAGATCAAAAGGTCAAATTTTTTGTCAAAATTAGGTCAAATAGCATAAATAGGTTGAAAACCCCAAATTTACTATTCATTTGCACTTTTTACTATTGAGATTTTGCTCTGATCTTGATAAAGTTGATTGTGATGGTTGTCCCTATTTGAGAGCATCGTTTCAAGAGAGGATGACAATATCAGAGACCATTGGATTACGGACCTCTAGTAAGTGACTCTTCTATGCACCCTAAAATGGTTGCCTAGACTTTGGGCCCCCATTTAGCAATTTATCAAATCCCTGAATCAATATTTTTTAAAAATCAACATTTTTCAAATTATATCAATTTCCTTGATCAAGTCCTATTTTATCATATTCGATTATTTCTTGGGCTAACCATTTTATCCTAAGTCTTTATTTATTTAAAAGGAATATTTCCTCCCCTTTTAATAAATAAAAAGCCCCCACTTTTCCTCTTATCCTATGTTGCACAAATAAAACATTATTCTTATTTTACAAAAAAGAAGAAAAGTACTTTTTGTCTTAAATGGACACAAAAGTCAACTCTTATTTTCCCATTGGAGGATATTTGTGCACATGGATTGCTCATCTTTGATGCTCCACCGTTGATTAAGTCTTTTGCCTCTTAATCTCCATTGTCCATTGCTTTTCATTTCCTATAAAAGAAGAGCTCTTTTCCTCATTTGTAGATATCATTCATTCATATTTTATGCTAATGTTATGCTGCAGGTTTTCTAGGTCACTTGGAGCTCTTTGAAGACATTCTTGCATTCAAGCTTTGAAGACATTGTTGTTGCATCTCATTTAGCTTTCTTTTAGTAGTTGCATAATCATGGCATTCTTAGTATAGATTTCCTTTATGCAATAGATTAGTCTCACATAGCTTAATTAGGAGGGATTGTAAGACTTCTACTTTCCTTTCATAGGCTAGCTTGTTCTTTCCTTTCATAGATTAGTTACATTGTTCTTTCATTTTCATAGACTAGTTTGCATCTTCATTCTTAGTTTACTTGCATTGCATTTCATTTGATTCTTTGGGATATTGGCATTCTTGCTCTTGTCTTCACTTGAATCTCTCATTGTCTGGTTGACTAGCAAGGTCATTAGCTTCATAGCTCTAGCTAAGAGCAATTTTACAATCTTACAACTCCATACATAGAGAGCTATGGATTTATTTTTGAGACCTCATTCTTGAGTGTTCTTGATTGTAAGGATTCATAGAAGTGCACTACTTTTGTGTGTACATTTATAGCACCCACCGTGGGGCAGAACATTAGCATTTTGTCCTTTATTTTCTGAATTTTCATCAAAAATTTTGTCAATTTTTGGCTTTATTTTTGGTCTCTGGTTTTCTATCTCAGAGTGTCATGCGACACTTTTCACCAGTGTCATGCGACAGTTTCCTATATAGCAGTGTGACACTTTACCAATTAAAAGTGTCACCCTGTTTGACAGAAAGTGTCACTCTATTTTATGCATTCTATCGCCTACCAGTAAGGAGAATTGTCACCCCAGGACAAACTATCACCCCCATATGTGAAGAAGTGTCCTGCGACATTTCTGGTGACTGTACTGTCACCTGTACCTGATAGTGAGTTTTTTTAGACCTTTTTAGCTGAGTTTAGATTAATTCATTTACTAGTTTGATTTATTGTAGTTATATAGATTTCATTTGCAGATTTCATTTGGATTTTGGATCTAAACAGAACCTCTCATTTGTTTGGCTTAAATGTTTACTTTCTTTCATAGGCACATCTCTTTTATGCTCTTAATGGTGAATGAAAGACATAGATTTGTTTCTACAAGTTTGTGTAAGTGAATGCTTCTTGGTTTCCAATATAAAATATCTCATTGAGTGATTGGGGGCATGGATTCATTCCTTGTTTACATAGGGAGTTAAATGCACCACTTTGTGGACTCACTCTATGTTTTCTTGGAAAGTTAAATATTCCATTGATTCAACCCTTTTTCATTTTTCAGTAGTATTAATAAGCAACTTTAGAGTACTTTTGATTGATCTTGTTAGCTAAATTGGGTTGTTGGACTCGCTTATTTCTAATCACCCCTCATTTCTGCCTTTTGGATGCAAGGTCAGCATTCATACATAGGGGAGGGGTCTACTTGAAAAGAGCATTAAGTGTTCCACAAAGTTTCCCCCTTTTTATGCTTTCTTGATCTCATTAGTTTTTTAAGGTGTGGACTCACCTTGAGTTTTTGTGAGTTAAATGTTCCACTTTTTTGGACTCACTTCACACTCACTTGAAGAGTACTTTTGATTGATCTTGTTGGCTACATTGGGTTGACTCACTTATTTATAATTTCCCCTCATTTCCACCTTTTGGATGCAAGGTCAGCATTCATACATAGGGGAGGGGTCTACTTGAAAAGAGTGTTAAGTGTTCCACAAAGTTCTCCCTTTTATGCTTTCTTGATCTCATTAGTTTTCTAAAGTGTTGACTTGCTTTGAGTTTGTGTGAAGAGTTAAATGTTCCACTTTTTGGACTCACTTCACATTTACTTGGTGAGTTAAGTATTCCACCTTTAGTGCTTTAAATACTTTTGATAGTGGATTTCTTAGAGCTAATTGGATTTTGGATTGTTCTAACCTTGTTGGCCTAACAAGTTGTGGTTGTAGGTGCATTAGCTTTGCCATATTGCATTCAAAAAAAAGGCTACTAATGGTTTTTGTAGGGCTGCCCTAAGCATAAAAATCCAATCAAGTGCTTGTTTAATTTCTTTCTATATTGAGTGTGGCATATACTAGATGTTTCATTTCATAGGCACTTAATATCTTGTTGTAGGAATTCTTGGGTGGTAGGAGAAGTATGCTCTTCACCCTTGTGGTGAACCATAAAATATTGACCCATCTTTGGATTTTGAAAGAAAGAGGGTAATTGAACCTTTGCTTGGTGTGTTTGGGAGAAAGCTTTGAGATAAGGGGAGTATGCTCTTCACCCTTGTGGTGAGACAAAATCCTTGAATCTCATAAGTTGATCCATTTTTGTTTAGATTGTTAGAATCCTTTAGTGGGCCTGCTTTTGAGCAATCAAGAGGAATGACCCAAGTGGGGACAAGCTTATTGTTGGCTATTCTAACCCACTAGAAACTCAAGGCTATCAAGGACACAAAACCTTGGTAGACGTAGCGCTTGTCTTCGCTTGATGTGAGTACTTATGGGATTGTGACCATGATGAAAGTATTGAGCAAGAATTCTTAAGGTACTCTTGAGGTTGTGAGGTCCCAGTCCTTTATGAGGAGCAAGAGGGGTACTACGAATAGAAGCCCTTACTAAGAATCATAGATAGAGGCCACCCTATTTTTCTGCTTAGTTTCTTGGTGCAAGGATTGATCCAAGTGGAATAACCTAGATTACCCCAAGATTACTCACCATATGTGTTCCTTTGGTTGTGTCTTTGCCACTTCCATGACAAAGCCAATATCTATTGTGGGCAACAACTTTGTGTGAGGCAAGGGAGCATCAAGTGTGGGCCAAGTTATTAAGTATTGAGCCTTGACTTTCTAGGATAGATATTGCTTGAAGTGTCTTCTATTGTGTAATACCAGTGTTAATGTTCTTGAACATTCAAACAATTGGTAGCATTCATAGGGTGTTTTTCTATTTTGATATCACAAGTGTTTGTCTTGGCAAGGTTGCTTTTGCCCTTGTTTCAAGTGCTTGAAGACATTTTTGATCCCATTCTATTTGCAAACCTATCAATTTACTGCTATCATTGTGATTGGAATTGAAAAATCAACCCTCAAACTAAAAATATTGAACAAACAGGCCTTAAAACTAAGATTTTGACATTCACTAGTCAAAGAGTCATACGACACTAAAAGGCTATCACACCCTATTCTGAGAATTGTCATGCGATAGTTCATCCCTGCACAACTGTCGCCTCGCTTGCCTCGAAAGTGGCGCACTGTTAGCCTGGAAAGTGTCACCCTGTATTGCACAAATTGTCGCCTGGTCTTAAAGTATCACCTAGTTAGCCTGGAAAGTGTTGCCTGAGAATTTTCTATTGTATACCTAGTTTCAGTCATTTTGCAGTTGCTTTTAGTTGGCTGGGTCTTTAGGAAGGTAGCTTATCTTGCTGCTGGAAGCCTGTCTTTACCCTGAATTTCTATTTTTTAGTCCTCTAGGGGAAGTGTCATTCAATTTACAAAGTTTCCTTGGGAAGAATTGTCAAGTTAGAAGATTATTCCTGTTGAGAAAGTATATCTCTAGAGTTGTTAGTAACATTCTTGGAGAATTCTAGTACTCTTTTTGTCCAAATCATTTCCACTCAAATTCAATTTCAATTATACAATTTGGGCTAAGTCCATCCTCCTGATTCAAATGTGCAAGTATATTGATCCTTTGATTTTAGCACCTCTTTGATAGTGTAGGTAATGTCATTTGCAATTTCTATCTTTCCATCTCTTTTGGGACATTAGAGAACTTTAATTATCTTAGTTTGGTGTTGACACTTTGAGAGGTCACCTTATCATCAAGAATCATTTTCTTTCATGTCAGTTACAACAAGGTACCAAGTGAATCAAGGAAAATGACCCCCAATTGTCTTTAATCAGTTACCCTTAGTTAAGACTCGTCAACAGTGAAAGGGAAAAGAGCCCATTTTAGATCAATCCCCTAAAAGTGAGTCTGAGGTTTGTTTTGACCCAAAGAGTAATCCTAACAAATCAAGTTCCTCTTTAGCACCTTTTTCATCAAATATGGACATGAATTACACCTTCACTAGACAACAAAGAGAAGAATGAATCAAACTCTTAATGACATGTTCCAATGACAAAGGGGTGACACAATGTCTGCTGGGTCTTCTTTTGATAGTCTACCTGGATCACCTCCTATCAACACAAGGTATCTAGATGCTCATCAACGAGCTAAGAAACATCATAGACAAGCTCACTCAGATGCACAGTCATAACATGAAGACCAACACAATGAATCTGGTGATGCTCATATCAATGCAGCTAATGTATCCAGACATTCAAGACAACCTTCTCCACTTAGAGACACCTCATGATACACAAGTGATAGGTTGAAGCGCATTGAGAGAGAAAAGAAATCCTTCTTGGATGAACAAGCTGCTAAGGAAGAAAGGTTCAAACAATTGGAGGATGAGGAATAAGCTTTGCTAGACATAAGGAGAAGAGCCACACAAGAAGAACAAGATAGGCTCCTAGCACAACAACTCTATAATCAGTTCAACAATAGGGGTACCAACAGTGGAACCAACTCTCCACCATCTACTCCCTCACCAAGTCCAAGAAGAAGGTCAAGGACCCCATCAAGATCACCTAGTCCTATAGGAAGAAGGACTTCTTGGTATAACCATTGTAGGAGACAATCACCTCCTAGATACTCAAGACGACCCTCCCAATGAGCTCATCATGGCTCTCAACATGGAGGAAGTAATGCCAACTTTGACACTATTGATTTCATGGCAATGCAACAAGAACCATCCTTCCAACAATATGTGGAGAAGTATGTAGAGAAAAATAAGGATCAGTTCTTGGAAAGTTTAATCAATAAGGGTGCAAAAGTCCCATACAACTTTGATGTGGACCAAAAGATTAAGAAGCAAAACCCTTCAACTGATGAGGTGATTAAGCAGATGCAAAAGACTATGGAAAAAATGATGGCTCCTAAGAGTTCCTTCAACTTGGATTCCATATGTCCCAATCCCGTTGACAAAAGTGTGGTTATGGTAGATTTTCCTAGAAAGGTTGAAATCCCCACATATGACAAATATGATGGTAGTGGTGACCCCCATGACCATGTATGATAGTTCTATATCATGAGCTTTGAATTTCATCATGAGGACTCCTACCTTATGAGATTATTCCCAAGGAGCCTTAAAGGCCAAGCTATGGAGTAGTTTACTAACCTTACCCCTCCTGTTAAAACATTCAAAGAACTTGTTCAAAGATTCATGCAACATTTTGCATATAATTTATCAAGGTCAGTCACCATGCTTGATTTGTGTAAATTAAAACAAAATCAAGGGGAACCCTTTGTGACATTTTTACAAAGGTGGAGATGCTTATGCTCCAAGTATTCTAGGACCATCCCTAAGGAAGAAAGGATTGATATAATTGTGAGCAATCTAATGCTAGAATTAAGATATTTTTTTGACACTATGGTAGAAACTGCATGTTGCATCGAGGATGTTTTAAAAGAACAAGGTATTTTGGCCAAAAAAAGTAACAACAACAATGGCCAAAACAATAACAACAATAATAAGGACAAAAATAACTCATATTGGAACAAAAATAAGCACGTAGTCAATGACAGAGTTGTTGACTCTCCACAACCCAAGGAACAAGGAGTTCTTAATCTATCTAATGCAATTCAAGCTATGAAGCTGCAGACATCCTTAGATCAACAAGAGCACAAGCCCAAGTATCAAGATAAATCTAAGTTAGGAAAGAGACAATTCACTAAGCTTGGAGACTCTTATGTGGACATTTTTAAGGCCTTGATTGCTCATAATGTGGTACAACCTCATGATCCTTCAAATTTTCACATACCAGATCCTAAACCTTATTGGTGGAATGAGAAGGCTTACTGTGTATACCACAATGGGATTGGACATGACATTGAAGGTTGTTTTAAACTCAAACATCTTGTTCAAGACCTTATTGAGAATGGGAAATTACAAGTTGATGGATTGACCACAAATGCAGACCACAAGGCCTTTAAGGAGCCCTTGCCTAAGTATGAGAAGGGGGAGACTTCTACAAACAAGAATGGCAAGGCCGCAATCAATTATACCTATACAGCTATAGAAAATGTCATTAATATGCTTGAGGTTGTGGACAATGATGTCAACATGATGAGAGGGAATGATCCCTATGACTATGATGTTACCTCACCTCCAATATTTGATGAAGGACCCGTTGTTGTGCTTAGAGGTCCTCAATCTCGAAGGTCATCTCAACCTCTCAATGTTGTTACTAGGAGTCAGTCCCAAGGTCCTATTATCAGTAGAGGTCCTAATTCTAGCAAATCTAAGCAACCAATGTCCAAAAGTGTTCCTCTCAAATCTGCAGTTGGTCTTGATATGAGTTATAACCTTGTTGATCAGTTACAGTGAATGCCAGCGTAGATTTCCATTTTTGAGCTCTTAGAATTGTCTCCTAGACACAAGTGTGTCCTTGGGGATGCTTTGCATGCAGCAAATGTCCCTAATAATATAGATGTCAACCAATTCCATAACATGGTCAACCACCTTGCTAGCCCACATTATCTTACATTTTCTGAAGAAGATGACAAAGCCTTGATCCATCCACACAATCTTTCCCTTCACATTAAGGTCATGATCCATAAAACCTGTGTTAGGCATGTGTTGATAGATGGGGGTGCTAGGCTCAATATTTTTTCTTTAAGTCTTTTGAAAAACTTGGGTTACTCAGAGCATGCCATTGATACCAAGAAGAAAATTACTATCAAAGCCTATGATGAGGCTGAGAGAAGTTCTAAGGGGTTAGTTGTTCTTCCAGTCAGAATTGATCCTATTGAAAAGGACATTTTGTTTCAAATCATTGATGCTGGTCCTCTAGCATACAACATCCTACTAGGTAGACCATGGATTCACAACATGCAAGTAGTACCGTCTACCTATCACCAATGTGTCAAGTTTCCATACAATGGTGTAGAAGTTTGCATACCAGGTGATAGTACCTTATTTGTTAATGCCATTTCAGTAGGGGCCCATGTTCCCTTAAATAGAGAAGCAAATAATTTTGTGGTGGCTCTTGAACAATGTAAGGATAAATTCAAGTCCATAGACCTTGGTATGGGAGGATATCAAATTGACTCCTTTACAAAATTGCCAATTTCACCTATGTCCTATGGTAAACCATCACAAGAGATGCATCCCTTGTCTTTAGCCATGACTATGTTCGATACTTTTATAGAGTCTTCAGTACCTATTCAGGGTGAGAAAGAAGAGGTGGCTATTAGAGATTGGATATAGAGAGAAGAAAAGTACCTACATAATGAAAAATTTTCTCCATCTCCTAAGACTTATGGGAGAGGATACACATTGGTCACCAACATGGGCTACCCAGGTCATGGCCCTCTTAGTCACAAGTTAGATGCCATGGCTGAACCACTCAACCATGCTCTTTTTGGTCATAGGACTAAGTCAATGGTTGGCCTAGGGTTTGATAATGGAAAGAACAAAAGTGCCCCTATCCTAGCTACAACGGATAGTGATAGTGACTCAGATTATACACCTAATTTTCAAAACCAACAGGACATGATTGATGATTGGGTGCCTTCTACAAATCTCCTTTGGAGGGATTCAGATGACTTAACAATTGTAAGCACAAACACAAATTCTAGAGAAGGGGATACCCTTCACCATCTTGAACCTTCTACATCAAGGCATCCCAAGCCTTCTTGGTGTAAACATCCTAGCAGGGATTCAGAAACAAATTCACATGAGTTCGAATGGGACTCTCTTTTAGATGAAATAGTTGCTTTGGACATGGATGTCATCCACACATATAGTACTCAACCTAATGTGACCAACGAACCTAGTGTAGGACTAGAGGATTGGACTCCTCAAATTGCCTTAGTGGATGACACTTCATTTGGTGAGACGAGCCCTAATTCGAGTATCTTAGAGGGAGACTTGATAGATCCTAACTATGTGATCACTAGAGATAATACCTTTTGTATCAATAATGTTGAACTAGTCATTGAATTACCCCTTGTAAACCATCATTTGATTGATTAGTCACAACTTTGTCAAGAGCCTCAACTCCTCACTTTTCACAATGACTACGAAATAGCTTGCTACCTGAATGTTCTTGAACCTGTAGTCTCTTCCACCAGTGAACCTACAACAAGTATGATAGAGCCAGATATTAAGTACCTCAGTCACAAAATAAAAGAAAAGGAAAAAAAGAGAAATGGTTCTGATGGCGAAAACCACTATGTGGGGGTGTCAGAACCCAAAAAATTAAAAAGAAAGGACATGTCCGAAGGTGAAAAACCTCTTTGAGGCACCTAAGGATGGGGTACTTAATAACCTACCGAGTTATTTCCAAGATAGGTCATCAGTTCTTATTGAGCCTACACAACCAGTAAATTTGACTATAGAAGAGGCTCCATAAGTGATTCATCTAGCTCAGTCCCTATCAGTACAAGAAAAAGAGGCATACACAAAGTTCTTACAAAAGAAGAAAATCATTTTTTCTTGGACATATTCAGACATGCCAGGGCTTGACACTAATCTTATTATGCATCACTTATCCATAGCTCTAGGAATTAAACCAGTAAAATACAAGTTGAGGAAAATGCATCCTCACATAGCTCTCCTTATTAAAGTTGAATTAGAAAAGCTCTTAGGAGTAGGATTTATTAGAGCTATCGACTATGCCAGGTGGATCTCAAATATTGTTCTAGTTTCAAAACATGATGGATCCATTTGTGTATGCACAGACTTCAGAGATCTTAACAAAGCTTTCCCAAAGGATGACTTTCCACTCCCTAACATAGACATGATAGTGGATATGACTGCGGGCTATGAGATATACTCTTTAATGGATGGTTTTTCCGGTTATAACCAAATAAAAATAGCTCCTGAGGATCAAGAAAAGATAGCCTTCACATGTGCATGGGGAACCTATTGTTGGAACTTCATGCCATTTGGATTAAAAAATGCAGGGGCCGCATACCAAAGAGCTATGACCATAATATGTCATGATATGATGCATAAAAACATGGAGGATTATGTGGATTATACCTTGGCCAAGTCTAAGCAAAGGGATACACCCCTAAAATATTTGGAAGTAATTCTAGATCGAATGGAGCAGTTTCAGTTAAGATTGAATCCAAAAAAGTGTGCCTTTGGAGTTACCTCAGGTAAACTTCTAGGATTCATAATTTCAGCCAAAGGAATAGAGGTGGATCCCGAAAAGGTTCAAGTCATATTAGATATGCCACCTCCTAAGAACATTAGTCAAATGAGAAGTCCTCAAGGATGACTCCAATCCATACGGAGGTTTATTTCACAGCTTACAAATAGAGCACAACCATTCAACAAGTCATTGCATAAGGGAGCCACATGTGCTTGGAATGAGGATTTCCAAAAGAGCCTAGATCAAATAAAATAATACTTGGCTAATCCTCCAATTTTGATGCCTCTTATCCCAGGAAAACCATTGATTTTTTACATCTCAATGATAGAATCTTTTTTGGTGGCATTATTGGCTCAACTTGATGATACAGGGAAGGAAATAGCCATCTACTACATAAGTCGTACTCTAGTATCTTATGAGATCAATTATAATAGTATTGAAAAGTCTTGCCTAGCGGTAGTGTTTTCTTCCCAAAAGTTGCGACACTACATGCTTGCCCATACTATACATCTCGTTGCAAAATTTGATCCTCTTAAGTATTTTCTTGGTAAGGTTGCTCTCACAGGTAGACTTGCTAAATGGATGATGGTTTTGTCAGAATTTGATATAGAGTACATTGAGCGTAAGGCTATAAAAGGGCAAGCTATTGCAGATCAACTTGCTGATTTCCCAGTCAAGGATAGCATGCCTATTCAAGTGGAATTCCCAGATGAGCATATCATGTACATGACCATGTGTACTTGGAAAATGTTCTTTAATGGTTCAAATATGCAAAATGGATCAGGAGCTGGAGTGTTGTTTGTTTCCCCTCATGGGTGTACTATTCCCAAGTCCTATAAATTATTGTTCCCATGCACAAACAACATTGTTGAATATGAAGCCTTAACCAATGGATTGAAAATGGCCATAGAATGGGGAATTATAGAGCTGCATGTCTTTGGGGATTCACAATTGATTATCAACCAAGTGAATGGAGAGTACCAAACTAAGGATGATAAGCTGATACCTTACAAAAAGATGGTTGATTCATTGCGACGCTATTTCACATTTGTGACATTGCAATAGGTCCCTAGAGTAGAAAACAAGGCTGTAGATGCTATGGCTACATTAGCTTCACTCCTTCAATTGGAACAACACGAATCAAGATTTGAATTCCTGGTGGAAGAGCTACATCATCCCATCTTTGACTCCTCTGAAAGCCACATCATTTGTACCTTGGTCACTCACAAGTCTTCCTATTATGGTGCTATCTATTCATACCTTCGTGATGGCATCATTCCCAAATCATTTAACCGATCTGAATGAAGAAACCTTGTTCGTAATGCCTCTTGCCATACCCTTATCTCTGGTGATCTGTATAGGAGGGGTTTAGATGGGACACTTCTTAAGTACTTGGAAAAGGATGAGTATGATCGATCCTTAGTTGAAATCCATGAGGGCATTTGTGGAGGACATTCCAATGGTCTTGCCATGGCTTGAAAGTTTCTTAGGGCAGGGTACTATTGGCCCACAATGTAGATGGATGCTATAGCTTTTGCCAAGTCTTGTGAAAAGTGTTAGAAACATGGAAACCTAATTCATTCTCCAGGTAGGGAGCTTATTCTTTCTATTTCTCATTGGCCATTTCAGCACTGGGCCTTTGACCTTGTTGGGAAAATTCATCCCAACTCATCAGGTGGACATAAATTCATAATTACTGCTATTGACTACTTTACCAAATGGGTAGAAGTTGTTCCACTCTCTGTTGCTTTAGGAAAGACAATTTCTTTGTTCATATTGAATCACATCATTTGTCAGTTTGGGATACCTTCTGAGATAATAACTGACAATGGAGGTCAGTTCAAAAATAAGGACCTTACACACCTCTGCAAGAAATTCAAGATAAAGCAACATTGGTTCTCCATTTACTTCCCATAAGGAAATGGACAAGCAGAGGCCTCTAATAAAACCATTCTTAAGATTCTCCATAGAACAATTCACAAGAATGGTCAAGACTGGCACTTACAGATCAATCCAGCCTTATGGGCTTATAGAATGAGTATTCGTACTCCCGCAGGGGCTACTCCTTTTGCCCTCACTTATGGTTCTGAAGCAATATTACCTTTAGAAGTTGAGATTCCCTCACTTAGAGTCTCTCTCAAAGGTTTGATTACAGATGAAGATTATAATGCCATGAGATTGCAAGAATTGGAACTTCTTGATGAGAAACGTAGAACATCTTTTGATCACATGAGAGTCTACCAAAAGCATATGTCCAAAGCATTCAATAAGAAGGTTCTCCGTAGAGAATTTCAAGTAGGAGATCTTGTCCTACGTGAGAATCCTAAGAACCAACAACATCGAGGACAAAAGGGAAAATTTGAACCTAATTGGCTTGGACCATACATTATTACTGTTGCTTTTGGGATAGGTGCTTACCTACTATTTGATGAACAGGGGGAACAGCTCCCTGATCCTATTAATGTTTTTCACCTCAAGAAGTTCTATCCATGATGCCTATTCTATCTAGGGGCATTATTTGTACATATTTATTGATCTTGAAAAAATACCAAACAAAAAATTCATATATGATGTTGAAAAAATCCTAAAAAGCATATAAAGTCCTGAAAAAATACAAAAAAATTAAAAAATTCAAAAAATTCAAAAAAATAGAAAAAGTGCCTTGGTGAAAACCTAGAAACAGGTGCCTTGGTAGCAAAAATACAAAAAAATCAAAAAAAATTCTTTCAAGTGGTGAAAACCTGGAAACAAGCACTACTTGAGGCCTTTGCACCCTTGTCTTTTAGCATGCATCCTCGACACTTAGCCATTCTCCATCATGACTTGACCTTTTTGCCTTGGTTTGGAATTGGTCTTTGTCTTTATCTAGGGGGCCTAACTGTTAGCATAGGTCCTTTAGGTGTGTTTGTCTCTTGGGGCATTTCACAACAAGTGTTTTTCAACACCACCCCAAACAGTGTTTTTTTTTCTTGCGTCAAGTGTTTCTTAACACTTATCAGATATCCTACCCACCAGTCTAAGTATGATGCAATATCGCTCATTAGCAAATTTGATACTCAAAGTTTGACTCTATGGCCAACACACACGCACTTAAACAATCAACTCAATTGAGATATGTTGACTTTATTTTTCTTTGTGTGCTGTCTATGAAGATTTCTTTGATGAGTGGTCTCTCCCTGAGAAGTTTTCAATGATGTATAGCTAGAAGACTAAGGGTATGAGAACATGTTTTATTTCTTTATCTTCTTGTGGGTATATTTCATTGATCCTAACTATCATGAGCATTTATGTTGGTCTTACTTGACACTAGGGATTGACAAGGTATTATCCTTGACTATTCACGAGTGCATGCTTATAGCTATTTTGACCTTCTTGTGTCCTGATGCCAGCATAATCTCGCTATATTAAATTTAGGTAATCTCACTGCACTATTCATCTTGACCTATATGTCTTTGGTGCCTAGGTGGGATTCCCACATTCCTATCTGATATAGATCATATTCATATACCCATAGTCATACTAGTGTGTATTGTATGATCTTATGATGCTATCAATAAAGCTTGATGATGATTATTAGATGTCTATTGGCATTGTGACCTTGCAAGTCAACCACTTTTCATAGTAGCTTACATTCCTAGGTTCATGATAGTTTAGTTTTTGCATTTTGCATATGGAGAGAGCTCTCCTTTTATCTTTCATGGACTAGTTGGTCAACTGTGCTCACTTTTCCTATTATCGATCATGTCTTTCACTCCTTGTCTTTAACATCACATCCTTTTCCTGTCATCACAAGGGGTTAATGAATTTGAAAATGACCTTTTCACCCCTTATATAGCATTTTGACTTTTTGACCAAATTTCCAAATACCTCAGAATTGCGAGAAAATTGCACCCTTACCTAATTTCGACATCTTGGATCCATTTTTAGACTTGAAATTGATATCCAAGTTAATCTTGATAGTCAAAATCGCATTTCAAAATTTTCCCTCATCTATGCAGTTGGCTGACCATTTGAGGCCTAATCCTTCGATCTTTGTTGGGGCATCTTCATTTCTTCACCCCCATCTCTTTCAAAACTCCTAGTCTATCATTCATTTTCACTCACTTCATTTCTCTAAGGTTTGACTTAATTTTTATCCTCTATCTTTCCTAGTCAAACCTAGTCAACCTAAGGCATGTCTTCATTGCTTGATGGTTATCCTATTGTCCTATTCTTCGACTATGATTTCTAGTGCTTTGATCAAGTTTATCAATTTCCTGTTCCCCTCTACTTGATTTTGATTTCGATTCTAAGGGGGCAGTACCTATCAGCTTTAATCTTTGATTTAGTTTTATCATTCAGCTCAGCTTGAGATTCTTATTTTGAGACTTGATTATCACCTAGCAGTCATGGTGGTGATTTCATCTTTTGATTTTATCTCCTATTTTTTAGACTTGATTATTGCCTAGCAGTGACGATGATAGTCTTGTCTAAGGCTTGATTTGCACCTAGCAGCGAAGGTGTTGGTCTTGTCTTTCAGCTTTTGCTTATTTTTGTCCTGATGTGTTCCCAAAATGAACACACATCTGGGTTGTTTTGTGATCCCAAATTGATCTCACATTTCAATTCTTCTTTGACTATATGTGTTCCTGAAATGATCACACATTAGTGAAAGAGGGGCAAATGTATGCACCCTAAAATGGTCGCCTAGACTTTGGGCCCCCATTTAGCAATTTATCAAATCCCTGAATCAATATTTTTTAAAAATCAACATTTTTCAAATTATATCAATTTCCTTGATCAAGCCGTATTTTATCATATTTGATTATTCCTTGGGCTAACCATTTTATCCTAAGTCTTTATTTATTTAAAAGGAATATTTCCTCCCCTTTTAATAAACAAAAAGCCCCCACTTTTCCTCTTATCCTAAGTTGCACAAATAAAGCATTATTCTTATTTTACAAAAAAGAAGAAAAGTACTTTTTGTCTTATATGGACACAAAAGTCAACTCTTATTTTCCCGTTGGAGGATATTTGTGCAGATGGATTTCTCCTCTTTGATGCTCCACCATTGATTAAGTCTTTTTCCTCTTAATCTCCATGGTCCATTCCTTTTCATTTCCTATAAAAGAAGAGCTCTTTTCCTCATTTGTAGATATCATCCATTCATGTTTTATGCTAATGTTATGTTGCAGGTTTTCTAGGTCACTTGGAGCTCTTTGAAGACATTCTTGCATTCAAGCTTTGAAGACATTGTTGTTGCATCTCATTTAGCTTGCTTTTAGTAGTTGCATAATCATGGCATTCTTAGTATAGATTTCTTTTATGCAATAGATTAGTCTCACATAGCTTAATTAGGAGGGATTGTAAGACTTGTACTTTCCTTTCATAGGCTAGCTTGTTCTTTCCTTTCATAGATTAGTTCCATTGTTCTTTCATTTTCATAGACTATTTTGCATCTTCATTCTTAGTTTACTTGCATTGCATTTCATTTGATTCTTGAGGATATTGGCATTCTTGCTCTTGTCTTCACTTGAATCTCTCATTGTGTGGTTGACTAGCAAGGTCATTAGCTTCATAGCTCTAGCTGAGAGCAATTTTACAATCTTACAACTCCATACATAAAGAGCTATGGATCAATTTTTGAGACCTCATTCTTGAGTGTTCTTTCTTGTAAGGATTCATAGAAGTGCACTGCTTTTGTGTACAACTCTGACCCTCCTAGTGCATTTATTACAATTTTTTTTATAGCATAAAAAACTTGATTTTTTGATGAAAATTTGTGAAATTCCACCTAGGGTATTTAAAATGACACCTAGGAAGATAAACTATCACATCCACACAATTAAATGCCACCTATTAGCAATTTTAAACTGCCTAAGTCCGAGGATTTTTTTTGTCAAACTATGTGTAAAACACCGCATGAAAAACCCTTAGAAATTAAACAACGCCTAGACATGTTTAAATGCCACCTAGGGTCATAAAATACTACTTAAGAAAAGAAGTGTCATGTCGGTGTGATAATGTACCGCTTAAGAAGATTAATTCACCACCTAAGGTAAAGTGCTACCTCCGTGTAGGCAAGTGACGCCTATAGGAATTTTGATAAAAATTTGAATTTTGATTGCTCAAACTTGAATTTTTTTTTTATTGATTTGATGTCTTTGGGTGAATAATGTATATCCAAGATAGATAGGTTTGTTGTAGTTAAGAGAACAAGTGATTAGGATATCAGGATAATTGTAAAAATGAGTGTTTGATTTGTCAATCTAATAGGATAGATAACTGATCATATTGGTCCTACCTCACGATCTAGAGTTAGGAATAATAAGTTGATAGCACTCGCAAAGAGAAAGGATTGATTGAATCTGATTGATTGACTTAAAATAATCCACTAATATAGAATACTGATATGATTCCCTTGATTTACAATATAGGCACATTTTCATAAGTTATATGTACAGACCCTAGCCTCTTGGATATTAGATTTAGGTCAGGAGCTAACCCAACCAGAGTACCATGTTATAGAGATGTGTGGTTTGAGCTTCCTTTTAGACATCCCTCAGTTTCACTTGAACTGGGGTGTTTTGACAGCTATGGCAGAGTGATGGCACTCTAACCATAATACTTTCCACTTTCCATTAAGGAGATGACCATCACTCTCGAGGATGTATATAGATTACTCTGTATTCCTACTTAGGGAGAGAGAGTATATTATGATTCTATGTATGATGGGACTATTTGCAGACGTGTATTTGGTGATGATACCATCAGAGATGATATGATTGCATGGATATAGTTTGCTTCTTTTCCTACATTGTCAGCAGTCTTAGGTTCTCTGATAGGAGGTTTATTGCTTCTAGACCGGCGAGGTCGATGATTCTCTGTTGGATGGGGCCGTGTTTTAGAGGATTTGATTGCACACCCTCGGTGCCCTTATTGGGGCTCCTATGTACTAGCACAGTTATATCATGATTTTCATGAGGTTGTATATAGATCGAGTGCATCATTGTCAATAGGTGCAGTTGTGTTATAGTTATAGATATGGGAGCATCTTCCCATTACTACACCAGTATCAGCACGTGCTCAAGGTTGTAGTTATCCATATGCATTTTTGTATAGTGGCATGGTTGTCCAGCATCATCTAGGAAAACTAGAGTATTAGCGTCATATGATTGACGATCTAGATTAGGTAGTATGGAGACTGTATCTAGGTTGTGAGGGTTGGCGGGAGGATGATGATGAGCTCCCATACATGTTTTCCCTAATCTCAATGATAGGTGAATCACCACTTGTGATTGAGAGATTCTACTTTGGTCAAGTATCTAGGAAGTATGGCCAATATCAGGATATGCCCTAGGGTATGGCATTATATGCTCAAGTCCAGGCGGATAGATTGATGTGGGGTGCATAGATTGACTTCCAGTTCATATGTGATCAGATTGATAGATTGATATATATCAGATGGGACATGTTAGACCATGTGGAAGATGTTGGGATGTTCATGGAGTATAGAGAGTGGTTTTTGTGAAATAGATTTTTGAGATTCACAGATCCTGCGGAGATGATCCCAAATAGGGATGAGCGATTAGATGATGAGGGTGGAGATGATGATGGTGATGGTGAGGATAGACCTATATGATGTCTATCTCATAGAGAACATAGACCTCCTAGGGTTATAGGAAGAGGATAAGGAGGACCATGAATTTGAGGTGGTCACTTCAGGGCCAAGGATATGGATTTCAGACCGGCTCAGCAGGAACAGGGACCTCAATTTGTACAGCCTAGAGCTATAGTAGTATGGGGACAGAAGAGATCCGGATGAAAAGTTTTCATTGATGCTGCGTGATAGGTTCCTAGAGGATAGGATCCCTTGGTACAGTCACAATAGGTTTTCATGGCACAACATGGATAGATTTTGGCACAGCAGGTGCCTCCTCAAATACCTAGGCCTCAAGATATGGGTCAGGCTTCATAGGCTTCTCCTAGCATAGATGCTCTAACATGGGATGTGTAGACATTACAGATAGGTATGACAACAATTATTGGCTAAATGGATCAGGTAGCTATTATGATGCAATAGTTCATGACTATGATGGCTCAGAGATCGAGTGTTGCTAGTACTAGTTAGACTCCTCCTCCTACTTAGGATAGATCAGGTGACAGGGGACCAGATGGATCAGGTATAGGTGATGGAGTGGGTGCACCTACAAGATCTTGAGATGATTGATTATGGATCTTCCTTGTTGATGATTTTGTATCATGTGATATGAATTGATTAGGACTTTGATGTATCATTTTGTCGATGATATTGTATCTTTGATGTTATGGACATTTATATGATGATGGACTTTCCTTGATCCTCTTGATGCATTTATGTGAGATTATCTTTATATGTAGTTCTATATGTTGTTTATGATGCATTTACTTTTGATTGTGCTATGGATGCAATGTATCTTACATATGATATAGATAAATGAATGCAAATGATAATGTAACTTTGATATGTTTTTTTTTTATTTTCAATGTATGGATGAAAATGTTTTATTTATGGAAATATTGATAATGAATGAAACTATGTTTTTTATTTTTTGATGTATGCAACTCTTAAAATGCAATCCTTAACTAAATGTATGTAAATGATGAATGATTAATGAATCTTTTCTTTTTCTCTTTTCAAATATAAGGATAATGAGTAATGAGTAATGCTATAAATGAACGCAAAAGATAATCTCACATTATTGATTTGAACCAAGGATAAGGTGTTTAATTGAACCCCCTTTAATGATTGATCAAGATAATAAATGAATGAAACCCCTTTCTCTTGGAAAAATACTACAAACCAATGCACTTAATCTAACATGAAAATGCAATGCAATGCAACTAATTGTCACTAGCTTTTTTTGAAAGAACTGCAAAAGAGAAATATTTTCATCATTGAGAATTGTGGGACCGGAAAGCAAGTAAAACCATCACTGACCACATCATGATGATATGAATACTACTTTATATCACATTTGGTAACCTTTTGGAAAACTCATACAACCCTCACTAGTTGAAATAACCAACTATGGGAGTATGAATACTGGTTTCAATGGATTCAATGTTGCAATTGGATTTTGGTATTAAGATATGGAAGATCTAAATAGCCAAGGTATCCATTTGCATAAACAAACAAAGGTCAACCCTCCACCCTATATGAAATTCCTCGATGGTTCTTTGATGACCATGTCATTAGATGAATTCACATAAGTTGTTGGATATCCCTCAAGACAGTCACTCAAAGGCAAGAAAAATATCATGTCTCCATCATTGCCAATCTAGTCGAAACATCATCAATTAGCTAAAAAGATATGATAAAAAGCCAATAAAGATCATCAAAAAGCTTCAAGTGTTTTGCAATGTATCAAGATTTTCCAAAAAGAACTCCCAAACATTCTGATCATTTAAGTGATGTCAACTTTTAATCCCGAATAATAAAGTCAATGAAGGCTCAAGGATCAAGTTGTAGGATCAAAATACTTGGTTATGAACAATGATATCCATCAAAGGTTCAACAAAATATCTCTCTTCTGAAGCTTTGATAAGTCCCTCTGATGTGTGACTGAAAGTAGCATTAGTGAATCTACTTGTACCAAAAATCCAATCCTTTCTTGCCCCCAAGTGATAAATGTGATCGTGTGACAAACTTACAGCCTAAAATGAAACAATAAAGCTGAAAGGTTTTATTATGACTATGCACAAATGACAAATGCAATGAATATTTACAAGTGAGATGATGAAAATGCAATATGTAAGCATGCAACTAGGAAAGATTGCCAAGTTTTCACCTTTTGGGTTTATTGCTCTTTTTCTCATTTACATTTTTGTTTTCTTTTTTCAATTATTTTTGGATTTTGAACTTTTCTCAATGTTTTTTATCTTTTTTATTTTCTCATATACAAAAGTGATGCTTGAGTCATCCGATAAACACTCATCTGATACACTTTCTTTTGATACTCTCTCATCTGATTAGGTATGAAACCTTTTTAAATGGATGTTATTAATGGGCTCTTGTAATTCTTCCCCATCACAATTGGCTAATTCGTAAGTCCCTATTCCAAAAGAAGAAACAATGACAAAAGGACCAAGCCAATTTGATTCCCATTTACCCTTCTTTTCCCTTTCTTCCTAATTTTTAGGGTTCTCCCTTAGCACTAAATCACCCACTTGAAAGACTCTTGGTTTAACATGCTTGTTATAGTTCCTTGAAATCCTATTTTGGTACACTTTCAAATGTTCATAGGCTTGTGCTTGATGTTCCTCTAACAATTACAATTGTTGAAGTCGGGCAACCCTATAATCCTCATTCGTTATTAATCCTTGCAATGATACTCTTAGGGATGGGATTTCAACCTCCAAAGGTAGAACAACTTTGGCCCCATAAACCAATGAATATGGTGTAGCTCTTGTAGGTGTACGGATACTAGTTCTATAAGCCCATAAAGCCAAGTTGATTTGTACGTGCCAATTTATTCCTAATTTGTTCACCGACCTCTTCAAGATTTTAAGGTTATTCTTATTAGTAGCCTCAACTTTTCCATTTCCTTGTGGATAGTAAATGGAAGAAGATGGAAGAAGAGTGATGGGTAATATGAAAAGTATCACAAAGCTCATCCACATCTTTTTTCTTAAATTTTTTTCCATTGTCGGTAATTACGGCATGAGGAATAACATATCTACAAATGATGTGATTAAGGATGAACATAGAGATTTGTTTTCCTATAGCAGTGATCAAAGGAATGATGTCTACTCATTTAGTGAAGTATTCCATAGCCCTGATAATGTATTTGTGCCCATTAGATGAAGGTGGACAAATCATGCCAATCAAGTCAAACCCCAATTGATAAAATGGCCAAGGTGTAACCAAAGGATGTAGTTCTTGAGCCAGTACATGTATCATATCACCATGATATTGACATTTTTTGCATATCTTAACAAAGTGACAAGCATCATTTTCTAAGGTTTTCCAAAAATACCCCATGCGAAGGATCTTCTTAGCTAAGTTTAAACTGTTTGAATGTGACCCGCAAATGCCCTCGTGGACCTCGCGTAAAGCTACCTTAGACTCTTCTTCATCTAGACATCTAATTAAAGTTCTGTCAAAATGCTTATGATACAATGTGTCAAAAAGGATAGTGTAATGAGCCGATTGTCTAATGAAGTGTCATTTTTGGGGTCAAGATTGGTTTAAGGGTAACACTTGATCTTTAAGGTATGTGTAAATAGGACCATACCAAGGTGAGTCATGTCCATTAAGTAAAGAAATAATTTGGGTATTGAGAAGGTCAAATTCTTGTTTTGCCAACTCCTCCACCAAGAATTCGTACCTTTCATTTTGATCAAGCTTTTGGAGTAATGAAGCCAAGTTAGCCATTACATCAACAGCTCTATTCTTCTCTCTTGGAATTTGCTCAAAAGTTATCAATATGAAGTATTTTTTCCAAGCATCAATCATTTTCGTGTAAGGCATTAACTTTTCATCTTTTGTGTTGTACTCATTATTGACTTGATTGATCACTAATTGAGAATCACCATACACTTGTAGCTTGGTCATATTCCATTCTAAAGCCATCTTGATACCAATAACTAGAGCTTCATACTCAGCTATGTTGTTGGTACATGGGAATAAAAGCTTGTATGATTTAGGAATAGTGTACCCTTGAGGGGTAATCAACAATATGTCATCTCTAGAACATCCTTGTGTGTATGATCCATCAAAGTACAATTTCCATGTCTTAGCTTCTATATTGACAATTGTTGCATCAAGAAACTCCACTTGAATAGGATGTGTAGAAACCAATGGATTTTCAGCTAAGTTATCTTCTATCACTTGTCCTTTAATGGCCTTTCAACCCACATATTCAATATCAAACTCACTTAATACCATGACCCATTTTTCTATTCTTCCTGTTAAGGCAATTTTGCTAAGAAAGTATTTCAAAGGGTCAATTTTTGCAATGAGCTTCACTTTGTGCATCAACATGTAGTGTCTCAATTTTTGGGAAGCAAAGGCAACAGCTAGGAATGCTCTTTCCATTAAGGTGTAATTTAATTCATACTTAATCAATATTCGACTCAAATAATAAATAGCTCTCTCTTTTCGTTGATCATCTTCTTGTGCCAAAAGAACTCCTAAAGACCTCTTGGTTGTTGATATGTACAATAGAAATGGTTTTCCTTTGATAGGAGCCATTAGAATTCATGGATTGATTAAGTCTTCAACAATGTAAAGGCCTTGTCACATTCTTCATCCCATGTAAAAATGGTGTCTTTGTGGAGTAATCTAGTGAATGAGTGACACTTTTTAGCTAGTTGAGAAATGAACCTCCTAATTGATTGAAGTTTTCCTTGAAGAGACCTCATTTGGTTAATGTTTCTAGGAATTTCTATGTCCATGATTTCTTGAACCTTTTTGGGATCCACTTCAATACCTTTTTCTGAAACTATGTATCCTAATAATTTCCCGGATTGAACACCAAAGGTACACTTTTTTGGATTGAGCCTTACTTTGAATTGTTCCAAGTGGGTAAATATCTTTTCTAGAATTTGTAAATGATCCTCTCTTGATGTGACTTAGCCAATATATCATCGACATAGTCTTCTAAGAAGGTGTGCATTATATCATAAAAAATGGTAGTCATTGCCCTTTGGTAAGTAGCTCTGACATTTTTGAGGCCGAAAGGCATTACATTCCAACAAAAAGTTCCCCAAGGGCATGCGAACATTGTCTTTTCTTCATCTTCGAGTGCAATCTTAATTTGGTTGTATCCACTAAAACCATCCATCAATGAAAACATGGAGTGACCAGCTGTTAAGTCCACTATAGCATCTATACTTGGAAGTGGAAAGCCATCTTTGGGACATGCAAGACTAAGATGTCGAAAGTCCATACATATGCAAATGGATTTTTCATGCTTGGTAACCAGTAAAATATTTGATATCCATTACACGTAAGCAATTCCTCTTATGAACCCCACTTTTAACAATTTCTCCAATTCTACTTTAACTAGAAGAGCTATGTGTGGATGCATTTTCCTCAATTTCTGCTTGACAGGTTTAACCCTTGGTTCAACATTCAAGTGATGCATGATCAAGTTTGGATCTAATCCTGGCATGTTAGCATAGGACCATGAAAAATTAACTTGCTTTGCTTGGAAAAATTTGATGAAATCCTTTCTCTCTAAAAGTTTAAGTGAAACTGCTAAATGTATGAATTTGGGCTCCAATTCAGTTCCAATATTGACTTTCTCCATTCGCTCTATAAGAATTGGTGATCTTTCTTCCTCATGTGTTGGTAAGGTATCTGACCTCTCTTCCTTAGGTGCCACAATTGGGTTTTCACCATCGGAAACATCCTTTATTTTTACTTTTCTTGGTTCTAGTACTACCACATTGTGGTTTTCACCACTAGAACTCTTCAATTTTTTACTTTTTTTCATTTTTTATTTTGTATTAAGAGGTTGCACCCCTGCCTTTCTCATCATGTTTGGATTAAACTCATCATTGGAAGAGGGCTCAACCACATTTAGGTATTGTGTCATTGCTTGCTCATTGGGAAAGTATAGTAAATCATTTGGTTTGGTTAAGTCCCAATCAATAAGTTTAGGATGTATTAAGGATAAAGATTCAATTGGCAAGTTGTCATTGGCTGGGTTTAAGGACATGACCTCGTTAGATGGTTCATACATTGTATTGTTGAGGTCAATAACATGAGCTTGCTCAAGATGATCCATGGAAGAAGGATTGAAGTTTTCTTCACTTGAGTCCTCTAAGACTTCTACGGGAAAGAGGACATGCAGGTTAAACCTACCATTTGAATCATCCAACCACGAAGGTACC
Source organism: Chamaecyparis obtusa (assembly GCA_027943335.1). NCBI lineage: Eukaryota > Viridiplantae > Streptophyta > Pinopsida > Cupressales > Cupressaceae > Chamaecyparis > Chamaecyparis obtusa. The sequence goes on from BSBK01005644.1 coordinate 222,431, forward strand.
CAAGGTTCACCTACCCATAGATAATTAATGTGTTCTTTCCCTATGTTAGATTCATGTGGATCAGGTTGCATATATGTAGGAATTATCTCCAAATCTTCACTATCTTGAGTTTGTTATTTAGGAACATTAGTATAAGAATTCATTATGACAATCAATTTGTCATGGAAAGAGTCTTTGGATAAATAATCCCACTCATATTCTCTAGAATCATCACTATCAATATCAGACTCTACTATGTTCACTTGTTCATAAATATCATGCATAGGGCTAGAACTTTCTCCTTTGTGTTGATAACCTATTCTTGATTTTTCTTCCTTTGATCTCCAAAAAGGTTCAATAGGTTCAAACAAACCTCTATTTCTCATACCTAAGGGTCCTCTTCCCTTATACCCCATTTTTTGCATAATTTCAAACCCCTTTCCATATTGGTCAATTTGGATATTGATGTGTTGAATTCTTTCCACGAGGTTCTTCGAAGTACCACTTTTATCTTTGTAGAACCATTGTAGTGCTAACTTGTCACTCTATCTTACAAAATGAGAGTTTTATTTTTGAGGATGATGCACCTTGGAAGGTTTTCCATGTGTTTTTGGGGAAGTAGGTAAATCAAATAGGGAAACAAAATATTCCCCTAGTCCTTTAGAATTGATTCTACATTTTTTTTCTAACTTGTGCATCATCTCACTTATTTGGTTATAGTGGTCTTCTTTGGCTTTGTCTCTCTCCTCTTTGGTAGGTTTAGAACGTTCCACCTCTAATGTGGTAGTTTTAACTAAATTCTCATTTGGACTTGGAACTCACTTTGTCATTTCCCTTAGTCGACGTAGTTGAGTTAGTTTGAATAGGGTTTGAGATAGAGGTAACATTTGATGTTAACTTAGGATCATCATCATTAGGTTCTTCAATGGTAGTATTTGGAACAATCCCTTCTATATTATGAGGAATAAATAATTCATGAAGAGGCTTCAATGTGTTACAATATAGAAAAGGATTTGAATCCCCTCCAATTGTGATTTCTTCTCCCATGTGTGGAAATTTGATACATTGATGGTATGTAGAAGGAACCTCTTGCATTTCATGTACCCATGGCCTCCCCAATAAGATGTTATAAGTTAACTTCATGTCGAGGACTTGACATATGGTGTCCTTTTTGATAGGCCCGACTTGAATAGGTAAAATAATCATGCCTTTTGAAGATCTCTCCTCCTCATCATAAGCTTTAATGGTAATTTGCTTCTTAGGATCAATAGAAGACTCAGATAAACCTAAGGACTTGACAATATTTAAAGTGAAAATATTAAGACCAACTACCCCATCTATGAGAACTCTCTTAACCCTATGTCTTCGAATGAGGACTACTATATGCAAAGGAAAATTTTGAGGATGAGTGACGAACATATCATCTTGCTTTGAAAATGAAAGACAATGTGGTGTAATGAGGTGTCCCACCATGTTTTGAAATTTTTCTTCCTCCAAGTTAATAGGAACATTAGTCTCCAATAAGTCTTTTTTCAAGATCTCCTTGTGATTTGGAGATAATTTTAACAACTCCAAAATAAAAATTTGAGCCGGAGTCTTTTGTAATTGGTCCACCAAATTATATGGCTTTGTTGTTGTAGATGGTTGTTTAGCCAAAATAATTGATTGTGTAGGACCAATAGGTTTAGGATCAACCCCTTGTAGGGTAATAATTGAATTTTTCCCCCTAGTGATAGCATAATATGTTTTCCTTTTGGGTTGTTCCTTGATTACAACAACATTGACAACATGCTCCTATCTGGATAATGTGTTGATAATGTTATCATAATGATGAGCAAAATTGACATTATTGTTGCCTTGTTTATTCGCATTGGAAGGTTCACCCTTCTCATGGTTATATAAAGGTTTCTTAAAGGCTGTGTGATCTTCATTTTTTTGAGGCCCTTCTATCTGGATCACACCATTATCAATCAAATCTTGTACCATGTTTTTCAACTGCAAGAAATCATTTGTTGTATGTCCTCTATTTCTATGGTATTCACAATGACTAAACTCATTCCACCAACTGGGCTTGTTTTGTGGTTCATGTGGTTGAGCTCTAGGTAAATCAATAATCTTATTAGCAATGGGATTTCTCAATGCATTCTCAAGGGGTTCACACAAAGGTGTGAATGTCCTCTTGGGAGATGGTGCAAAGAACGGCTTAGGCTTGTTAGCCCCTTGATTGTTCCCAAAGTTGTTAAAAGGAACTTTGGGAACTTGATTTGCATTATTCACTTGAGTAGGTGTTCTCGTGAGAGTAAAAGGAGTGACTTTCAAATTATTAGCATCAAAAACCCCATCATTGACCACAACTTTTTTGTTTTTCGTCAACCCAAATCGGTTATAGTTGTTAGGAGGATTCTTATTTTGATTGCTATTGTTGTTGGAGGTATTATTGTTTTTGTAATTCTTATTATCCTTGTAAAGATTTAGTTCTCCAATTTTAACTAATACCTCCTCCGTAGTCACTCCATTTTCAATAAGATCTTGAAAAGACCTAGGAAATTGTAGCCTCAACTGATAATTCATTTCATTACTCAAGCTATTTATAAAGATGTCCATCTTTTCCTTTTTTGATACACTTCGAGGGTATCTAGTAAATATTGTTCTCCATCTTTGTAAGAAAATTAGGAATCCTTCTCCCTCTCTTTTCCTAGTGTTGCATAAAGTAATAATTGTAACCTCATGTTTGATGTTATATGAATAATGTGTTACAAACTTAGAAGCTAACTCTTCAAAAGTTCGGATGCCGGAAGGTAATTTTGAAAACCATTCCATGGCCATGCCTCCCAAACTTCTAGGAAACAACCTCATTAAGTAAGTAGTGTCATGCATGAACTCCAAGCTCAATGCACAAAATTCCCTTAAATGATTTTGGGGATCAAATTCTCCTTCGTATTTGTCATACTTAGGAAAAATCACATTACTAGGGAATGGTATCATGATTAAACTCTTGTCGAATGGGAAAGGACAAAATGCCTCTATTGAAAAGGGTTGTGGAACCCCACTTTGATTCATTGTGTCCAATTGCATTTGGAATAACTTAAATTGCTTGTTCATGATATTAATTAGATTATCTCCAAATTCCTTTCTCTTAAGTTGATTAACATCATAGTCATGAGGGAGTTTAAGACTTGCTTGGGCTAAGTCTAGAAAATACTTCTCCTTATCTCTTGCTAACACTTTTTTTATGAGCTTCATGAAGTATGGCTTTGTATAGCTTCATTAACCTTTTCATTGGTTGCATCTTCAGCAGTTGGTTCATGATTGCCCCCATTGTTAGTGTTGTACAACCCTTGATTGTTAGGGTCTATTCCTACTCCTCCATTGTTGTTATTTGACCCTAGATTGTTTGGGTTAATGCCTCCATTTTTTTTGGTTTGATCCAAATCCGAGTTGCCAAATGGAAAAGTCATGTTAGTTTCTACCTCTTGAATGGGTTCTTGTGGTATTCTTGAGGAGGTAAATGTGTCACTCAGAAAAGGAAGTTCTTTTCTTAGATATGCTCTGTCTGATTGCAGGGTTTTATTTACGTAGTGAGATAGAGTTAAAGTTGGCATGAACATAAATATCTTGAAAATAGGCTTTATCTCACTTACTTGTGACCAAATCCTAACAAAATTTTCAAAAATGTTTAAAACTAGGATTTCTGACCAGGTTGGGTATCGGAACAGATAGAACATCCAAAAGGGTATTCAGATATGAAATCCAATTTTTTTGAAAGCCCCAAGAAATATCCACTATTTTCCCTTCTTTTTTTTGGGGTGTCACTTTCCTGTGTGCAGGCATGAGTTAAAACTTAGTACACGGTTACTGGAATTTGCCTAGGTGGCACTTTACAGAGAGCAGACATCTTTTTTTATGTTGATAGGCATTTCTTAACTTTTTCCAGGCATTTCGTAAAATGTCACAGGTGTGACTTTATCATTTATAGGTGTTTCTTTAATAGTCACAGATGTAACTTCATTGTGTACAAGTGATTTTTCTCTATGTGTAGGCGGCACTTTGTAGATCAGGTTGTAAATTTTAAATTTTAAAAGTGATTTGATCATATCTAGAGAATATTATTGCTTGAAAATAAAATACAAATACAACACACACATAAAATTTGTACCATATCCCTAAAACCACACTAAAAGTATATGTTCTCGATCATTTTCACAAGTATAAACAAGAATGCCTTCCAAGAAATCTACCTAGAGTCAAATTTGGCTTTTAAACACATTTGTCTCTGAAAGGTAGATTACTATTTAACATGATTTTTAATGAACACCTCTGTTCTAGATCATGTCAAGTTCTTTTACCCACTTTTGGGCTTCCCACACACACAAAAGCATGATTTGGCGCAATCCAAAGGACTACTAGAGGAAGTGAAGAATACTTGCACACAACCTAGTCACTCTCCTATTAAGGAAGAGTGTATTTGTTTATAGTGGGTCGGATAGTATCGCGACTAAAGAGATTGTCTCCCACTTTGGGTCATTCCCTCTCACCATCCTCGTAAGGAAATTCTCAGGAGGCAGGCCCTCTAAAGATCTAATTTATCTAGCATATATAGAAAAACAAGAAATTTGAACTTGGTTCAACAAGTTTGGGAGTTTTATTCACTTAGAAAGTGAAGAGCATATCCCTATTGTTGTTCCTTGTTCCAAACACTTCAAGAAAAAATTATTCTTTTTCAACCTCTTGACAAAGAGATTCTTATAAATGAAATGTTTGGTTAATTCCTCATCCCTTTCTTTCTACCAAGTTGAACTCACACATTTGTCTTTTTGATCCACTTCGCAAAGTGGAGAGCATATGTCTAATGTTTTTTCAATTTGGAGAATAGTAAGGTTTTTCCTATTAAGCTAGATCCAAAGAAAAGCCATAATTTAAGCAATGCTAGCTTGATATGAAAAATACCTCTTTTGTAGCTAGCAAAAGGCTAGGCACTTTTTTGAAGTTTTTTGACATTTATTTACTTACTTACCTAGTGGTGATCATTCCCATTCCAGCTCCTCCAACAAGTTAGTCAACATAGAAATAAAAAGTGAAGGAAAAAAAAAGGAACAAATTGAAATGCAATTAAGTGTTCTTAACAAGATTTTGCACAAAAAAATTTAGCAACTTAATGCAAGAAATTTAGTTCAAAGTAGGAAATTTCATTTTATAAGCATCCAACACCTTTATGTAATGCTTATAAAGCTTTTCTTCTAATTCCAAACTATCTAGAATTGAAGCAGTATGGATTTCCTTTAGATGTTTGTTCTGAATTCTTACCTCTTTGCACTCTTGAGTAACTCTGCTTTCTGGTTTATGTAGTTTCCTATGTCTACTCATCTGTGGGAAAAAAATAGACAAAGAGTTAGAAAACATAAATTAATAATCTAACAGCAAAATTAAATAAAAAACTCTAGGTGACATTTATCAGCTAATAAGTGTTAGTTAAAAGCTAGTAGGCATTATTTTAAAGCACACAAGTGTCACTTTCCAGTGACTCAAATGACTTTTCAAAATTACTAAGCGTAAAACTTTAGCTGCTCAGCGTTACAAATAATTGTAAATTGCATAAGATAAAGTATCAAAGGTCACAAAGGATAGCTAATAGGTGTCATTTCTCAGATTTTAGGAGATGCTTTATGCTCTCAAGCGTAATACTTTATTTCGCAGGCATCAGAAGAAAAAAAGACATAATAGAAAGAATCTTGTAGGCATCAGTTAACTCCTTCTAGGTGTCGGTAGAATGCTCATAGGCATTGTAAAATCCTTCGTAGGCGGCTTTTCTCCTAGTTTCTGCAAAATTGACGTAAAAGTGAAGCCAAAAACACACAAAACATGATAAAAATGATAGAAATGAGGCTCAAGACCCCACGATGGGCGCCATTTGTGTGTGAGTGTTTACACCTTCATGAAATTAGGACAATTAGCAACAATTCAATGAAAATACAATAGAAATTTAATCTAAATAATTGTATTTAACATCCATATCATCTCATGGTTCTCTATCTAAGCTTGGTAAGTAGAGCTCTCAGCCTTATGCTCTACTAGTGACAATCCTAGAATGAGAAAATTATGATAAAATACCTAAATCTAGCTCCCAATTCTCAATTTGATACAAAGATTAACTCAAATGCTCATGATAATGCTCTCAAATCTCACTATTTTCTCTCCAAATTCTCAAGATATTGCTCAATTGCTCTCAAATTGCCTATATTGATGATGTTATGCATTCAAATTTTCTAGGATCCTTATGCTCTCGAAATGACTTCTATTTATAGTAAAATCCCAAGGGTAGGGGGTAGAGTGACTTGATCATGGTTTAGCCTTAGTTGAGTCAAAAGCTTTGAAATGTTTTTAAATGAGTGGACAATTTAAATGATTGTCTTAAAGGTTTGGACAAGTAGACAAATTTGAGTGGTTGAGATTCAAAGTTGAAAATGTTTAATTGAGATTCAATAATTTGGAATGATCCATGTGCATTGTGTTCTCAATTCTTATTGGTTGCTCAAATTATGTTGAAATATATTAGGATAAATTACATTCCATCAATTAATTAAATTAGCCATGTAAGGGAAATAGGTTCAATTTGATTTTTGATTTAAAACTATACAATTAATTGATTAAAATCAATTATATAGTGTGATTGATCCCTTTAAGCTTGTATTTAATTATTTGATGTTATGATTTAATTTTTCCTTTGATTTGAATGATTTTACCCAATTTTGATTAATAAATGTCCATTTGAAATTGATTTGATCCATTTTGATGAAAATTAGAGCATTTGGTTAAGATTTTGCAAATTTAAATGATTCTAAGACACCTGCCCAATTTTGGGTGTCTACATATATACCTCCTAGAGTTAGTTGAATTACTTAGGAAAATTGAAGGAATATCATAATATTTTATATCTTGTTCTTTACTGCATTTCTTGAATTTCTTTATGTATTTTTTACATTTTTAATTTTTGCTTTCGATCATATCCTTTTCTTCAATGAACAAGGAATGAGGCCTCTTTCCTAAGTTAGGGACTACCATGGAATGTGTAAGAGTTGATTAGAGATTTGATTTTAACTACGTATTTCATAGTTTTGGCTACCCTAACAATATTAAGTAGTCTTATGTTAAATTTAAGGTTCTAATTAAATGGAATAGCTATGCATTCTTGAAAATAAAATTAATCTAAATGTATTTAGTACAACCTAATAAATGATTTATCCTATTTAAATATTAGATCATTTCACACTATTCAATATCAAAATTTAGTAATATCCCATTAATTATAGTGTTAGCTAATGAAAGGGAAATTTTAACAATTACATTTCCCACTCATGCTTTTTTTTAAAGTCATTTTCATTTAGTTAGAATTGGGTTTACTTTATCTATTCATAATATCATATTAATCTTAAAAGATGATTTATTTTCTTACTTAATGACATTATACCCATTACCTTAGGTCTTATTGGTAGATATACTAACTTATATTGAGTGACTATATAGTGGATATTTGTTCATGACCTAGGCCCTCCATTTGTCATCTTCAAGTGAATTCGCTAAGGCAAGGAGTGCTATAAAGAAAATCTTTTTAAAACTGGATTCAGATATTATAAATAATAATATGACAAGGTTATATGGTTTATATTATTTCCATGAGCTATTTATTAATCCGAAAGATAAGATATCATTTGTTTAATTAGTAATATAATAAGACTTACCTTAGGTCAAGTTAGTGGGTAGACAAAATTATATTGAATGATTTAGTAGTTGGGTGTGAAATATTTGAAGGCCCATTTATCCTCTTCGAGAACAATTTGTTGAGGTATGGAGATGGTCTATAAGAAAACAATATAAACAATCTACGAGATTATATATATAATAAGATATTTTATATTTTTTCTTTTGTTTTCTTTTTAATTTTAATTTGATTGGCTAAAATTGCACACATACTTCCTATTTCTTATTTTCTCTCATTCCTTTTCAATTCCATAACCTCTTTAACACCCCAGTGTCTATGCAGCTATCATAAACTTGAAAGTTACTAAAGAGAGTTAGGAAAAAAAACTAAGACCCTCCTTGATAAGTTTTAAGTTTCTCATGGCTACATAGACGTCTATATTAAAAAAAAGAACTAGTTATGCTCACTTAATTATCAGACAGAATACAACATGAACAGCATTAGCTGACTTCAATGGAATTATTGGTGCAAGGTTATTAAAAAGGGTGCGTCGAATCATACTTCCTTTCATCTCATTCACGGAGTCATATATTTGGGGTATAGCAGTTTCTCATGGCTACATAGACGTCTATATTAAAAAAAAGAACTAGTTATGCTCACTTAATTATCAGACAGAATACAACATGAACAGCATTAGCTGACTTCAATGGAATTATTGGTGCAAGGTTATTCAAAAAGGGTGCGTCGAATCATACTTCCTTTCATCTCATTCACGGAGTCATATATTTGGGGTATAGCTGGAACTATATCTATCAAACCATTCATACATTTTCTTGTAACTTTGTTCAAGATTTCACCCAGAAACCCATTTGCGTAGGCTACAAAACAATTACAATAATTTGTTTGTTTTGTACTCTGCAGGGATTTATAAACCATTTCTCTGATATAATTTTATTGTCTGTATTCAGGAATGTCAAATACAAACATTACGAGAGGAAATAATAGAAATGTAGTTATCAATCTTATTCAAGTTGAAATGCGTGAACATCTGAAAGCTATGATAGAAATAGTGAAACAATCATGGAGTGTAATTATTAGGAATAAAAAATGATTAAGAGAAAACCCTAATCTCGTTTGTAAACAAGATAAGGAAGACAGAAACGGTGAAAGACGTTGAAAATCAATCTCCAATGCAGAACATAAAAAAATCATGCTGCTGAATCCTTAAAACCCAAAAATCAAACGAGCCCATCCAAAAAGTGCACATATCCCATAATCTCGGAATCGCTAAAGCCATTAGAAAAGTTTTATATTTTCTACTCCAAAAGAAGCAGAGAATTTTGTATGAATTAAATAGCAGAGATTTCTATTGTTTTATCAGATTTGTTTTTAAATAAGCTAAAATATCACCTGCTCAAATTTCGATTCATGATAAAACAGCAATACGCGTGATGCAAATGCCTTGATAATTATTAGTGTGCTTCCAAAAGAAGGTGGCACAATCATAATTGGGAGCATGAAATTGCGTGACGCGTGTCTGCCACTGTTGAGCATTCCAACATTGAATTGAACAAAAGAGAGACCATCTTGTCTTAAACATCTTATAAAATTCAACTTGCTAGATGGAGTCAAATGTCATCTTCTTATCCCACCGCAATTTGTGGGCAAAACAAAAGTAATTAGCTTTAATTTAATTTGAATTGTTACTCAACACTCCGTTTAGGAAAGGCAATTTGGTAGGCCCATTTATCTTAAATAAAAATTGAACTTTATTTTTTCATGCATATTAGGTGTTTAAGATAGACATTATATTATATATCATAATATAATCGGTAAATGCAAGAAGTTGAGTCCTAATTGGAAGCAAGTTTTCTCAACTTTGAGAATCTTGCTAGAAACGTATAGGTGTTATTAAAAACATGTATGTGTTTAAGTTCAGGTGTCCAATTCAAATTCTAAAATAGGTATGTATTTTTTAAAATGCATATACATTTTTCTTTGTGTGCTTAAGCCTAAATGGGTAGGCATTTTGAAAAATATGTAAGCATTTTGCAAAAGTATTTAATTTTTCAAGGATGAGCTTGTGAAGATCATTTTCATTTAATCTCAACAACCTACATGCACAAAGGAGCTCATATTTAGAATGGGTACATGTTTACATAGCTTGGCACCACCCTTATCAACCCATTTTTCCCTACTAGGTATGCGGAACACTTCCATTTCTGCTATAGTTTTTTTCTTTTGTACAAAAACTAGTGAAAAAAATAGAATTTAGGGTTTAAAAATTTTCAAAATCTATACAAAAAATTGTAATTTTGTTTGTTGTTAGATAAAAATGTTGTTTTCTTTGCATTTATGTTTTTTTGGTTAGTATTAATGATTTCGATCCTAGAATGAACATGTAACAAAAAATCATAAAATAGACTAAAACTTTAAAATTCACTCTTTAACATAAAACCTTAAAACTCTAAATTGTAGAAATGTAAAAACTTAAAACTCAGAAAAGAGAAAACCCTAGCAATGTATAACATGAAATATTTCAAATGAAAATATGCATGGTTTAATAGTATAGTCATAGTTTATGAATTAGGTATGATTTAGTATATTTATGGTTTACGAATTATGTATAGTTTACTATATTCATGGTTCATGTATGAATTATGCTAACTTGCTCCATATTCATAAAATTGAGATAATCAAAATAACCAAACATACACAAAATTTAGAATGAAAGACATGAATCATTACAACTATAATCAACCATTAGATACACTCAAACATAACTTAACTATATTTTTCCATCATCCTCTTCCTACACACAGAAAGAGACAAGGACACGTCTCTGTAACAATGAAGTCATGACCATGATCTTAGTGCCAAGTACAACAAACTTGTTGGTGTAATTAAGTATTCACTAATTACACTTTACTTAAGTTTACTTAGGATAATGCATTTGCATATTAGTTATCGTTGAGACACCTAAGAGTTTGCATCTCATTTTAACACATGGTGTAGGAGAACTTCCACTTTAGGTGGTGATAGTTGTCATCTCATACCTCTTTATGTGTGAGATCCACCTTTAGTTCCCATATCACATTATTTTTTTCTCATTGTTGCACATGTTGCACATACTTTGATGTACAATGGAGGATGATCCTCCTATGGTGGACATGTGATTCCACCTACTGTGGTTGATAGCTTATCATCTCCTTATCATGTAGTCTTATTGCATTGTCTATATAGTAAGATACATCTTCTTTGTACTCATTTAATTGACTATAATCAACTATTTGATCATTTTTCCTGTCTCTCTTGTGCTATCTATTGAGCTTCTAGATCTTGGCATTTTATTCTTTGCCTTAGAAAAATTCTTACGTGGTATCAGAGAACTATTAAAAATTTTACATGGTATCAGAGCCATAGGAATGTCATTGTATAGCCTATTTGGAGAGAATTTTATTTCATGTCAAAATTGGAGCTTTCTGGTGCAAATTAGAGGTTGGCATCACATTGAGGAGGTCCAAAAACCCCTAAACCAAATTTTTTTTCATCCAAATAAAAATTCTAAAGCGAAATCTGGAGTTGTTAAAATTTTCAATGTGCAACAGTGACAATTCAGAAAAAAATAATTTTGCTGGGATTATGGAAAGATAACTACTGAGAGGGGAAGGGTGAATCAATACCCTCAAATCTTTTAAGACTAAAAAATTCACACTTGTAGATCTCAATTAACTGACTGAATCCATTGTTAGAAACATACATTCATGTAACTGAAAATGTAAACTAAATAATAAATCATTCATGAAAATTCATACACATAACACAGATATTTTGGTATCTCAAAAACCATTGTAAGAAGGTAAAAACTATGGTGGGGATGACACCCATAAATCTTACTACAGCAATAAAGTATGCTGACTAAGGCTACAATTTTAATCACTTGTGATGATCTTACCCTGTTAGGAGTAACAATTAGATCGACTAGATCTATCTGGTTAAAAGATTTTAACAACACAATACATGTGTGTACTCAGTTAAGAGACTTACATAAGAATGGTTAAGTTCACTATGTTAAGAGATTTTAAATTCTACTACAATGTTTAAATTGATAACAGTAAAAGTAGTTGTAAATAACAACTTAATATTGTCTAATTTAGATATGTGAAGTATCAAATAGATATCACCTTCTTGTGATGTAGGTGTCCTTTTATTCTGCTCGGTAGCCTTGAATGTTTTCTGAAAAACTGATTCCTTCTTTCATAAACTTTCTATCAAAAACTCTTTGTCTGATCTCCTAATGTCCTTAGTGCGTATACTCCTTCATGATACATGATCATTATGACATATTTTCAACTTTTATATCAAACTACCTTGACCTAATTAGGGTTTATAATATCTTAGAAAACCTAAGATCAACGGTGTAAGAAAATAACCTAGATCTAACATTACATAGGAATCATCACAAAATTAATGATTACATCCATATTAAATATGTCTCGGTCTTGGTAAACCATTTCCATGATCGGTGTAAAATGCTTGCATAGATGTTTGTGTCATTCCTGATTACTATGTTGTTTCCTGCTTTACTCGTTAATCACTACATTCTCCATTTGGTAATTACTGATGCTTGGTTTAAATGAATGCTCAGTGATCACTAGCTCGATACTTGGTAAATGCTTGTCACTTGGTAAGTGTGCTTGATCAACCTGTGTTTGGTCATCTTGAAGTTCTGCCATCTCTTTGCTCGGTGTGAAGGCTCTGTATGCTTGATCAACTATCTTGTTTATCTCCTTTTACCAACCTTTACTAAGTGAATAACTAATTGATACTAATGAAAACCCATTAATGTTCAAATAGAGATAACAATCTCTCGCTTTGGCATTAGTATCAAAGCCTTATGTATATGTATATGTATATACAAACTCAAAAATATACTAACTATACACCGACTCCCCCTTTGAGCATGCTCCCTGTGTGAAGTGCAAAATGACATATACACACACACACACAGACTTTCCCCATTTTTGAAATTAATGCCAAATAGAAAAGATGTACTTACAACTTATTGAAAATGTGTTGATGGGTTTTCTAGAGTGATGCCAAGAGGATTTCCCATTCCTCTTTCGGGTTGTCAAGAGCAATGTGCTCTAGACCTACTTGCGCATGCATGTCAAAAATATTTTCTAGCACAGAGATCTCGAGGCTATAAACTAAATCTTTTTCCTTATTTACATGATGCTCCATGATCTTTAGGTGTGAGAGAAACTCAGCTTGTAGCTCAGTGACTTGATCACTTATGGCATCTTCTTGCTTCCTCAAATCTGATCTCAATCACCTAAGTTCTTGAACTTTTGATATATGCTTATGAAAAGCATTTGGCTCGGTTAGAGAACTATTTGCACTGACCTGAATTTCTTCATCCAATTTCTTAATCTTTTCACTAACCTCAGTAGTGAATTGGTCAACAGTACATAACTTAAATAAAATTTGAATTATTTTCTGAATAGTGGTTTCCAGCTCGGTAATAACCTCTAAGAGCTTAACCTTATTTATTTCCACTTCTTAGCTTATTTTCTCTGCCAATTTCAATTGAAGCTTTTCTTTTGTCCCTTCCTCTATTATCTTCTCAGCATCAATATCTATGGCATTTATGTGGCACGTTAGAGTTACAAGTTGATCAAGGATGGGAGTATCCTCATCGACATTGATCTCAGGAACTACTTGTTGTAAAATATTTCTAACTTCCTCTAGATTTTTCTTTCTTTTACTCTCCTTTTTTAGATTTTCTTGTGTAGCCTTCCTTGTGCACAATTCTCCATATTTTCTTAGTGCCTCAGTGTCTAATGTTCTAGGGTCACATTAATTTATATCAATAACCTCATCCAATGTGACTAGACCTTTACGATGTTTCTTTTTCTTCTTCTTCTCTGGTGTTGGTGATTTAGTATACAGAACGAGAGATTTAGTCTCTAGATTTGTCTTCTTGGGCTCGGTTGACACACTTTATTCCTTTGGTTGCCCAATGACCAGTGTCTCGGTGGTTTGTCCTTGGGCATTTTTAGTGGTGTCTGTTGTTTTTTATTTTACCGGTTTAGTTTCTTCTAGTGCTTGTGTTGTTGCCTCTATTTTCTCAGGCTCATTGGAAGTATTTTTCTCTCTTGTCCCCTATTCCTTGGGTGTATCTTTTGGTTTCTCAGGGGTCGAGCCTCCAAGTTCTTTCTATGTCACAATGTCAACATCTTGTACTAGAATTGGTAAGTCACCCATAATTTCACTTAATTTTGCTTCAATGGGTGCATTCTCCTCAGTTTTATCTACAACAGTGTTTATGTCTTCATCATCTTTTATGTCATCGGGCTCTCCATTTGTGATGTCTTCAATTAATACATCATTTGTCCCTGTTATTATTAACTTCTCGGGACCATCATTGTATTATTCTCTATAACTATTTGGGTAGAAGTCTATAGCAATGGTAGTATCTTCTACCTCAGTATCTGATAGATCAATGGGTTCCTTGGTAGCAAGATCATAATCATCCAAGTGAATTCCTCTACCTTTCTTTTTAATCTTCTTCTCGGGAACTACTACTAATGCTAATTCTTTTGCTTCTTCTTGAGCTTTTAGAATTGAAGTCCATAGAAGTTTATTATTTTCATCAACTTCCTTAAGTTTTCCTACCAGAATATTCAGTGCTCTACTCTTTACTAGAAATCTCTTAGAATATCATGTCATTAATTCTTTAATAGGTACCTAGAAAAATGAATAGGTACCTTTTAAATTTTATCATCATTTGTATGATGGCCTCTTCAATATTTTCCTAATCCTCGGTAGTCATATGTACATGTACCAACTCAATTTAGGGTTACTAAAACCACCAGTTTCCTTTATAGTTTCCATTAATTCATCTATTGACTGAGTTTTACTCACAACAACTTTAAACTTATCTTGATCTTCCTCTTCAGTGTCTTCATCAACATCATCCTTTTCTCTTATCAATTTTCTCCTCTTCTTAGGTAGCTTAGAGGTGGCTTGGGAACCTCTCTTCTTCATTTAATATGTCTTGGTGGGAGTTGGCCTTGAAATTTTCACTATACCTTTCTTCAGGGGAAAAGAAGCAGTTGTTGTGGACCTTGTCCTTGCTCTTATCAGTGCTTCTTCTTTCTGACATAGGGCAAGGATAGAGGATCCAATGATGGATGGTCCAAGCCTACACTTCTAGCTATGAAAACAACAAACACAATGGAATACAACAATATAATGTTTCAAAATAGAATTTCATTCAACATGCCCGACTGTGAGGCATTCCAAGTTTTGGCCTTATACAATGAAATTACAAAGTATCTTAGAAATATCCTAGCTAGTCCAGCTCTGAAACACACCAGCAACTGATAGAAACACTAGGGCAGATCTAAACTTGAGCTCACAAGCCTCCAAGCAATCTCCTTGTCTCCAAGTATGCAAACCACTAGCTCTACTATTACAATATTAGATAAACAATCTGATCTTCAAGATCACACAGGATCCAATTATGATTCCACAACCAAAACTACCCCAATAATCATCCAAGGCTCTCAATATATAGCCAGCTAAGCCACAAGTCGACCAGTCAGGCATTAATTACATTATAGGTCCAGCCTAAAGAGAGAAACCAAAACTAAATAAAGAATGATCAAAACTTAATGAAAAGATAAATTTAGGTCCACACATGATCCAAGAACATTTCCCTAACTTAGCAAGATCCTATCTCATCACATAGAACTACACAAGATGAAAAACTCCATGTTTCGCATGTAACAGGCTAAAAATCAATACCCGAGAAAAGCAGCATAACTTTCAACTCATAATGAATTAGGACTTGCGGTCTTAGGATAAGATATTAATTTAGGTCCTCTTAAAGGCCCTAAGAGTGCAAAGGCTGATTCATTAAGGATCAATAGCTACATGATGTGCAATCAGCACCTAGAAAATAGGAAAATACAGCTCTGATGACAAGGAAAACAACTCTAACTTTGAAACGGTCCATCCAATCCTTATGCGATCATAGGAGAAGGTTCCAAAATAGATCCTCAACATGTAAGATTTTCACAACATGAAACCAATAAATGCAATAATTATAATCCAAACAACAGAAAATAGGAAATGTTTTTGGTTGATGCAAGATTGCTCAAAGCTTGAGATGCTCCCGCATCACTTTCTTTCTCTTCCCTATGGCCTTCACCGGTGTAGATTGAATGTATTTATCAGACTCGGTCTCCTCCCCATCATGTTCACTATTTCCTATCAATAATTGTTCCTCAATTTCCTCTTCAACCAGAATATCCTCAGATGCCTCTTTTTTTGCTTCATCACCAAATTGTTTCACCAATGTGTCCATCATTTTCTTTGATTTCCTATTCACTTTAAGTACAAAAAGATCCATCTTAATTATTTGTTTGGCCTCTTCATAGGTACCAAACCTACTTTCCTGTGGATCTTTGGGCTCAGCCAATAATGTCTCTATTGACTTGGAGGCTCAATCAATATGAAGTTCATAGCCCATAGGGGGTAACCAAGCAGTTCTTGGTTCAACCCCCTTTATTAGAGTGGTGTCAGTGTCCACTAAGAAACATATATCTTCCTTGTATTGTTCAACCAACTGACCTGGTATTCTGCTTCTTTGATGCATTATGTCCTTAAACTACTCAAAGTATACATCCATAATGCTAACAAAATTTTAACCCAAACTTTGAATGAAATCATTGATTTGCAAAATGACCGGTCGATCAACATCCCAGTCAACATTACCGTCTAAGGGAAAGAATTTTTTCACATAGAAAAATATGCAAATCAGTAATGAACCAAACTTACAAGTATTTGTCTTTGCCGACCTTATGGGTCTCATATTCTCATCCAACTATTTTAATAAGAGCTCGGCGATGTCAAATTGAAAGCCTTTCTTCACAATCTTATAGGCTATATCCATAGCTCCACATGGAACACTATTCTTCCTACTAGATTGAAATATCTTATAGCCAACTACATATGCACTGAACCTTGTATCGGGATCAACAATAGTATTGATTCTGATGCCTCTATCGTCCTGTTCAGCTATGGTTAATTTCTCAATCTCAGCTCTCGGTGCACTCCTTAATGCTTTTACCTTGTCAGTTATGGGGTAACCAATGACTGCATGTATGATGCCCCTAGTGATTTTGAACAATTTATCCAGCCATAAATTTCCCTCGTGCACATGGCTCAACACTACCTTAATCCATTCATTCTTGAATACCGTCAGGAAATATAGGGTGTTCACTAAACCCTTTACCTCCAAATGTGTATGCTCAACCTTGAGCTTTCCATCAACACTCAACTCCTGCAAGGTGCATTGAAGCTCAAAATCCCCTATTTCACCGATTTTGCAATGTATATATGCATGGATGTCCTAAACCAGAAAAACCCTAGGTGGAATGCTCGAGAATGTGTCAGTTTTGTCGGTTTGGGATGCAACCTCAGGATGTAACTTATATTTAGGCTCAGTACATGTTGCATATTTTATCAAAGTGACATTCTTATCACTCCTAGACTTGGATTTCATAGCCTTATATGAGGATTCCATCGTTCTTAAAATTAGGGCTTCGAGAAATAATTTTGAAATAGCTCAATGGAAGTTACTTGTGATTGAGACTAACTTGCTCAGAAATCCTTCAAATCTCTCCTCAATTGTTCTGGATATTCTCTACCCAAATTTTTCTCAGAATCTCTTTGGTTCTTCATAATCACAATGTGAAAAAAATGACTAAGTCCATTGTTTATTTATACCCAAAAATTCATTTCCCACTCAAACTTTCACATTTAATGTTTGACCTACCATAACTCAGTAGATGTAGTTGCACTTGGTTTATACTTAAAAGATCATTTAGCTCAGTTAACACTTGGATATTACTCGATTTATACCACAACTTGGTTAACCTTGCCAATATTTATCGACTAGCAAAGTTTCACTCGGTCATATTTTTACCAACTATACACATTTAAAGCTCTAAACATATAAACCCATAGTGCATCTTATTTCATGTAGATTTGGTATGCAAACACTAGATATAAGGAATGGTTTGTTAGATATAACTAATTTGAAGTTCAATTCCATATATACCTTTTATGATTTAGGTGGAGGTGGTGATGTCACCCAATCCAATGGATGAGGTGTCACCATGTCACTGAGTGCATTTCTTGATCCAGCATTATCACCTAATGCTTTTCTCCACATTTGATTCCTTATCCTCATAATTTCCTCAATTGTATTTCCATTTTCATTTTTTTGTGTCTCGGGTGCTCGGTCTCTGCAATCCTTTCTTAGGTGACCGACCTTATGACAATGTAAACAAGCCATACAAATATTCATCCAATTGTGAGATCTTCCTCTCTAGTTCTTTCTCATGCAATTTGCTTCTATATGTCCATACCTACCACATGTTGTGCAATTAACCCATGTGTTGTAATCCCAAGTATATGCATTACCTTTCCTTCTTAGTTGATATGTTTTGTTTTGTTCTTTCAGTGTCCAGACTTGCTTCATTTTAGTCCTACATTCTTTTGATATGTGTCCATGCATGTTGCAAGTGCGAAAATGTTTCTCCATGTAGGGTTTCTTAGGAGTCTTATTCAATTTAGATCTGCACTCATGTGCTCGATGTCCATACTTATTGTAGTTATAACAATGACCATTAAACTTAGGAGTAGATTTAGGAATACCTTTTTCTTTTCTGCTGCAAACATTGGTTGTGTGGCCTAGTTTTCCATAATAATAACATGATATATTATTTGACCTTGGATTAGTGTAGACATTGTTCTTTTTATCTTTTATTGATGACTCTCCCCGCTTGATGTCACATAAACTAGTTGTGTTGCCAAGTCCTTTCTAACTTATCAGAAATTCATCCATTCTCTTAGTACTGTCTTCAGATTTCTTGATCATCTCATTATGTTGTTGTTGCATTTTGACCTCATTCTTCAATCTTTCATTTTCCTCTCTTAGTTCATAGATTTCTTCTAGTTTTCTTGTAAGCTCACTATTTACTCAGTTGACTTGCTGACTTATGACAACCATCTATTAGAGATTTCAAAGTGATGCTCAATGAGTCTCAGTATCTCAAATTCCTTCTCTTGTAGCTTCTCAGTTATTTATCTCCTGGCTTCAATAGCCAAGTTTCTTTCTTGTTCAACTTGCTAGCATTGTTCATGGCATCAACCATCCTAACCATTTGTGTCTCTTAACTAATCTATAGAGCTTTGCCTTTTTTAGTAAGATGTAGCTTCTTTTCAGATAGATCTGATATTGCTCCTTTAGATGCATTAGATATGCTACCAGATCTAGATCTGGATGTCTCAAATGGGTCATGTATCTCTTCTTCATGATAATCAGTCTCATTGTACCAAATTGGCATATCCTCCCTTATCCGTAACTTCTTCAGTTCTTCTTTCACTTCCTTGAACACTCAATAAAGATCTACATCTATAACCTTTGATTCTTAATGGTCTTGTCCAACTTATATCTTTCAATCCTACGATCTTTCCTCTTTAGTGATTAAACTTCCTTAACAAGAGATCTAGCTTTGATGTTAATTGTTGGGATTATGGAAAGATAAGTAGTGAGAGAGGAGGGGTGAATTAGTACCCTCAAATCTTTTAAGACTAAAAAATTTCCACTTGTAGATCTCAATCAACCGACTGAATCCATTTTTAGAAACATAAATTCATGTAACTGAAAAGATAAACTAAATAATAAATCATTCATAAAAATTCATACACATAAAATAGATATTTTGGTATTGTGGAAACCCTTGTAATAAGATAAAAACTGCAGTGGGGATGACACCCACAAATCTTCACTACTGTAGCAATAAAGTATGTTAGTTAAGGCTACAATTTTGATCACTTATGATGATCTTACCCTGTTAGGACTAACAATTAGATCGACTAGATCTACCTAGTTAAAGGATTTAAACAACACAATACATGTGCGTACTCGGTTAAAATATTTATATAAGAATAGTTAAGTTCACTCTGTTAAGAGATTTTTAATTATGCTACAATGGTCAAATTGATAACAGCAACAGTATTTGTAAATAACAACTTAATCTTGTCTGATTTAGATCTGTGAAGTATCAAATAGATATCACCTTCTTGTGATGTATGTGTCTTTCTATTCTGCTAAGTAGCCTTGAATGTGTTCTGAAAAATTGATTCCTTCTTTCATAAATGTTCTATCAAAAACCCTTTGGCTGATCTCCTAATGTCCTTAGTGCGGCTACACCTTCATGATACATGATCATAATGACATCTTTAAAACTTTTATATCAAACTGCCTTGACCTAATTAGGGTTTATAATGTCTTAGAAAACCTAAGATCAATGATGTAAGAAAGTAACCTAGATCTAACATTACATAGGAATCATCACAAAATTAATGATTACATCCATATTAAATATGTGTCGATCTTGGTAAACCATTTCCCTGATTGTTGTAAACCATTTTCATAGATGTTTGTGTCATTCCTGATTACTATGTTGTTTCCTACCTTACTCAATAATCACTACATTCTCCATTCGGTAATTACTGATTCTTAGGTTAAATAAATTCTTGGTGATTACTAGCTTAGTACTTGGTAAATTCTTGTCGCTCGATAAGTGTGCTCGGTCAACTTGTGTTTGGTTATCTTGAAGTTTTGCCTTGTCTTTGCTCAATGTGAAGGGTTTGTATGCTTCACCAACTGTCTTGTTTGTCTCCTTTTACCAACCTCTACCAACTGAATAACTGATTGATACGAATGAAAATCTATTAATGCTCAAATAGAGACAACAAATTTCAAAAGTGATTTTCAAACAACGACATCTCAGTCATTCAAACTCATTTTTTCAAGCAATTTTTATTTGTTTTGGGGTAGAATTTCACAATCTACACAATGGTGCAGGTGGTTCTTGATCTATGTTCTTGATGTTTTCTAAAAATTGTAAATCCCAATTTTTACAACTTTAGAGGCTTCGCTCAGGCTCATGTGGAGACATATTTAGGTGCTGTTTTTTTCAAAGTGTATGATTTTTTGGGTACTTTCCAGATCTGGCATCAATTTGGAGAAATCTTGAGTGGACATAGTACTTTCATCATTTGGTCTATTTTGGTTTATATTTGACATTTTTAATTTGTTGGATCCTTGACTAATCTTGTGTCTTATTTATTTGAGTCCGTTATAGCCTTATTTTGTAATTTTAATCATTGAAATTAGAAGTTCACTTTGATCCATTTTGGTAAGTGGAAATTGTATATGCACTAAATATAAAGTGCCAAAATCATGTATTTTGAGGGGAGTCCTTTGTTTCATTGCATTTTGGGGGAGTATTGATTTTCTAATCTCATTGTTTCATGTGAGAAGTGCATCATGAATGGTTTAATTAGATTGACGAGTGGAAACTATAAGAAATGGAGTGATTTAGTTCTCACTCATCTTAGTGGGCATAATCTATTGTCTTATTTGTATGAGGACAGACCTACTAGTCCTCCATATGATGGGGAATCTTGGACAAAATTTATTAATGTTATGTATTGGAATATGGATATAGATGTTATGGATTCCATTGTGACTATGAAGATCAAACAAACACTATTCCTAGTCTTTGGACCATTCTTTGGGAAATGTATGGAGATCCACATCTTCCTCAAATCCTAAAAGATATAGAACCTCCAGTTGTAGCTCCTACTTATCCTATTGAGATTGATTACATTATTGTTTCTAATGATGTTTTCCTTCATACAACCATGGGTTCTTGTGATTCAACACAAAAATATATTACTTTTCTTCCAGTTTCAGGTCCTTGGGATGACTACTTAATAGATATTGCATGGTTATTTGTGGAGTCCTACATTAAGGATTTGGGATATACTATTGATGACATTCATCCTTCTTCAATTTTTGTGAGGCAACACTCTGAACCTCCTCTTCATTCTCCACTTGATCCTTTTTTTTAGTTTGACATGATTGTGGATTCTTTAATACAACATTTGGAGGAGGTCTCTTTAACTTCAGAGAAGAAATTTGAGTCTTTGGAGATTGGGTTTCATGAGTCTCAAACTTCACTTGAGATGTCACATTGCATGTTTTAGGTTGATCATACTCATGTGTTTGATATTCCTATTCAATTTCCTGAGACATCATACATTTTGAGGATTCTTCCTAGAGATTGAGGAGGATTCATTGATACACCTATGGCCTTGTTTCTTCCTAATGAGAGGAACATCATTCAATTTTATTGGTATATTTTATACATTAATCCATGTGTACATCAATATTATGTTAATGAATATGATAAAATGATAATAATAATTAATAATAGAATTATCAATAAGAATATATATATATTATATTATCATTATCATAATATTAATTTCTATTTATGTAACTTAATATAAATAAATATATATTTATATTAGCTAATATCGACATAATGATATGAAATACATTATAGGTTATATCCCAAATTTAAAGAGTAAATACATATTACAGCGATATCCCAAATTACAACGGAAGCATCCATCGAGACCACCACTTGGCAGCCGTCAATACCAACACCAACTATTATTATTAATATAGGCATCGATAGATATTATTATATCCGCCAGTTAATGAGATAATGACTCTCATAATATAGCTATCGTATGTCTTATGGATAACATCCATATAGAATATCCAAACCAATCACATGCTAATGAATTGATATTAGGACTGTTACAGAATTTTGTAATTAATATCTGGACGGTGGATGAATTGAGATATCGGTTTATGCTAAGCATAGACTAATCTAATTGTTAGGAAGAGGCAATGGTTGTGTCTCTTGGAGATGTATACAAAGATGAGATGACTATAATATATATATGATCCTATATATATTAGACACACACGCGATACACATATATAGACAAGCAGATTTATATAGATTCAGGAAGATCAAGATATATAACCAACAATTTGTATCGGATAGGACGATAATCAGCACTTGCTACATTCGAATCAATTAGCATTTCTTAAATATTACAGTCAACAAAACAATACAGGAACAATACACTCAACGCCAACTAGGGCTTACAAACAGCGGTCAAGATCATCCAAGAATTCTACAACAAAACTCCCTTAAGTAATCATGAGGTGCTCGGGAGGTATTTCAACATCGAAGAGGGAGGATAATGATGGAGAACCTCAGAGACACTCAGTACTAATAAACAGTGTCCAAGTTTACAATGAACATTGACCATAGGAAGCAATACAGAGAGATGGCATATCTAGCATATAGATTCATTATCTCAAACACAGTCGACACCATTTCCATATTTAGATCACTAAAAATTGAAACAAGAGTAATCAAACCCAAGAAGCATATTACACAAGCGATAAGATTATATGGTAGAAGACAACCAGCTAAAGCAACATCAATGAATAAGTTATAGATTTCTTGAACATTGAAATCTGATAATGGATTTTGGGACATTATAATGTCTGCAATTATCTAATCAAACAGTAGATATCAATTATAATTAAGATACTATATTGATTAGGGGATGATCATAGAACATGGAGAACATTTAGGTCTTCATCGGGTGTCATCTATGCCATATATTTATGTCTTGAACGAACAAAAGAAGAGACCATATAATATTTGAGAGGGGACTCACACAGGTATCATACAACAATATGAACCATTGCAGGTGCCATCCCCAAATGCAATTCAAATTCTAATTGTGAATTTTAGAAATCAAGGAAGGGTCCAAAAAGGGATCATTACAGGATCCTTTGATACAACATTTGGAGGAGGTCTCTTTAACTTCAGAGAAGAAATTTGAGTCTTTGGAGATTGGGTTTCATGAGTCTCAAACTTCACTTGAGATGTCACATTGCATGTTTTAGGTTGATCATACTCATGTGTTTGATATTCCTATTCAATTTCCTGAGACATCATACATTTTGAGGATTCTTCCTAGAGATTGAGGAGGATTCATTGATACACCTATGGCCTTGTTTCTTCCTAATGAGAGGAACATCATTCAATTTTATTGGTATAGTTTATACATTAATCCATGTGTACCTACCATGGGTATACATTCTACATTAAGGAGGGCCTTTCTTTCTTCTCTTCCTAATTCTTCTTTTGAGGGGGCATGTTTATCTTTGGATTTTGAATTTTCCATGCTACAATTGACAAATCTTTCTTCTTGAGCATCGAGATCTACCTACCTCACCTTGTTTATAACACTCTTATGCGAGCTCAAGATCGATTTATAGTTCCAGGTGCATCCCAACATGTGCTAGAACCAAGAGCATTATTGTAAGATTGAGACCCACTGCCCATTGCTGGATTAGGAGAGATAGGGTACTGAGAGGGGAGAGGTGAACTAGTGCCCAAAAAAACTTTCACTTATAAACCTTTTAGATCTAAAACTATAAATAGTAGTAACCTTGAAAAATAACTTGTATCAAATGCATGTATCATTCATCTAATCAACTTGTAAAAGTAAATAACATGTAATCAACAATATAATAGTCCCATAACACAAGTATTTTGGTAACACAGAAACCCTTGTTAGAAGGTAAAAACTGCAGTGGGGATGACACCCACAAATTCTTCACTAATACAAATAGAAAAGGTTTTCCTATTAGGGATACAATTTTTTATCACTTCTGGTGATCTTATCCTATTAGGAGTAACATATTAGATCAGCTAGATCTACCTAGTGATAAGATTTTAGCAACACTACTTGAGTGTGCACTCAATTAAGAGATTTACAATAAGACTGTCAAGTCTACTCTGTTAGGAGATTTTACCAAAACTCTATTATAGTGATTAGAAAGAAATAGGTAACTATCTGCTAATGAAAACTCAACTTGTATGATACAAATTAATAAATTACTGAGTATATATCACCTTATACTGTGTGAATCTCTGCTCTGAACTGCTCGATTAGCCTGCTTTGATTCAGCTCAATCTAATTTCCTCTGAATACTATTCTTCTTTATCTAACAACTGCTAAACTTGAAGGTTGGCTAATACTTCAAGTTCTTCTTCACTCATACATCAATTCACATCAAAACTGATGTAAAATATAAATATATAGCATACTACTTTATGCCGCTTATACAAAATTAGGTTTCAACAACTTAGAGAAAAACCCTAAAATCTACGGTGTACAAAAATAACCTAGATCAAACTATTACATAAGATCTTCATCGCATTTGATAAATATCTCAACAATAAATTATCCTTGATCTTGGTAAAATATTTTTTGGTTCTGTTCTAACCGTTTGCATAGATAGATATGCCATTTTTTATTCCTATGTCATTTCCTATGATCCTCGGTAAACATTGTATAAACTGCTCAATGATTATACTGACGCTCGGTGTTTACTGTCACTTGGTGTCGGTGTCAGGTGCTCGGTAAAGCTATTATGTGCTTGGTGTAAAGAGTAAACCAACTGGCTCGTGATGCTCACTTTTACCGACTAGGATAATATAGGTAACCGACCAATGTCTTTGATAACCTTTGCTACTAATGACAACCTGTAATGCTCAATAGAGATAACAAGTCTCCCCCTTTGGAATTAGTATCAAAACTTGAATGTATATAGACCTTATGTCTCAAAACTTATATCTCTGCCATATACATATATCCTTATCAAAAAAGTTTCTATATACTCCCCCTCAGTGCATGCTCCAGTAATGTGTAGTATACTTAGCAAAAAGTTACATATTTGGCATAAACATGTTATCCCCCTTTATCTTCATCTTCTATATACATGTTTCCCCCCTTTTTGATAGTAATGCCAAATACAAAAAAAATGTATACTTACAACTTGTCAAAAATGTGCTGATGGGTTTTCTTCAACGACTCCAAGAGCTTTTCCCATTCCTCTTTCAAGTTGGTGAGAGCAATGTGCTCAAGACCAACTTGTGCATGCATATAAAAAATGTTGTCCAACATAGAAATATTTGGTGTTGCAACAAGCATTTTTTCCCTTGCTATGTGCTTCTCAAAAAATTTCAGGTATAGTAGGAGCTCAGTTTGTAACTTAGTGACCTGATCCATAAATGGAACTTGTAAAAGCACAGGGCTGCTTCAGCCCACTAATGAAATGAGAGAAGAAATAGATGCATGTTCCTTTGAACCATGATGATTCACACAAGATGATCTACAAATAAATATATATATAGGATACATCTTGGGTCATTTTCGATAATCACACATCGTAGCTCTACTCACCCCTTTCCCACAGCTAGTTGCAAGTTATATAGTGTTAGGTTCTATCGTAGTAGGTGAGAAAGAAATGATATTAGATCAGGATGATGGATAGGGGTCACACCCATCCAGTACTCCTCTATAGGTCCCTATGCATTCATAGGAAGAATGGCTCTTCTCATGATTACATGTGGAATGCCTGTGTAGAAAAAAATGGGTACTACTATAATAGTCAGCTGGGGTAGTGAGTACATGAGTAGATAGGTTCCTTCACATTCCCCCACTTGAGCCCACCCAACTGGGGCTGAATTGTAGATATATTTCTTCACTCGATATATGACTTTAGTAGTAGCTTCAATAGCTTGCTTAGCTCCTCTTCACATCCCTAGCTTAGTCTAGCTTGGCATAGAAAAATTCTTACATGGATCAATTATCATTGGTTCCTTTCTTGTCACCTTCTATTGGATATGTTCCTGATTGGTTTATGGTATCTTCATCAACCAAGGACATGGTGACACATGAGCATACTTCAGAGACATCATACTTCATTTGGAATTCCCTTCCTTCTTCCTATCCACAATGGAAAGATTTATTGCATTTTTACTTGGTGTGTCTTCTTCCTAAAGGGAGAAATGTTGTTTGTAGGCATTAGACTATGTGTTTCCTTCAATCTCTCACCATCCTTGAAGGATATTATTCATTATGGGAGGGATATCATGTCTCCTTGTTTCCTTCTATTGGGGGGATTCTTTCTTGTATATGCATGATGTATGTTGTTATGGGTGGCTCTTGATTACTCATTCCATCCATGCATCTTATTTTATGTCTCTTTTTGGCAGAGGGTTTTTCCCTCTTTCTCTACTTTATGAGAGATTGCATTGCATTTCTATTTCATTTTTTACATGGGTACCTATCATGGCCTAGTAGTCGGGACCCATCTTGCATTGTCATTTAGTCTTCTGAGCTTAAGTGCATTCCCCTAAGTTTCACTTAAAGGGGAGTGTTGGTGCAATTATGTATTCACTAATTGTACTTTACTTAAGTTTACTTAGGATAATAAATTTTCATATTAGTTGTCATTGAGACACCTAGGAGTTTTCATCTCATTTTAGCATATCATGTAGGAGAATATCTACTTTAGGTGTTGATAGTTGTCATCTCATACCTCTTTGTGTGTGAGATTCACGTTTAGCGCTCATATCACATTATCATCCTCTTAGTGTTGCACATGTTTCGCATACTTTGATGTACAATGGAGGATGATCCACCTTTGGTGGACATGTGATTCCACCTAGTGTGGTTGATAGCTTATCATCTCCTTGTCATGTAGTCTTTTTGCATTACCTATATATTTAAGCACATCTTCTTTGTACTAATTCAATTAGATATAATAAATTATTTGATCATTTTTCCTATCTCTCTTGTGCTATCTATTGAGCTTCTAGATCTTGGCATTTTATTCTTTTCCTTAGGAAAATTCTTACATGGTATTAGAACGATATCAAAATTATTACAAAACCATTATCCACACTCATAGATAAATTAACTATCTCTAACTAATATCCTCTTCCTACACAAGGAAGGGGTCGAGGACACCCCATTGTGTAACATTGAATTCATAACCATTCTCTTAGTGGACC
>BSBK01005644.1:255000-364451 GCA_027943335.1 Chamaecyparis obtusa
TATCAATGGTAGATCTATTATCTCTTATCCTTCTTCATATTGGTAGTGAGCCCTCTGATAGTGAGCCTTCTTCAAGTAGTGAGCCCTTTGGTAGTGATCCTTTCTTGTAATTCACCTCAACTGATGTTCATATTTTTGAGAATAATCTTCTCCATTAATTTTCCCTTTACATGGTTTTCCACATAAATCTTGTTTTTCTTATGTTTATGGTTGTTGTGCTTTTAATATTCATATCTTTCAATGGATATAAGTTTAGATTAAGTTTGGTGGAACTAATCAAAGGTTTTTAAAGTTATAATTTGTCGATAATTAATTCACCTCTCCACACTCTCAGTTGTCTTTTACATTCAACAAT
This sequence comes from Chamaecyparis obtusa, assembly GCA_027943335.1. Classification (NCBI taxonomy): domain Eukaryota; kingdom Viridiplantae; phylum Streptophyta; class Pinopsida; order Cupressales; family Cupressaceae; genus Chamaecyparis; species Chamaecyparis obtusa. The sequence goes on from BSBK01005644.1 coordinate 255,356, forward strand.
CCACAAAAAAGAACAATAAGCTTATTCCTTTTACAACATACCAATACTAGAGAAACATTATATCCAATATACATATTTCCTTCCACATACTCTCTACATCTTCACCATTATAACCATATCAATAAAGAGGTGACTTAATAATCATCAATAACATCATCACAACATATATCAATAATATCACAACAAATAAAGGTTTGACGTCAATGATAACACCAATTACCAAGAGTTTCATAGTTTATTTTTATTTTTATTTTTTAAAATTTATTTTTTTTAAATTTTCAGCCATATAGTAATATCATACTATGAATTAAAAATATATATGTAGGAATGCAATATATTATTGAGATTGTCCCTTAAGAAAATTTTGTTTATTGTTTATGTTTAGATTTTGGTTAAGGTTTCATGTGATCTATGAACTTTTTTTCCTGAGGAATTAAAACTTTATATTGTAATCATGAACATTAGTTTTACAAATTGTATGTCTAACTGAATTCCTAAATGGTATCTTATAATAATTTAGGTGAACCATTGATCTCAACTACTAGCTTCCTATTTCCAAGTAGTGTCCTGATATTGTATGCAATGAACTTCTTCTATGAATGGAAATTGTGTATGCATGAATGTAAGAAATTATTAAGGTTATCTCTTAAGACAATTCTTTGGTTCTATATGTTAAGATTGTGTTTATGGTATCAAGTGATGTATAAGAATTAATCTTGAGGATGGTTAGACTTCAAATTTGTAGATCTAATTGAATTCATAAATGCTTGGTTGTAATAATTTAGGTGAATAATTGATTACATCTACTAGTTTCCTCTTTCTCTTTGGTGGAATTAGATGAATATGCAAAAGCATTATAAAGCATTATAAATAGTTTAATAATTTTCTTCTCTTTTACATGTGGGTTTCTATAACTTTGAAGATGGATGAAGTGAAGCATATCTAATCTTATAAATTTTATATCTAATTGAATGCTTAAATGGTATATTGTAATAATTTAGGTGAACCATTAATCTAATCTACTAGTTTCCTCTTTCCAATTTGTGTCCTAATACTATGTAATAATCCTCTTCTATGAATGAATGTGAGATATTATTGAGGTAGTCATTTAAGACAATTTCTTAGTTGTATATGTTTAGATAGTGTTTAAGGTAACAAGTGATTTATAAATTTTGTTTCTAAGAAAAGAATTTATATTATAATCTTGGGGATGGTTGGACTTACAAATTGTAGATCTAATTGAATGTCTAAATGATTGATTGTTAAAAATTAGGTGAGCCATTGATTATATATACTATTTTCCTCTTTCTATTTGGTGGAATTAGATGAATATGTAAAAATATTATAATGCATTACAAATAGTTTAATAATTGTCTTCTCTTGTACATGTGGATTATTTTATCTTTGAAGATGGATGAAGTTAAGCATATATAGTTGTAGATGTAGATTATTTTCTTAGTTGTATGTGTATGTAAGTCTCTCTTTTGGTTGGTAAATTATATATTTTATTAATAATATAATACATTTTTACAATGTACCAAAAAAATGTCAAATTAAAACATCTCAATCTACCATAAAACATGCAACATAAAAATTTATATTTCTAAAGCTACTAGTATCCTTGCATCCCCAACATAGCAATATTCTAACATATGATCATAAACAACCACACAATTATAAAATTTTAGGAAGCCACCCCTTCCTAGATACTTCCCTATGCATATAAAACACTTCAGAGTTCAAACCCTATGTAAACTAGGGCATCCATAAGACAATATTTATAGTTTCAAAACCAAAAAACTATCAACATGACAATAGTAATTTAAAGAAATCACACCCAAGGATAATCTAGGATCTCGTCAACTTGGGCTACATTCTATAATTCACCACGACCACGACTAGCATTGTTACTTGTAGGATTTGAGCAATACAAATCCACAAAACCCGAAGATCACCTGCACACAAAAACTTGTTACAAGGAAGTAGAGACAAGAAGAGGGCAAGGGTTTGACTCAAAAATATGAAGAAGAAAATATCCTCAATTAATGAATGAATAGAATGTACAATGGATCATCCTTATAAAGGAGATCGAAAGCCTTGAAAGGTAAAGTCTAGTGCATGTAATAATCAGTTTAACTAATGCATGAATTTAGAACAACTAGTGCATGTGATTTTTAACTAAAGCAAAAGGAAGTTGACATCTTAAGAAGGGAGTAAAGATTAATTAACATAAATAATACTTTACTCTAACACCCCCCTTAAGATGAGCAACAATGCAAGAAAAAAGCAAATGGGTCCCGGTAACATGACCTGATGAGGTACCCAAGTACAAAAGAGAGTCTCTAAAAAGTGAAGAAATAGAGAAAATCACATGGGAAAAACTCTACTCCAGAAAGAGACCAAGACTAGTCTAAAGGACTAAAGAATCCTCCAAAACTAGGAATGTTCCAAAAAATAGGAACAAAGATGAACATGTACAACATCACCAAAGCAAAAGGATGCAAACTCTGTCAAAAAGTAACTACTGATCTGAAGATCCTCCACAGAAATATGACCAAGTAGAGAAGACTGTAATCTGCATGAGTGCCCTCAAATGACACTACTTGAATTAGGAGGCAAACAAAGGCAAACAACTGAACTCAAAGATACAGATGGTATAAAACATCAAAAGTCTAAAGAGCTAATCAATCAAAGATGGAAGAGTGCATCCAAAAAATAGGAAAGAAAAGAGTGTCCATATGGTAAATGATCCATCTCACTAGAATACATAGGTACCTAGCCACTGCAACCGCCTAGTACATAAAATCAAATACTGAATACATAGCTCACACTATCAAACCAAGGAAGTAGTAGAACCAACAATAGAAACTCCCCCATACTACTGACAAGTGAGTAATAATAGGTACACTAAAAAGAGTGCCAATAAGAATTGCATTGTGAAGAACCAAGAACATCGAAGGTGCATACAAACACAAATAAAGATACCCTAAGGCTAATGTCATGGAAGGAACACTCACTTGAGAAAGGTACATGGAAAACAAAGGCAAACATCAAACCCCGCTGGCACTTTATAATGGAGTCTGAGTACAAATAGCATGAACATGTGCAAGATCCCATCAAAGCAATAGAATGGCACTTTATCTCAGTGTGTGCACATAAAATAATGCTACAAAAGTGAAGTATACACTACTCAAAGAAGATCAAATGCTAATGAAACAAAAGAACAACCTAAGACGAGCCATCCCTCAAAGGGAAGAGATCCTAGGACCTGAAACAACCAAGATATCCACCAGACTGTAAAAAAGAAAGAATCTAAATAAAATGAACCTGGAGTAGAATCTAGAAAAATAACTCACAGAAATGAAAAGCTCTCTGAACAAGCTTTCCAATGATATATTGTTTTCCAAAAACAGAGTCTAGATGTGCAAGATAGAGCTCCCAGAGTGCAGAACTAAAGATCTGGCTTTGACAGAGAAAAAAACTATAAAAAAAATAAAACCAGAAAAAATAACCTCCAAATCTGGAAAGATCTTGGAATCATCTTTCCGATGATATCTTGTTTTCCAAATTTTGACACCGTATGCTCAAGATATGAGCAAAAAACCAACAGCTACACTAGAGGGCCCAAAGAAGGTGTCTGCAAGGATCTGATGATGGGTGACATTAGAAAAAGGACAAAAAACCATATGAAACAATCAGATCTGATAAAAGCTCAAAAAGAGCTTTCCGACAATATCTCATTTTTCAAAAACGGAGCCCGGATGCAAGAGAAACAGATCCCGGAAGGCAAGAGGTCTAAAACGCCAAGATCACAGAGAACATCTGACTTTGATAGAAAAAAAGAGCATCAAAATGGAAAAATAAAAAAACCATACTAGCAAATTTGAATCGGGCTCAGAACCAGCTTTTTGATGATATATCACATGCCCAATTACGATCCCATATGCCTGAGATATTCACAAAAAGGCCTAGGTACCCTTAAAAAGCTCAAAAAATGAGCAAATCTACGCTGACGTCAACAAAGGGGAGCCTAAAATTGACGGCCAAATGGTCGTCATGGCTCAAAAACCCCAAGCGCTAAATAGGAAAGGCCCTGGTCATTTGGGTGACCAAGGGGCTAGAAATCTGCAGGGGCTTGGGGGCTGGTCCCCCTTTACGACCGGGTGCTCTGGGCGGAGAGCTTGGCACAGGTGGTGGTGGCGGTGAAGGTGGGCTGAGCGACGCGAGCGAAGGCTAGGCCGCGGAGGCTGGGCAGAGTCAACAGTGGCCGCGGTGGCTATCAGGTGGCTGCCAGGTGGCGCTTGGGTGGCCGCTCAGCGGCCAAGGCAAAAAGGTTTTTTATTTTTTTATTTTTTTTGAAACAATCGTCGTACTACCTCAAAGTGCGTGCCAGGGTCGTACAACCTTGGTACGCAAAAAAAATTTGCCTCAGAAGCCAACTTGTCAAAATTCAACAAGTCTTATATGGATTTTGACTATCTCAGGCCTTCCGAATGTAACCGTGAGGTCCGTTTAGGCCAGAAGTGCTCCAAAAAATAGTGATCACCTCAGGATCTGTGTCGGGGCCAATTGCAAAAAAAATTTCTCATAGATTCCAACTTTGTCCAAATTGGACAAACTTTATATGGATCTTAGGGTTCTTAGATGCTCTGAATGCAACCGTGAGGTCTGTTTGAAGCCAAGATGACCAAAAAAATAGGTCCCCCCCAGATTTGACAGGAAACCCTCTCTGTAAAAAGTGCTAAAAAAAAATTTCTTTTTTACAAGAAAAAAAGAAACAAAAAGTAACATCCTATAGAGAATACCAAAACCTCTCAAATCAACAAAAAAATCCCTAATTTGAATCCTTCAAATGCAAACAAGCTATAGTAGATTAGGCTCTGATACCATGTAGGATTTGAGCAATACAAATCCACAAAACCTGATGATCACCTGCATACAAAAACTTGTTACAAGGAAGTAGAGACAAGAAGAGGGCAAGGGTTTGACTCAAAAATATGAAGAAGAAAATATCCTCAATTAATGAATGAATAGAATGTACAATGGATCATCCTTATAAAGGAGATCGAAAGCCTTGAAAGGTAAAGTCTAGTGCATTTAATAATCAGTTTAACTATTACATGACTAATGCATGAGTTTAGAACAACTAGTGCATGTGCTTTTTAACTAAAGAAAAAGGAAGTTGACATCTTAAGAAGGGAGTAAAGATTAATTAACATAATTAATACTTTACTCTAACCACCGTGCATAAAATGTTACTTATTTAGCACCGTGGTCCACTTAAACCACCTTGTCAACCATTCATGATGTGTTGCCTTCCTCTCCCTTGTCCTCATCCTCAATAAATGTTTTCATTTCCATCTCTACCACCTTGTTCACATGTATTTATAGGAACAAACCCTTTCCAATAATCTTCTCTTTTAAATTTTATTATACTTCTGCCAAATTCATTTATACTTTTCCTTGATTGAATGACCTTATCCCAATTGATGGTATAATCACATATCACCAACCACATCCTCCTAGCATTAAATTTCCTCACTTATTTATTCACACCAACCCACTGGAGGATAAAGGGATGAATGTGTGTAGGGTACCCAAGAACATTTACCCAATATCCATTAGCAATATTGAAGCCCCTTCATGGTTTGACATATTGGAGAAGGGAATCAAGAACTTTCCTCCACTCTTCTCTCACACACATGGTGACTACCCTTATCACTTCTTCAATGTCACCAAATTGTAGTCACCATGCATAAAATATTGAAGAGATATCCATGTTAGTGAAAAATCTATAGTTTGCAGTCAAGTATTAAATACCCAACAACCCCTAAACAATAAGGAGAAATAAAGGATCATCTATGGTGAATACATTCTCTAGGTGTTTGGTGGAAATCCTGCCCCAAAAGACCATATGTTTCTCTATTGCCTAGAGACTGAAATTGGCCTCCATTTGTTGAGGACATCCTTCCGAGTCACCACTACAAACACAAATGAAGAAATAACATTTCTTCCTACTATTTCAACATATCTTTGTGGACAAAGTGAGCATTTACTCATTATACCATGGATCTTGGTAAATTCACTATGATCATTCCTTATATTTATTGCATGTTATCTTGCAATATTCATCATCATCCTCAACTAATAGATAAACCACCTCGATTTCTATAGATTGCATCATCCTCACCTCACCATCCACTCAAGTCATTTCGAATGCCACCACAATGAAAGTAGCTTTCCAAGTTACTATATCAACACCACCTCATCATCATTGTGGGGCCACTTATCTTACCATGCCAAATTATCATGTCAGCACCACCTCATCATTGGTATGGTGTCATTTCCATTGCCACCTTAGATAAGGAGTTAGACAATGTGTTTCCTTATCTATAAATGTGTGGAATTTTGAAATTACAAAAATTCACCAATTTCTTTCATCTGATAACTATTATTTTATCAATTTTCCAAACATGGGACCTTCCATAACAAATTTTGTAAGTTACTATTATTTTTTAATCTCCTTCCAAGTGTAATTGTTCCACCTATGTCTTTTTTTCCATAAGGGATGCTTGAGCCTCTGCTTCATTATTAGTTCTATTCTCCAACATTTTGGATTCATTGGCCGAAATATTTCTAGTGGGATCTCTCACCGCATATCCTACACCTAATGGCTCTGGATTTCCTTTTGAGGCTCCATGAAAGTTTATTTTAACCCATCCTTCTTCAAGCTTCCCTCACTCCACATCATCTCTCCTTTTTCAAGAAGGATCAGCCCTTGAGAGCCCATTAACGAGCGTACATGTATATAAGTATTAGCATGTGATTGATTACGTATGTGCTTTCATCATATTTGGATGTCCAATAAAATACGCATCAATTTAACTCAAATCCTTCTATCTTAATAGTGTAGAAGTCATTTACGTTTCTTCATACTCCCATGATGCACTGATGTATCCTATACCTTAGCCCATACAAACAAAATCTAGTAAACAAGAAAAGGTTCATGATAGTGTGTCTCTCTTATGTTTGGGCATCCATAAGAAAGTAGATTCACTTGTACTACATAAAGATAATACAACATCTTGATTTATATACAAAATTGTCTCTATGAAATTTTTGATTTCTAGTTTATTCTATTGCTAACAAGTGCTAGCATGAATTTAGTAATAACCATAGATAATAGGAGAACCTATAGTATGCTTGTTAGGGTCTAGTATCTATTTTTCATTTTTCTTTAATTGACTTGCTAAGAAGACCTTAAATAACATCCTCCTTTGGCCTCAAAAAAATTAAAAAGAAATTTTCCCGATTTGATGAATTGATCCCTAGCTATTCACATTTTGCTTATGAAATTCAGAACTATCATCTTGATTACATGTTCCCCTAGCCTCGATGATTTACCCTATCCCTAATAGCTAATGTTTGGATAAATAGTTCATAGAAATGTAGTCCAACATAGTGCACAGGTTGTAAGATAGTTACATGATGAGATTGCAATAGCACTGTTATCCTCGATATAGACACACCGATTGAAAGAAATTTAGCATGAATAGTTTGTATGGAAATAGCACTTATGGATATGTAGAGTAAATGGAAAAGTACTCAAAATGGACAACATTTCTTTGACATAATGTATTCCCAATGATGTCAATTTGTAGATTGTTATCATAAGGTAAAGAGAGATCTTGTGAAATGTTAATAATCATAGGTTTTTTCATCAAATGTAGCAACACCAAACATGGTCATAATGGTTGGTAAATCGCCATCATTTCTTATTTGGAAACTTTATCAAAGGGTAAGTAGATTCATGTCTACATACCCTATCAGAAAAATACCAACTGGTTTATATTCCATATCTTCAATGAGTTTAGCGCTAAGTATATAGCAATTTCTTTATTCCAAAGAGAAGAATCCATAATCATTTTTCTTTTTTCCCAAATAATTTCAATAAAATGATTATGTTTCCAATTTGATTATGTTCCATTTATGTATTCCTTGATCTATGGAATACATTCAATATAGAAAATGGATGTAATAGAGTGTTTACGTTACGAATAATGCCATAACTGCCAAGATTAATCCCTTGGTTGTTGATCACAATAAAAATGGTATGCAAGGATTCTTTATTTTATTTTTATAAAAAAATTAGAACTATTTTGCAATTGGATCTTGTACCAGTGTAAATGTAATAGTTTTATTCTTTATATGTAAAATTAACAATCTCTCAACCAGATTTATCTTTGCAAATTATAGATATTGACTTATATTGGCTCTAGGTCTGCATCATTCACTCTAGCAATGGAGAGACTATAGAGAGGTTAGCATTACCTCTAGCTAAGGATACCAATAATATGGTAGAATTCAAAGCCTTACTTGTAGGAATATCCCTATGCTTAGAATTGAAGTTAACAAAATAAGAAATTGAAAGGGACTCAATGATTGTAATAAATATGGTAAGATCTAAGGCTACCCCAAATTGGAGATTGCATTTTGTTTTGGAAGTGGTGTTATCTTTGATTAAAAAAATTGAGCAGGTTAAAATTAACCACATCTACAAAGAAGGGAATAGTTTAGCGGATGGTTTATCCAAGATGGGTGTAGAGGACAATCATCTCAAATAGACATCTGAAGGAAGGAAAGAAAGTTAGATTTTTTGAAAGTTCCACAAGACCAATTGGATTGAAAGAACACACTACCTCATTGTACTCTATTGCTAAAAAATGGTTTAGTTAATAGAAACTCAAGAGAATTTGGGTTGGGTTTATCAATTAAATATGATGAAAAATTGAGGTCCTAGGAAATGAGGACTCCTCATATGAGAATGAAGAAGTGAGGACTCCTCAGATGAGAATGAGGAAGAGGAAGAACCAGTGGAGGAAGAAGCAGAGGTAGAGGAAAACAGTGAGTAGAAAGTGGAATAGCCAAACATGAAGTAGGAAATAGAAGAGGCTAAGGAGGTTATAGGGGAAGAATTAGAGAATGAAGAAGAAGCAGAGGAAGAGCAAGATGACTCCAAGGATCTGAACCCACAACAAGACAAGGAGGAAAAAGGATCTTCGATCTCCTCAAACTGAGGAGTAACATATAAAAATATCCATACTATGATTTGTCTAGTTTTTTGCAAAAGTAATTTTGTAGCTTCAAAATTAAGTATTAGGATAGTGAAGTCTTCTTGAAACTTAGGCTGCTCATTTTCAATTAGAAAATATTTCCTTTATGAGACATTAAACTATGATGTTTTTATTATACTTTAATACCAAACTTTCAGATTTGGCTCCTTATTTAGCAAAAACAAATAGAACCTATGGTATACTTGTTAGGGTCTAGTATCTATTCTTCATTTCTCTCTAATTGAATTGCTAAGACGAACTTAAATAACATCTTCCTTGGCCTAGTAAAAATTAAAAATAAATTTTCCCAGTTTCATGAATTGATCCCTAGCTATCCACATTTTGCTGATGAAATTCAGTACTATCATCTTGATAACATGTTTCCCTCAGGGATAACTTTAAGGAACCCCCCCTCCTGAAAAGTATAAAATTGTGGCGAATCACATGTGATTTGGGTGAAAAAAATTTAATAGTGTTGGCGAATTATGCGTCAATCTATGGATATTTGGTGGCAAATTTTTTAATAGTTTACACAATTTTTATTAAAAAATGGCAATTAAAATTTTTTTTTTAAATAAATTTATTAATATTGATGGCAAATTATGTTTTGAAATATGGGTATTGGTTGGCAAATATTTTAATAACCGATATCATTTTTATAAAAAAATGGTGAAATTATTTTCCAAATAGTTGAATTAATTTATTTGTTATTGGAAATTTGAATACTGACACGTTGCATCGGGTCCCACAGTCCTAGTCCCATCACCATGACTATGATAATGACGTTAGACTCAAATGACAAACGTCTGTTGGATTTAATACGTATCAACTATCAACGGCCAAAGATGAATTTTGGGCATATTGCTGGTCCTTATAACATTTACTGATGTTTTCGCCAATAGTTTTCAGTAAATGTTATAAGGACCAGCAATATGCCCGAAAAGTATCATTCTTAATTTGGCATTTATTAGATAGAAATAAAGTAAAGTTTTAAGTAATGTACTGAGTATATTACCATTTACCATAGGCGATGTGTAGAATTAAAGCAATGTACTAAGTATATTTATTATCATATCAATTTGAAATTTGAATTAATTGTAGAATTAAAGCAATGTACTGACAGATACGTGTAATCTATTCATTACCTCGATAGAATAATTGGTTAGAGTTAAGGCTTGAATGAAAAGTAAAACGTCATCTCATCTTAGAGTTAAGGCTTGAACAATTGTCGCATGATCGCATAGCCAGGAGATGGGCTATGTGAACATGTGACATACCTCCATGTCACCCTTCTACCTTGCCGTATGATTGCCACCGCCAAAACATAGGGTTTTTCACATGATCGCAAAGCATGAAATTGGTTCATGCGAACATGCGACAAACTGTCACGCCAACTGTAAATCTTGAAACATGCTGGCCAACCTGCAAGCCCCTTTGACCATGGCCCCATTGATAATTTCCATGTCTCCGCCACATCGACCAATCAGAAAATGCCGCATCACCATCTACCACCGAGCTAAGGAATAGGTGTCAACCAGTCGCATGATCACATGTCAAAAAAATCTGACATGCGATCATGTGACAGCCACCCACAAGATGCCACATAACCACCAGCGGGACCACTACCCTCCCCTCCAACAGACCCAGCACAAGAAGTAACCGGTCGCTTGGTCGCATGTCAGAAATTTATGACATGCGATCATGCAACAACTGAACATTTTACCAACTCAGCCAATCACAACCTAAAACCTCGATGATGAATCATCACGTGGTCCCATTGCAGACAAACCAATGGAATCTAATCGGATGGTGGGCACATGATCGCATGGGGAGAGAATATTCCATGCGATCACACACCGACCGTCGATCAAAATCTCTAGCCCAAGCCCCGTTGACCACACTCCATCTCTTTATTTCCTTCAGCCAATAGGGGAGTGCCATTTATGCATACATGTCACCATGGCCCACAGTTTGAAACCCTACACCGTAAAGAAGAATCAACGGCAAGCATGATTTCACATATCTCTGGCAACTCCCTTGTGCTTTAGCGACCACCGTTGATGCTCTAACATGACAAGACCATTTGACTCATTCGAAAACCAAGCCCCACCATTGAGATTTAGCAATAAAGGAAAACTCCCATTCGCTGGAGACTTTCTCCATTCCCTGACCTAGCGATGACTAACATGATGAAGAATTGGGCCCCTCACAATCGCAACAGTGCACATACTCAATGATGAATCATCACGTGGTCCCACTGCATATAAACCAATGACATCTAATTAGACAGTGGGTGCATGATCGCATGGGGAGAGAATATTCCATGTGATCACACACCGCCCGTCGATCAAAATCTCTAGCCCAAGCCAATCATGACAATCGTTAGATTATGACAGATGAATGACTGAAGTTGTATTTCGAAAGTTCTATGGGTTTCAAAAATCTTTTCTGAAAACTCACTCCAGAAACGTGACATGTTGAAAGTTGACGTGTAATGTTTTAGAAAGATTACAAACATTTATGTTACACGTGTATGATGTAGAAAGATTACTTTACCATTTAACGAAAGGTTTTTAGCATTTACTTTTTTAAAACCTATCGACTCGTACTCATAGCAGCAGAGTTAAAAAGAACTATTGAACAGGAACCGTCACTAGAGATTTGGAAATCGAGACTATAATTTGTGAGAGCCTTAGCCGTTTGAACTTATATCTATCCTGATTTCAAAATTCAAAGTTTAATTTCGGGTAAGTACTGAGTTTAACTTGATTTTGAAATTTTAATTCTTGCATGTTCTATTGGGGTTTTCTTAAATTGGGGTTTTCTTCAATTGGGGTTTTCTTAATTAGTTAGTTAATATCTGTGATATTATTATTATTAGTAAATATCTGTGAATCTTTGTTTTTTAAATTTTCTGAAGAACAATGGGGAAAGCAAAAACTCAAGGCCTAGGGCAAGCAGAAGGGAAAACTGTAATGGACTTCAGAAAACTAGTACAAATCCATGGTTTCACCGATGAGTATCATGATGTTTATGATCCTGTTATCGAAGGTGAAAAGAGAGTTATAGCAATTAAACATACATTGTGCAGTAAGGCAACTAGGCCAAGGAGGTCTGAATTTATAAAATTTAACACAGTGATAGGTGCAATAACCAATAAAGTTGCTTCCTGGGATGTTGGTCTGGGTAACATGCTATTACCTGAAGTTTTCCCTTGCCCAGAAATTGTCAAGATTTGTGCAGAAAATTATGATGAAGAAAAAAAATCAATTGTGAATAAACAAACTCAGGAAGAAATTTTAACAATAACCCAGGAAGAATTTGTTAGTTTGCTAGACCTAGGGTTTGACCCACAAAACTGTAATGCCAAAATTGACTTGGGAGTGCTGGCAAAGCAATATGAGGCAGTCCCGCAAGATGGAAAAAATTCATTTGTAAAGGGTCTAATAGTTGCAGAGGCAAAGGCTTCATTGGGTGAGAACCATAAGCCTCCTTATGATTTTAAGGTTTTTGTGCCATGGGTTCAGGATACTATATCCTCGCTATCATTTTTCCTAGGACTGGAAAAGAATAGGGAAGTGAGTGCCAGCATTCTTCAATTCATTTGGGATATCCATTGTCTGAATGAACCAATAAGATATAATTTTGTTGGACACGTGGTTGAATCAATGCAAGAGCAATTAGCATTGATTAAAAGAGGCAATTCTAAGACATTTAGGTTCACAACCTACTTGTGTTATCTTCTGCTAGCCAAGAATGCTACAATATTAATGAGCAATGGCAACAAGCTTGAAATTTAGAGGGGGACAGGTACTCCAAATCCAATATATAACTAGACACCTCAGATAAGATTGTATGATAACAGAAGGAATTACAGTAATTTTGTAGACTTCTTTTTGGCCCCATTATACAAAGAAATAACAAGCACTCTAATGCCCAGATTGTCTACTTCATGTAGGGATTGCATCCAACTTGGAAGCACAACTCAATTGGCTGACTGGTACTTAATGGAAGATTACACTGTGCTAAGGTTTTACGAATCAGAACTGCAACCCCAAAAATTCCAATGCATGTGATAGACAGGGTGTTTGCAGTAGAATATGTAGTACAACTAGAGAGCACAGATAGACTCTTCTCTAGCCAATCGAAGAAGAACATATTCCCTTCCTTACCTTTCTCAATTGGAGGGTTAACATTTGAGAGAAAGGCTTTCCAAGTGGCACAATTTTTTTTAGATATTTTTCAATTTGATTTAGAGTGGTACTGGAAGTATGATCCACCCAACGTCATTCAAGAAAAGGCTTGTTGCTAATAAGAACTCTGCAAACTTATTTCAACATGAAAGTAAACCATTGCTAGAGAAGTTCAAAAACAAGGATAGCTGGGATGATGTTAGAAAAGAGATGGAGAAAGTTTCTGTTGAGGAAAACATTTCAGTTGAACAGTTGTCATCACAAATTATGACAACAATAAATCAAGGCATTATACAGCCTAGGATGTCCTTCAATTTCTACGACAAAGCTGCTCAGCCATCAAGCATAAAAATAACAAAGAGAATAGCAGAAGCTTGTAAGGATAGAAAATGGACTAGAATGAAAATGGATGATTTTTGGAGTATGAGAAAGGCTCTTGGTGAACCAAAGACCAGTGCAGATTTGGATGACATAGATGAGGATATAGAGTTTAGAAAATTGTGGAATATGGAGCATCCTAACTCCACATATGACACTGACAGAAGTGATCCAGATGATCATGATATTGATAATGCATGTACTCCACAGACTGGGAGTCACTGTGCAATCTCCAAGGACTGGAAAAATGTATATAGAAAAGGGGCAGTCAGTCTTGAAAAAATAGGTTATAAAGGTGGTGGTTTGGGTCCCACAGGAGAAGGCATCTAGAATACAATTCAGACAGAAAAAACTACTTATGATCGTGGTGTAGGACTTGGCTCTGATAGTGGACCTAGTGGTAGTACTAGTGGCATTCATGGGACTGGCATTGGTAGGAGTGGGCACCTTATAGAACAAGTTCCCTCTCTAAAGAGGCCACTAGAATCTACACAGAATCCCATACAAGAAGATAGTGTCAAGAAGCAAAAGTTTTCCATTTCCAGTTCCAGTTCCAGAACAATGACATTAGATCATAAAGAAGTGTTGCCAATTTTAGGTTCAGCAAAACCCTCTAGAAGTTCAAATCCTCAAAGAGCATTAGTTAGATCAATAGCCATTGCAAGCTCTGTCTCTTCTTCACCTTTCAAACATTCAAATCCTTCTGTAACACTAGATTTTCATTACAAGGATTTCTATAATAATTTTGCAGAAACAAAAACAAAGAATAAGGAATCAAAGAAGGTATTGGAGTCTGGTGCCCTTACTGTAGCTACACAGGAACAACCTGCATCCAACAGGGTTTTTCCAACATATGACCCAAAGAGAGACATGATGGAGTTCATGGTTGTTATTCCACCAAACAAAGATGGAAACCCACCAGAGAGTCAGATAGATCACTCTGAATTTGAAGTTAGCACTCTCCAAATGGATTTTTCCAAAGTAAAAAATGTGGACAAAATCAATGTCTCAAAGTCTACAAACCAAGTGGTCTACAGTGCACTGCTAAAGGTGGAAAGAGAGAAAAGAAAGCTCGAGAAAAATATAGAAAAGTTACAGGTAGACATTAGCAATGAAAAAGCAAAGAGGAAAGCTTCAAAGAAGAGTTTGAAAGAATTGCAAAAAACGATTAAAAAATCAGCAGATGCAGAGCAAGGACATGCTAAGGCGGTAGTGAAAGAATAGGAGCAGGAGCAAGTGAAACTGAAGGAATAGGAGCTGAAGGAACTGAGGGGAAAATTGGCACAGGATCAGGTGAAGGAACAGGAACTGAGGGGAAAATTGGCAGAAATGATAAAAAAACTTGACCAAGAAAGAGCCAGTTCAGAAAAGTTATTTAAAAATTTGGAGAGTAATGCTGCCTCTCAAGCAGATAAAGCCAATCATTGGGAACAAAAAGTAGTAGAAGAGAAAAACAATTGTGAAAAAATGGCAGAAGAACTAAAGAAGGTCAATTGTACAATTAAGACTTTAACAGATACTAGTCATAATTTAGTGAAGATTACAAAAGAACACATTTGGGGCCAAATATTGGCGATGTCTAATAGCTTGTATGACTGGTTTGAAATGCTTCAAAGTATGAGAGTATGTTACTTGAAGCTCCAAAACAACATTCAACAAAACATGGATGTTGTCAACAAAGAAAAGATAGCAAAAGATATTATGCAACAACTCTACAGTAAGAGTGATAGTTATCTATCAAACAAGGGAATTAGCAACCGCCTTGATGCATCAGTAAAGGTATCAAGTATCATTTGCAAATGTGAGAAGCTACGGGAAGCACAGGAATTGGATGACAAAGCTAAGCAAAAGATCACAAAGATGGAACAAAGGCAAGCGAAAATGGAAAGTCTTGGTTTGCCTAAGGGATTTGAAGCAAATCAATTCATTGGACGAGAAAATTACAAAACAAGGTTGCAAGACAAAATAAATATTGATGTACACTTTCTCCCTGCAGACATATCTTGTGATGCATTCTTGGATTTCATCAAACTAGTGAGAACTTTGAATGGACTTTTAGAATCAACAGTGCTGTCAAGTCACACTTCCAAATATGAATTGCTAACGAAGTTGCAAGAGTGTGACTATACTATGAACCAAATTGTTCTGCCATCAGAGGATGTTTGGAGTGGCCTACAAAGATTGCTCTAAATTTTGAACTACTTTAAATTGTAATATATTGCAAATGAATACAAAACAAATTGTGCTCTATGATTCTATCTAATTTTCATGTTTTCCAATTCAATGTATGTTGAGTTACTCTATTTTATTCATTTATTCTTAGTTGAGTTTAACTAAGGATACAAAATTACTCTATTATATGCTATCGGAATACAAAATTTCATTCAGGAATTTCAAATTCAAATATGAATGATCATTGATGACATGATATGAACTACACTCTACAGTAATAATACTCTTTGTTCTCAAATTTTAATGATGAAACATAATACATTCTTGCTTTTCTAAAATGAACATTGAATGGTAGGATATCATATAGTAGTTAATAAGTTCAAAAAATACCTATTGGTTGCCACTGCTAATTTAACAAAAATTTCCTAAATTTGCCAATTCATCTCTGTGTTGTCATCATCATCCAATTCTAGTATTGCAGTTGCTTCATTGTTCTCTTCATTTTCGTTTGTGTCTTCTTCAAGTTCACTTTGACCTCCGCTTCTATGACTCCCAATCCCATCGCCAGTGCCACTGCCAACTGTACTTGTCCCACTTGGAGTCATTGTAGGAGATTGGTTAATGGTGTTTCCCACCCCTCTTCTTTTGCATCTTTTCTTCCAAATTTCCATTGCTTTTTGATAAGGAAAAGTATTGACATCATACCTAGATGTGTATACCCTCAAGCATGATTCCAAATTCTTGTCTAGTTTGTTTCTTAGCTTTGATTTTAGGAAGCCCAAAGCACTGAAAACTCTCTCATCCTCCACTGAACCCAATATCATGGTTTGACATAGATCAGCAAGCTTGAAGTACTCTGAAATTTCTTCACGCAACATTGTGCTCTGTTTTAGTTCTATCCAAAGCTTTGTTGCTGAGCCCTCTTCATGTGGGTTATGCATTAATTGATATTGATGCTTCATAGTCCTTGCAAAGGTGCCTGATTGTTGTCTAAGAAGACCCTCATCTAATATTCCTTTGATAGTCACTCCATTGAATTCTACAGATTTGCAAAATTCCTTTATCAAAGTCAACAGCCTTTTACGATAATCTTCCTTAGAGTTGAAGGACCAATATTGAGGAAACACAATTGCCATGGCCTCAAGCAGTTGATCATATGGGAATCGTGATCTTATTTCAAAGGAAACTCTATAGGCTATGTCCCTTGCATTAGCTGTTATAGACTCGACGATCTTGGTAAACTCTTCCCTTGTAACTCTTGTAGCTCGCTTCTTTGGGGCACTGTAGTACATTGGTATCTGAAATCCCCTTACACAAACACATAAATCTCCATTTTCAATGATCTTTAAATAATTATCAGGATCATCCAAATCTATTAGTTTCTGCTAGTGATTAAATCTATCATCAAGATAAATTTAGGTCAGTACGATAGAGACTATCGAGGGCTTGGCATGACATTTTACGCAAGTGAGCATATTCTGCAATATACATGGCTCTTTGTTGGGCTTTTTTCATAATTAACGTCATTTCTTCTAGCATGGGAAGAAGAGAGGCCAAAGTCAAAAATGTCTCTAAATTGCTCAACCTCCGAAGCAGGCCGCCACATCTTTGATTTTCTGCATTGTCCCAATTTTCGTACATCAATCCAATCAAAGATTGATATTCAGAAAATACTTGATGCACTGGTCCATCCAAAGAGATCCATCTGGTATCAACATCTTTAAGAAGCTTGTTTCCATCGATAATTCCATCAGCAAAGTGTTGAAATTCCCTAAAACATTTGGGACTTTGACAAAAATATGCGTACAACTCTCTTACTAAATCTTCAACCTTGTTTACTGAAGGAAACTTCTTCACAACTCTAAAAGCAAGATTCATCCTGTGGGCCATACAGTGAATGCCAACAACATATGGTGAACAAGAAGCCTGCATCTTTGTGCAAAGACTATTCCTTTGACCTTGCATTACTGAAGCTCCATCCGCTCCAACGCAGATCAACTTCTTCGCTATTGTCAATTCATCCATAGCTCCATATTCAATTAAATGGCTCTTTACTAACTGAAATAAAGTTTTTGCTTCGCATTGTCTCTCAATTTAGCAACAATTAGTAGATGTGGTTGGTGGACATTATTCTGTATAGTATAAACATGCATGCATACCCACGACATATTATCTATTGATGTAACTTCGTCTAAGGACAATGCAATAAAGGTTGACTCTTTTATTTTTCTTTGTACATCCTCTATTTCAACTTGCGCAATACAACTTGCCCATTCCCATCCACTGTTTATCGACCAATGACTGACAAGATAGTTAGGAACTTTCAGAAAGTGTAACAAACCACTCATTTTTGGATAGTCTGTCATTGGACGCCCTCTGCTCAAAATATGGAAAACATTACTTAATTGAATAGCTTTTCCGCGTTCTTCTACTTCACTTACTTTTGCAAAAATAGCATTAATAGAACCTTGAACTTCACCAGGCTTCGTCTTAAATTTCTGAAACAAATAATATTCCTCAGCATTCCTTTTATGTTGACATTGCTCCTTTGTTTTATATCTTACCACTTTTATTTCCCTTCCATCTACAGTTGAGGTTTCGTAAATCTTACCAACATGTTCTCTATGGTGTCTAGTTTAAGCTGCAACCGCTTTTCCTTTTTATACTTCCAACTACAAATCGTACATCTGCATTCTACTGGTGGCTCACCTACAATTGGATTGTCCACGGGCTCAATGAATGGATACTTTGCTGCCCAATCAAATTTAAATCTCCTAGCCATCTCCCATTGATGATCAATTTTTTCTTTTGATTTTCCTCTCCCTTTAGTGTTACTGTTAATTGCACCATCATCATCACCGAAGTTGATTGATTCATCCTGGTACTAGTTATTTATTGGATATTCTTCGTCAAGATCATCTTCATTAGAGATATCAGGTTCTGCAACTTCGTCACCAGATTTATTAGGCTCCCCAATTTGTTGAATAGACTCCTGTGTAGGTTGAGATTGTACAGGTTCCTCTGATGATGTACCTTCCTCACTTTGACCAACACTGTTGCGTCTACCCCCACCAAAGTATGAAGATATATTTCTGCATTTCGTTGGCCTCTCTTGGACATCTCCACCTTCATTAGTCCTCTTCGTGTTTAAATTTGACTGTGACATCTCCATCAAATTAAGGCTGCAATAAAATACTACGAACTCGTAGTCGTAGTCATTCCGGTTCGCTACCAATTGCAATTGTGAACTCTAAGCTCAGAATCAACTGAATTATTATGCTACTAAGTACTAAATGAAAATCTCTCGAAGGCTCCTTCTTTTCGGCATGTTTCAATAATGAAACTCATATATCTTAAATAGACAACTACAAATAAACCATTTTCATATCAGCCATCAGATTTTGCCTCATAATCGGCATCGTCCATTTTGGCGAATGGGCCGACCATTACATATGATAAGAACTAATATTTGGTGAGCCCCGCGTAATTTCAAGTAATCGAGTGGGCGAATAGAGTGGGAACTTGGGATCCCATTGCGTGTGATGCATGGCGAATTGGGTCCTAGGACAAATAAAAATTTCACATAGGAAAATGGGAATTTGGCGAATGATGATCCTCGAAAGAGACACTCAATTTAATTGGTGGCGAATAAGAGTAAACAGTAAAGAGAAATATGGGCGAAGAACCCGACTACCAAACTGAAATTACGTAATAATAGTGGTGAACATTCCGACCACTATATGACCATTTTATAAAATCTGGGTGAATGATCCGACCTGTATTTGATTGTTTTATTTGCCAATTTCTATCACCCGATCGTGACATATTCGCCAATTGGCGAATATTCGCCACTAAAAAAATCCCTGGTTTCCCTATCCTTTAGGATTGATCCCACCCCTAACAGCTAATGTTTGGATAAAGAGTTCATACAAATGTAGTCCCACAGAGTGCACCGGTTGCAAGTTAGTTTGGCAAGATGCAATAACACCGTTGGCCTAGATATAGGCAAACTAATGAAAACAATTTTGGCACAAATGGTTTGTATGGGAAAAGCACTTGTGAATATGTACAGTAAATGGAGTACTCAAGATGCACTACATTTGTTTGACATAATTTATTTCCAAAAAAGTCAATTTGTAGAATGTTATCATCGGGTAAAGAGAGATCTTGTGAAATGTTAATAATTGTTATTTTTTCATCAAATTTAGCAACACCAAACATGGTCATAATGGTCAGTTAGTCGCTATCATTGCTCATTTGCCAGCTTTACAGCAGGGCAAGTAGATCCATGTAGACATTTAGTATTAGAAAAACAAGTTTAGTGCCAAGCATATAGCAGTTTCTTTATTCCAGAGAGAAGAATCTATAATCAGTTTTCTATTTTTCTTTTCCAAAAAATTTCAGTAAAATACTTCTATTTCCAATTTGAGTATGTTCCATTCATGTATTCCTCGATCTACAGAATACATTTAATATAGAAAATGGATGTAACCGAGTTTATGCATATATTGTGAATAATGCCATAACTACCAAGACTAATCCCCTTGCCATAGATCATTATAAAAATGGGCTTTATCTCCTCCTCAATCTTCCTAGAAGGGAAAATTGGATTCTTTATTTTTTTTTATAAGCTTTTTAGTACTATTTTGTAAATAGGTCTTCTACAAGTGTAAATATAATTTTTTTTCTTTATATATAAAATTAACAATGGCTTGGCCGGATTTATCACATTGGCTTTGGATTAGTCAATCATAAAAGGTATTTATTTTTAGATGTGAAGTCCAATTATTCATTTCTTCTTCCCTAATTTTTCACTTCATCTTTCTCTTGTTTGTCTCTTCATTTTCCATTGAAGATTATTGTATATATAAGAACAAATCTTTATGTATGTAAGCTGCAATGACTAAATAAAGATTTGCTCTATGCCTCTTTTTGTCTCTGTTTTGTGGTTTCCAATTTGTCTATTAATTTTACATTCATTCCATCATCAAAATAGTACCATTTTATTTGTTATCATATTACAAAGATTTCCAAACTTAATAAATAGTTAATCGAGCCACACACACCATCACGTAATATTAAACAGTCTCACCTTTGTCAGTGTGATAGCACTAATAAAAATATATTAAATTTGATTGGCGCCCATCTGCCCATTCATTGCTCGTTATGTTTGTAACTGGTATATTACGTTTCCAAACCAGGAACTAATAAGAACCTTGCTGGATTTTAGTTTAAGTCTGTATCACTATGATCTATGTGGCTGAAATTATAGTTTAAGTGCTAGGGCCCATCTTCTGACGAGTACCACCAAAAATCAAATACGTGCATAATCGATTGGATTAGATTCTTGGGCTCTTAGGGTTATCTTCTTTGCAATGGGCCTTTCTTAGTTTAAGGCCTTGCTTTCCCACCAAAATTTCCAAATCTTCCCCAGGCATAAAATGTGAAGCATGGATCCACTATGAGTTATGATGAAGGTGTTTAATTATTCCCCAAAAGTTTTCCACGCATGGTACAGTGTTTCCCAGTCGTGAACAAGTCTTGTTGTTCGAGTTATAATCTGCGAAGTTGGACGCCATTTTGGTCATAGATATATTTGAGCTTGTGTATATGTTTGCTCTCTTTCAGGCAGATTGTAAGGTGGGTTCAGAGCAGAAATGATATCCGAGCACATTCCACCTCGTACTAGGTACCCAAATTTCCATTAATAGAATGCAATCTAGTTGTGAACATTTATGGTTAGTCATATAACTTTTTGGGCAGCACTAGAACATGCACGATTGTCTTGGGATGTTCGAAGCAGGTTTAGATGGATAAGCTACGCTTGGGCATGCTGGGATTGAAGTTGCATGCTTTCCAATGCTCTCGCATGACAGATTCAAAATATAATATCTTAATACACATCTTCAAGATATAATTTTCTTATACTTAGTCTCAATTGATTTCTTAATAGTGAAAGTGTTGCTTTTCTAATGAAAAAATAATGCATTAAACATCAAACAAACAAACCACATCAAAAGTCAAAAATTCGTTTTGATTTCTTAAATTCCCATTCCATGTCTTATATACTTTGTTTCCATTTTATCATTTCTTTCAACTCTTTTTAAACTACCCTTAATGTATTCAAGATATTGAAAACCCAAGTTTTATTTTCTAACACCTTTGATGATATTTTGTTTAAAATTTATCTTTCACAATAAACAATACTTATAAGAATAGTAAGCATGGCTTCTCCTAAATTCACCACATTATGATAGCTTTTATGTCATTATAATGGTCTTTAGACTTAAATGAGAGGTTCTTAATGACATTTCAAGATCCCCACATCAATTGTGTGGATGGACAAAAGAAGATTATTATACTTTTTAGTGGAAAACATCTTAAAAGAAAAGGATATGTATTTTATGAAAAATGTGTACCTAGTTAAGAATGAGTGTCCAAATCTACACATAATCATATTTCCAATAGGTACTCATCCAGTTTAGAATCCCATTCTTAATTGGTTACATGATTCTAAATGGTAATAACATATATAATGCAAGTACTTGTTTGATTTTAAAATGGATAACTATTTTAAAATATGTGCACCCATTTCTATTTAAATCATTTGCCTATTCCTTTTTAGAATGACTATGAATTTCAAAGGAGGTATGCATTTCATAAATTTTAAAATTTGTAACTCTTGGCTTTCCTTTGATTTAGATTTAGACCAGGCTTGAAAAAGAAACCCTCACCCTTGGATATACAAATATAATCCCGTATAAATGACAAGAGTAAAGACCAATTTTAGCATCATGGGTAAGTGCACCAAGATGGTCAATAAAAAGGGGGTCTATGTGACTACTTTTTTTCCTAAAATTAGTTATACTTAAACATAGAGAAATTTGAGACTCGTGCACTCAAAATTTGGAGATACCAAAATAAAAAAAATTGCAGTACTATAAATTTAGTTTCTAAACTACTAAAGTTTTTCAAAAATGGATAAAATTTAGAGAGTCAAATCCTTCTTGAACACAAAAGTGTTCATTTTTTTCAATAAAACATAATCATGTCTAGTGTCTAGGTAAAAAATGTTATAGTTACATTTAGTAATTTGAAAAGCCCTTTGGTAGAAAGATAGTTAAGATTGAGTACTAGAAGTTGTGTACTTTTTCTAATTCTTTGTTATGTATTTTTTTTCAAAGCAGATGCATCTCAAAAATTAGAAGCCTATCCATATGATAGAAAGTGATATTTTTCTGAGACTATAAAGAATGAAGTGTACAAAAATAATATATAATTTATTTCAAATTTGAACAAGTAGGTCAAAAGTTATTTTAAGAATGGAATACATGTTTATGAGAATTATGGAAAGGCTGATAAAAAAAAATTCAAATAAATATTTTAATGTTCTTCAAATCTAAATAGATCTTAGAAGATGTGTAATATTATGGTTGTAATTTTACAGATACCTACTTGATAATGTGCAAAATGAATGACAAGCATTTTGAGAAAATAGATTGGAAGAAAATGCCAAAAAGAGGGAAATGAATCTCCCAAGCCTAAGTACAAGACTAAGAACATTTTTTGTTATTTGAGTTAAAAATGGATACAAGTTATTTGAAATAAAGACACATATGCACTTTTTTGAGAACAAAATGCGTAATTACACATGCAATTTTATGAGAACATAATACAAATTCTATATTTTAAGAGATCTTAGAATTTTTTAGACTTTGTCAAATTTTAGTAATAAACAAGCTCCTATCATTATTCTCTTATCATCTCTCTATCACACTCTTTCATCTCTCACCAACCTCTAGATCTTGTACTTTCTCAGACTTAGTCAAATTTCAATAATCAATAAGCTCTCTCTCTCTCTCTCTCTCTCTCTCTCTCTCTCTCTCTCTCTAATTTGCCTTCCCTCCCTCCATATCTTTATTTCACCCTCTAGATACTTAACTATCTCCACCTACCTCCACATGTCTTCTTAAAGGTAGGGAAGATGATATATCTAAAGAGAGGATTATTATTTTGTTGGTAGGTTTGATAATTTATTAAAGTCAATTAAGAATTATTTTATGTTTAGGGTCTATTTAGGTTTATAAAGATTAGTGTACATTAAGGTTAATTAGTAATTGTTAAGGTTAACTATGATTTGTTAAAATTATTAGGGTTTTCTATGGTTAGTTAGTGCTTATTAAGGTTTAATAGGGTTACTTATTTTTTTAAACCTAAATTACCCCTAGTGAACCTTAATAAACAATAAATCTTGCTCTTTACCTTTTACTCCATGTCACATTATCCACCTCTCTCTCTCTCCCCTCTTTTTATTTTTGCATCTCTCTCTCTCTCTCTCTCTCTCTCTCTCTCTCTCTCTCTCTCTCTCTCTCTATATATATATATATATATATATATATATATATATGACTCTAAAACATTCTGATATTATATACATCAAATATAACTTATACACAAATATTCATCTTAAAAAATACAATGCCTGGAACAAACTAATTATCATTCAAAATACCTATTTTGTGTTTAGAAACTAAAAACTCAAACTACAAAATGTCTTTGATGTGTCTTTCATTCAGATAAACACGTAAATATTTTTCTTCTTAGCATAATGAATACATGTTATGCTTATTCAAAAAAATGCACATGTTTTGTTATAAAAAAAGAACATATGTGCTTTAGTTTGAAATAAAATGTAAGCATTTTTCATTTATGCATTGCCTTCCCCTTTAATCTGTATGTCTATTGCTTCACTCCAGTTCTCATTTTCCCCTTCAGCTGTCTTGGGGTTTCTATCAATGGTGTGGTGGTAGCACGTCATCCTAGCTTGGGTGTGGGCAGCCTTTCAATTGCACGGTCTAGTGTTCCTCTTGGGTTGAGGCGTAAGAAAGAATACATAGGATTTATTCCATTCACAAGTTCCATTTATATGAATTTGAATGTGGAGATGGAGGAAGAAATAGATTATAATGTTTTTATTTTTTCCTCTCATGTTGTTATCTATCAATTCAGGGGTTTTCAGCCAATCCTTCCTTCAATGCATACTTGGATCTCACAATAGTGGGAGCCCCTCCTTTCAAGTATGGTTCATATTTACCATATGGAAAAGGGTTTTTTTAATGCTAAATTTGAGAATCCTCATGACATAAATATTATCTTGTGTGATTGTTTCTTTTGCTGCGAGGATAAATTTTTGTTAATGGTTAATCCATGGCACGCTGATTTATGTCTTTCCTCTGAGATGTTTAACAAGATTCCTATCTAGGCTTGGCTTCCTTAACTCCCCCTTCATTTGTGGCTTGATTCTCTTTTAAAGGAAGTGGGAGAGGCAATAGATAATTTTTTGATGGTTTATGTTGAATCATCTGATATTTCTCACTCCACCTTTACCCATATTGTAGTCGAAATGGATGTCTCTAAAGAGTTTCCTGCTAAGATTGTGATTAATTCTTCTAAGGGTAGCTAGATTCAAATTATGGACTATGAAGGGGTTCCCTTTAGGTGTAAAAAATATTTCAAAACTAGTCATGCAGTTACTCAATGTGGTTTTGAGAAAAATAAGTTGTCGATGTCCTGGTCAAATGGTGCTTCTGCTCAACATTAAATGGTTGAGAAGAAATCTAATAGCATATTCTTCAAGGTGGTTGTATAGGATTCTTCGTGTCCTACAGACTCTTCTTAGGTTGATTTGGTTATTCCAATGGTGGCGTTGTTGTGGCTAGTGAGATGATTCTTGAGATCCTCTATAAGTTGATGGGAATATTTCTCCATGTCTTACAACCTCTTCTTAGTCTATTCTGGATGTCGTTGATGGGGTTGTTGAGTCTTTTTCTATCCCCCCAAACTTTAGTGGGAATGTGGCTTGGTTTTCCTCTCGTAGTGAAATTTCTGGTGGCTTTTGTTACGAGTTGCTTGTGAGGATGATTTCTATTCATTTTGTTGAGCTAGTGATTGTCCTCTCAGATGGAAATCTTTCTAAGGATGAAAGGGGCCCATTGTATAGGTCGGTGGCTTGACATCATGAGGTTGTGAAAGTGGAAGAGGGATGGATAATTGTTATGGGTAAAAATATAAGATGTCTACACCATCTTTGGCATGACTCTCCACTTCCACAAGGGTAGTGCTAAAGGTAAGTCTTGATGGCTTTTGGTTGGGGGAGCTTAGGTGGGGGTTTCCTCTAGCATTTTACTAATTTTTTGGTTACTTGATGGTTGTTCTTCAACAACTTTCTTTTTGGGTTGTGGTTGCCTATTACTTTTTGTCTAGGCGGGGTTTATTGATATATCTTATGTAATCTTGTTGTAAAGGATTTTAGATCACTTCAAAACCTATTTTTAACTTAATAAAAAATAAGTATGCATTTTTAGTCATATTTTTGAGCTATAACATGTCAATTTATATTTTTTTAAGAAAATGTGTTCACATTTAGATCATTTTCACTTTATTTTTTTTTATGACTGACTACTTTTTTGTTCACTATCTTAGTGCACATACCCTTATGACTAATGACATTTGTAATAAATTTGAACCAACTCAAAATTGACTATAGATTCCAATGTATAGTTTCAAAATATGTGTATATTACTATTAGACACTTTACTATTCATTAATTAGTTTTAAAAAATTGAACTAATAAAATTTAATCAACAATATTGTTCTTTTTAAACATTATCTTATTTTAAAAAAATATGTCTAACTAATCTATAAATCTACACGATAAAAAAGAATCATGATAAGATTAGCATAGCTCACATTATGTTCACTCTAAATAAAGATTTTTAACAAACATGAATAATAAAAAATTAACTACAAATTATTTATAAAATATTGCAAAAATGCTAGAACCAATCTTAACTATCATATAAATATTTCTACAAAATAAATTATAAAATATCTTAATTTATTTCAAACCATTTCAGCTAGATATGTGTGCATGTTTTGACCCAAATCATACATTTTTTTAAAATTCGCTTTTCTATATTTTCACAAAATCAACTCCTATTATCTAAGCATCAAAATAAATTACATAACTAAAACGTACAAATAAAATTTTAGACTTCATCTATTTACATTATGTAAACATTCTATGTATAAATTCAACTTTTTATTCCAATTATGACAAACTTTGATTTTGGAGAAAATGACATTTACTTTTTTAACAAAAAAGTGGACCCAACATCTTTCACTTGCCCATAGTGTTATAGCCAAAAAAATCTCCTTATTAGTCTACCATTGAATGTGACAATTGAATTAAGAGATAAAGGTAACAAGATATTCCCTAGATTCATCACCTCATTACATATCAAGTAGTTGATGCAACGTATATATATTTTGTATATAATTTACAAAGAAAACACATTGTCTAAATTGTCAAATTTCCTAAAAAACCACTATTTTGTGGTCTTCAATATATCTACATCTACCATTCTCTTTAATTCCTTTATCAATTGTCACTAGCCATATCATTTTAATCGCACATCCACTATCCAAATTTGAGATAAAATTATAGGTCACAACATTAAGGATCCAAATTTCAAAAAACAATTTCATTCTAAATACTCCTAAATCTACATTCATATATAATTTGGAGACACCAAGAAAACACATTCACACAACCACCACAAATTTAATTGGGATCTGAATGAGAGTTTAGGGTGTCCTCAAGATATTCAGCACAAGCCAAAATGAAGGAAGAGAAAAAAAATAAACCATGGACACTTCATTTTTGTTTAGAAATGTAAAATGGACACTTAACTACCTATAACTAAGGTTTGAAGGTGTGGCTCATCATGCAACTCATTAAAATAGAACACCTAGTTAAACATGTACAAAAATTGGCTTTTTAAAGATTTGACCAAAACTTAATCTAAAAATCTCTAGTAGTTGAATTTAAAAATATCATTTGTTATTAGTGGGTGATTGTATTTCTATAAAAAATATGACATATACGTAACTTAAATGGACCATATAACTATTAGTGATCATAAATATTTGTTATATCTAACTTTTAAATCCAACACAAAATAATTATTTGTTGTTATAAAAATAACACATTATTATGTAAGAAGAGAACCAAAAGAAAATATCCAAAAGCAGAGAACCAAAAGTAGAGATCCCTCTCTGGTTTCTCCTTCAGCTACCAAGAGTAGAAAAAAAGAAGACGTTGGGACTAAAATCAAATCCCTAGGCAAAAAGAAAGCCAGTCAAATTAGGCAAGAGGAAGCCAACATGAATATCGCGGATGGGACCCAAAAAACCATCCAGGTTGCCTGCACCCCCAGTAAGAAATGTTAGTGACTCCAGGGAACCCCTGTGGGCTTATTAGCTTACACATGAATAAAGTTTCAAATCTATTATGGGATCTTAGACCTAACAACTTAATCCACCAAGACACTTCATCTCTGAAGGAAAATCTCGAAGGAACCCATTTGTGGAACTTCTTCCAAATCTATTTAGTAGTAACCAAAGAAGAAGCCAGAGCCATGTATGAAGTTCAAAGGAACAAAAATGGTAGTTTCATTCATGGCTAGGTCCGCGGACGTGGCATTGGTCCTGGCTTAGTCAACACCTTTGTTGCTTCGTGGGCCAATCTACTTGCAGCTGACCACTCACATCACATGATGACAACAGTTTCCATCTGGGCTACTAATAGGATTGCCATTCTAACCGCCAACAAGGATGCTAACATCAGTTGGACCCATG
The DNA here is from genome assembly GCA_027943335.1 of Chamaecyparis obtusa. Classification (NCBI taxonomy): domain Eukaryota; kingdom Viridiplantae; phylum Streptophyta; class Pinopsida; order Cupressales; family Cupressaceae; genus Chamaecyparis; species Chamaecyparis obtusa. Next base: position 283,911 of record BSBK01005644.1, read on the forward strand.
CAGAAGCTTTCCCTAATGTTGTGGTGTATTCTCTGGATGGAGGCAATCTCCAAAGTACCGATGCAATAATTAAAGATAATTATTATTGCAAAGGGGTTTTTTGGAGGACTAATATCACTCATGACGAGCTGGGGAGGAAAAGCATGAGTAATTACAACATGTCACCTCTACATGTTTTTTGGGTCTCCATCCCAAAATTTAGTAATTACCTCCAAAAACCAACTTTTAGAAAGCCTAAAGCTAAGGCAGTTAAAAAGATGAAAAGCATCAAAGTACTCCAAAACTAGAGAGAAACCAGAGCCTAGATGAAAGCCATGGTTTGGGATAAACATAGAAGGGAGCCGGAGAATGATAGTGAGAAATGGAAGAAGCACACAAAAGTCTGGAATGCCTTAAAGAAAGGGGATATCACCACTTTTATAGAAAGACTCCATGGTTGCAGGAAGGAAATCACCAAAATATTTTTCAAAACCTAGAATGAAGGAACGGTGGAGATAAAGGGAAAGTCTTTCACTATCACTGAGGAGGTTATCTCAAAGGTCACCGGCATCCCCATCGTCAGAAAAAAATACTATAGAGACTGCAAAATATCAAAAAATACTGTCAAAAATTTTGCGAGAGACGACCAAGAGATCAATGCTATTGTCAAGTTGGGCACTTACTACCTACCAATGAGCTTCAAGATGCTATGGAAGTATGTTCTAAAGGCCCTCATCTCGTACGTCACCCTAGACACTAGGTTTGATAGAATTAGCACCTATCATTTTGTCTTGCTGAATCATTTTAGGCATGGAAACAAGATCTCCATTCCTTTTTATCTTTACTCCTCTATAAATGAGAATATCAATAGTTTTAGGGAAAAGAATATTGCTAACCCCGCCCTACATGAAGGATTGCTTCTTTTGATTTATGAATTCTTTAAAGCCCAAATTCTGGGCAAGGAAATAGAGGACAACAAAGCTAAAAGTGAGGACTCAGGGTCAAACTATGTTCCTTCGAGCACTTCTGAGGGAAAACTCTCTGATGACAGTGAGGATTTTAAAAAGAAGAAACAAAATAAGGGATCCCCTTCCAAGAAGTGACCCCTAAGAGCTGTCAAAATCAAAAGACCCTCAAAAAAGTAGGACAGAAAGGAGGTTAACTCCGAGGAAGAGTACAAAGACAATGAGGAAGACATGGACACTGAAGATTACGAGGGTAACCCTAACACAGAAGTTGTTGATAAGCCCGAATAGGTCAAAGACCCCAATACAATGAAGGACTACTCGGGCTACCTATCAATTGATCTCACTATTAGTGAGGATAACACCCCTCCTCCTTAGCCCCCTTCTAGCACCAATATTCATAATCACGACCCTATTTCAAAAAACCACATTGACGAATAGGGTACAACCCAGTCTCCTATAAAGATAGAAGAAACTAAAGATGTTTCTGGGGGGAATATAAAGTTAGGAATCTGGGAAAGGGAAAAGGGTCTGGAGAAGCTTCAACATCAATACTGTGTGAATGGGAATTATTAGTGAGGCTGTTTACCCTAAGATTCTGGAGGACAATGAAGGAAAAATCCACAAGGAAGAGCTAATAGATCTTGCACTAGTGGTTCTTAGTGATAAAGCCAGGGAAACAGATATGGAATTCCTCAACAACACCAAGAATAGCATGTTGGATCAGTTTAGATCTTTCAACTGGCTATACCATGAAATTGAGGACCTTAAAGAAAAATTTCAAAGTCAAAAAAATAAGGAACACAACACCACAGAGAGAAAGCAAAGCCTGGAGACTAGGATCTAGCACCTGGAATCTAAAATGATTAGCCTTGAGAATACCCTAAAGGGAATTGCCGAGAAAAATTTCAAAATCCTCAAAACATCCAATGAGAACTTGAAATTGCTAATCAAAAAAATGGAAGAAAAAATGGAAACCACTGCTGATCAGAGGACAAGGGAGGATGAGAAGGAGCCCACTGAAGGACTAGGAAAAAGAACCAGGGCTAGAACCAAGAAAAATAGGGAGAAAATTGACCCCCAAGGACCCCAAGATTTTCAGAATGTTAAAGAGGTTGCTGAACTGATGGAGGCCCTCGAAAGAAATGCGGCTGTCATGCTCAAGAGCTTAGCATAATTCGCTCTGGTGCCTTTCTTTTTTTCCTTGTTTTGTTTGTTTTTGTTCTTTTTTCTAGCTTGGCCCTTCTTTGGCCTGTTCCTTGGTTGACTGAAACTTTATCTCTGTAATGTTTTCGTGCTTCTCTTTTAACATTATACTCTTTTGTGGGTTTCAAGCACCATGTAAAACCTATTTTACTTAATCAAAAACATATTATTATGTAAAATACAACTTATATCCAACACAAAGGGACCAATAGTTGAACACTAAAAATTTTTGACAATCTCACACATTTCATGGGAAAATACAAGGCATTTAGGTTGTGTTCACCTTTTATATTTGTGATAAAACAAATTATTAATATGAAATATTCTAATGCATATACTTTGCTACCCCAATAGTTGTACACATAAGAATAGTATTTGTGCACTAAGATAACAATACTTGTTTAATTGGACATCTTTTTTTATTAAGTGAGCATATTATTTTTTAAGTGACACACATATGATAGATAGCTATGATATTTTATTTGAGACAAAAATATTTCACTTGTTAATGTTATTTTAATATACCATTTATAGGTTCTCATGTGTTCCAAGTATTGGGCCATTTTCATCAACATTGGAATTTTTTTGATTTACATTTAGATTATTTAATCATAATATATAGCAAAAATATGGTGTAAGACTAGATAATATATTCACTAGTGAGTGATCGACTATTGGACCCCGCATGTAGACCGAATAGAAAATATTATATTGTTCCAATAATTCTAGAGTGCTTCAATAAATCTATCTTCTAGAGTGCTTCAAAGATTTTGTGCACATGCTACACAAAACATTCAGACGCTATTCCAAAGCTCCCATTTTGCATAGGCTGCCAAAGGCTATAGAGTCCAACTTTACACTATCCGATTGTATTTTCTCAAAATTTTCTTAATCATTTTTCAAAATATCATTTGGTGAATACTTAGCAACAAGGGAATTCCATGAGATTTCATTTCTTTGGGGCATTCTGTCAAATAGTTCATTTGTCTATGCTTCCACATTTTAAATACATTTCACATTCCATGTGACCACATTTTTAGGGCATTTAGTAAAACAATTCACATACCTTGTTTTTGCTTCTACATTTTGCATACATGCCTACCATAGAATATCCATCAACATCTAATAAAATTTCATTTATAGATTCACTATTCTGTTGCATTAATTTATTTCCTCGCTTGTTGATTTTCCCCACCTAAAGAATGTTTAAAGTGACAATCCCATAGCGGTGGGATTGGAGTTTCTGATGCAGGTAGGCCTCGAGTGGCTTCGTGACCTTGACCTTTCAAACAACAAGATTTAGTATATTTAGTACCTTGAGCCATTGGCATAGTTAAAGCTTGTTTTGCTTGACCTTTATTAGTGTCCTGTAACCCGAGTAGTGGATTATATGGCTAGGGTTTTTGGATTGATCAAGACTTTGAAGTATTTGGATAAGACCGATGCTCATGAGAATGAGTGGACTAAATCTAATGAGGAAGAGGAGGATGAAGAAGATGGTGAGGATGGAGGTAGTTGAGAAGTAGAGGGAGAGGAAGAGGATAATGAAATTGAAGAGGGGGATGAGGACGGAGAAGAAATTATTAGGGTTGCTTTAAATAACAATCTAATTTATGCAAGCACTAATGGGATTGGTTTTGGAGGTTCTGGGATCAATTCCCAGAAATTCCTAGAAATGATAAAGATGAAGAAGAGGAGGCCACTCAGTTTCAACAATTGTCTATGGTTACCAAGGCAGTGAGTTTTGGGGCCAAAGTTAATGATGATGATGATGATGATGATGATGCTGGTGGTGGTGGATGACAAAAATGATGAGGACGAGGATGATAAAGATGGTGAGAAAGATGTGGAAAATGTGCAAGATTGTGGAGTATGACAAAGATGATGATGATCATAATTATCATGAAGATGATGAGGATGAGGATGACAAAGATGATGACGAAGATGTGGAAAATGTGCATGAAGTGTAGAATGTGGAGGATGACAAAGATGATGATGATGAGGAAGATGTAGAAAATGTGCAAGAAGTACATGATGTAGAGGATGATGAAGAAGAAGATGATGATGATGATGATGATGAGGAAGATGAGGATGATGAGGAAGATGTATAATATGTGCAGGAAGTGCAAGATGTGGAGGATGATGAAGATGATGATAATGATGATGAAGCTGAGGATGTTGAGGATGAGGATAATGAAGATGATGAGAAAGATGTGGAAAATGTGTAGGAAGTGCAAGATGTGGAGGATGATGAAGATGATAAAGATGACAAAGATGCCATTGATGAGGATGAGAATCATGAAGATGATGAGAGACCAAATTGATCTCTCTCTCTCATGTGATGATGATGAGAGACCAAACAAGAGCTAGTGCATTGGTGTTGTATTAAAGTTCACTAATATCTAGCTTTTGCCTCTATCTTTTCTAGGAATGATTTTTTCTTGGATGAGTAGATGAAGGTCTCCTTGCTATAAACATGTTATCTTATAAAAGAAGTGCATTCAATTTTTTAGCTTATAAGAAATGTAAAATTCAACACCGTACAATATCCACTGAGGAAATTTTGGCTTGGTCGGTTGCCAGTTTCATCTTTTTGTGACATGTCACTTTGGTTAATATTTATCCTCCATACTATTTACATTAATTAAAAATTATAGAAGAAAATAACTAGAGTATAACAAGAAATATAAATGATGAAAATAAAGTAGAAAATTATTTGTAACCAGATTCAACATAATAATCTAGATACAAGATATTGTTATCTAGGTAAGAGAAACTAAAAGGAGCATGCACAATAAAGAAACCAAAATCTCATTTGCTAAGTTGATGTGTTCCTCAAACTTCTCATATTGGAAAAGGTTGTGACTTGTGCAAGCTTAGAAAAATGTGAAGAGACCAATTGAAGCACTTGTGTGGAAAAGGATAATATTGAATAAGATGAGAAGATATATTTGATTGGTGAAGATTTAGAAATGAAAGTGTAAGAAAGGATGGTGTGGTGGTATTCAAATGAGAAATAAAATCCAAGTAGATGACATGTATACACTATTAATTATAAAGATATGTAAACGATATTGTGGAAATACTTGCAAGAATAATATTTTTATCTTTAGTGTATAGTTTGATCTTAATTATGATTTAACTCCTTATAAAATTGAGAAATAAAATAGCATAGGATTTTTTCTATGTCCACATAGGTACCTATCAATATGTATTATTAGCATTGATTAATGGCTTTGGATCAAATACGAGAGATCAAAATCTAAGGGTTACACAATACAATTCAAGAAATGCCATTATCTAATTTGTAAAGGAAAGAATATGAGAACCCAGTAGCACTTAGATATCAGCTATCTTATAAGAGTAATCCCAACCATAAATATTATACAATATGCCATCCTCTTTTCATACAACTCTCTTCGTATTTCATAAATTTAAAACATGAGCTAGAATTCTCTTCTCTTCATAATAAAAAAGTTATCTCCTTTGTATGATATGCTAAATACATAGTTAGGTAAATGTCACCCAAAATTCTTTTTCCCTCTATCCACCAACTCCACTCCAACCTATTTATCTTCCATTACATGACTAATTTAATCATTTTTAATGAAATGACACCATAATGATGTTTTGTATGTATTGAGAGGAGTTACAAATCAATGATAGTAAAAAAATCTAATAATTTGTAAATAACAATAATTATAAAAAATAATGGTAAATTATTATATTTTGAATATTTAAGTTTTTTTAATAAATAGAAATATAATTATTTTTAATAAAATTGAATTAGTATGAAATTCAGTAGTGGCGCTCCTATTGGGAAGTCCAACTAATCGCATTGTTGAAGTGGTGGCCACCTACCATAGTCTATGTTTGGATAAATGCATGAATTTAACTATGGTATGGATTGAGGGAGATTCCAATAATATAATCCAATGTCTAAAAGATACCCAAGACCACTCTTGGTCAATTAAAAATTGGATAAAAGAATCCAAAGATATTATCAACTCCTTTCAGAAAGAAATATAGGACTTCTTATGTCTACCAAGAGGGTAATATTATAGAAAAATATTTTGGTAATATTGGAGTTCAAGGTGATAGATTAGTGAGGTAGCAGATGAATGATGATCTTCCCAAGGCAGACTCAAAAATGATAGCATTGGAGAGAAGACACACACAAAATTCAAATTTTTAAGTGATATGATAATCAAGGCATTAGGTACATGAAGGTCTGGGACTTTACTATGTATGCTTTCTTGATGTTTATAGCATTTTATTTTTTTTATTTGACAAAGGTTATACCTTTGTGAAGGGAGGACCTTGGTGAATAAGAAGAATCATGGGTATTCCATGAACTCTATTAAAAATTTATGGGATGTGGTGGTAAAGGTTCTCATCCAATATTTCTCCATGGATGAAAAGCTTAAAATAGTTTATGGTCACCATTTTTCCTACTCAATCACTTCCATCACAAGGCTTGCATATTTTTTTCCTTTTATCTTTTGTCATCTCTTTCTATAAGAATTAAAGTTCACATAAATAACCCTATGTTGCATGAAGGTATTATTCTACAAATTGTTGATCATTGGAAGTCCCTCTCCTAACCCTCTAAATAAAAAATGAAAGCATCCCATGCTTCTTTGAGGAGGATGAGGACACATACCAAATGGATTTTGATAGCCTCTATTTAGAGAGGGATGATAAAGATATGATGATTGAGTCTAAATTGGTCTACATTGATAGGGAGGGTAAAATTCCTAGGGTTTCCAAGAAGAAGAGACCCATTATCCCTAAATCTATATGTACCTCTCCTCCACCTATCCTTCATGATTATTCCTCCCATCATATGCAATAGGGGATGTTGTTCTAGAATTTGAAGAATATATGTGTGAATCAAATAGGGAAGGAAGACCTCCCTTTCCCCATGAGCTCCCCAAAGACTCTCCTCTTCTTAATTCTTATTAGGAAATACCACCAAATATCTTGGTCGTAGCTATAAATATAGTTGTCGATTATTTCACAATAAATAAATGGATATTTCATGAATTCAATTAAAATAATATCAAATTGTGGGGCATCCATTGTTAGCTAGAAAATAAACAATAGAAGGAATGTAATTCCCTACCAAGAAACCCTTAAAACAAAGGATAATACATGCACTAATAATTTTTAAAAAAATATAAACATGAGCGTAACATCATAAGTGTCCATAAGCATAGTTCACATTGCATATGGAATAATGAAAGATAACAACAATCACCAAAAATCATGCACAAGAATAAGTCTTCAAAAACTTTGAAGGGTTCCATGAAAACCCAAATTTGCACTTGGAATAAAATACACACTTTCCTAGAATCACCTAAAAATAATTCAAACAATTTCCAATGAGCCACAAGAGACCAAGCTAACAATAAATCACAGCTACCCATAGAGGAGAATAAACCAATCATCAAAGTCCACCCAACGAAGATTCATTTTAATACCAAAGGAAAGTGTTCCTATGATGATTTTTCATACAAGTTAATTTCCTTCTAACCATTACAAATCAATTAGAACCATCATCTAAACAAGCTTAGATCATAAGACAACAAATGATCACCAAAATGCCTCTAAACAAGAAATTTGGTAGAGACGGTAAAGGAAGTAAGAGATGTTGGAATGAACACAATCAATGATCTAAAAAGTACAAACACTGATCACCAAAACTAATCTCCTACAAAATAATGGTCCAAATACTATAAAACACTAAACTACAAGACATAGACAATCAAATCTATGGATGCTAGTTTTTCGTTCACTGGCATCAATTTAATTATTACAAAAAATTTGAGACAAAATGGTCTAAAAAAGAGAGGAAAATATGTTTCTCTATAGGATGGAGATGATAATTAGTACATACACCAAAGGACAAGTGCAAACACCAATCTAAAAGCTACTCCAAAAAATTAAAAAACTAAGATAAAAAATCTATTCCAACTCCAATGTTTGTCTTAAATACAACTATCTCAACATTGGGAGTATTGGATACACAAGATCAAGGCCATTATCACTCAGTATAATCATAATAAACATAGAAACATGAACAACTAGATAATGATATAAAAAATAATAAAATTTTGCTAAAAGAAAGTGAATAGGGATAGAGATGAGAACATCATACTCGGTATTGTGCCACTATAAGTAGTCCATCACAAATATGTCAGTCCACAATTGTGATACACAATTCCACCTGGCCACATGGTACCCTTAGGCCCTCCTTACCATGCTTGCTGACATATTCATATAGCCCAAGCATACATAATGCACATACAATGAGTAAGCTATCACACACCATACAAATGTAATGATGAGGGAACAACATGAAAATCCCAATGCAATCACTCAAATTGGAGTATAGTATGACACAAGTATCCTGAGTCACTACTTAGTACTAATAATGGCTCAGTGCAGGGACTCAATAATGGAGTTTCATTACATGGCACATGGTGGAAGATGTAGCATTGAGCCTTCGATCAATGTTCGTAGATGGCTAGACTCGATCTATGTATATTTACTCAACATTTGTAGATGACTAGACACTATGTCTTAAATGAACATTTATAAACCACCAAGAAAAGATACGCCTTCAATCAACATCACTCATATAGCCAAATAGTATAATTAATTCTTGTTAATATGTTTCACCCCATTTATTTATTTAGTTATCACTTGATTAGAAATTGTCCATAGGTTACCTTGTCAACCCCATTATGTCCAAGGCCATCATGGAGACCCACTCCACTACACTACCCTAACACCAAATTTTTTATCTCATTTCAATAACAAGGCACTATGCAACACATGTAAATAAAGAACAATGCAAGAAAATATTCTCAAAATCATAAACCAAAATGAAGCATGGCAAGCTCAATTGGTCTCAAACCAAGAAAACGGGTCTCTCAAGGATCCTCACTAGGCACAAATAAATTATGCTCATGATGTGGTCTCAAGACCAACATCAATAAATCAAGATGCAATCTTAAATCAAGTATTGAACATAAGCCAATAAGCAACATAGGGAAAATAATCATTCACAAGTCACATTGAACTAACCTCATTACCAGGGACACAAATTCCAAAGAGGATCTCATTTAAATGCACATAAAATATAAAAATCACACAAACATAGTAATAAATCCCCATCTCAAATTGAAAAATTCATAAAATACAAATACAGACTAAAATTCAGTCTGAAAGGTTGCTTCCATTAACAAACCTTAAAAATTCACTAAAAATTCAAACTTCAAATCAATAAAAAGGGAGAAAACCCATTGATCTCCCAACATACAACAAAACATTATTCCAATAAAATTAATTTTCCAATCACACATGATAAAATGGGTAGCATAACCAAGTTATATAAACTTCATATTTAAAATCACAAAAATAAACAAATAACATGGAAGCTCAAACATGCATGGAAATAACTCCCGCACATGGGTCAAAGCATAGTACGAATCCCATGAATAATAAGAATCTAACCACAAACAATCAAATTGAGAAATGAAGGAGATTTGTGGGAAACCTACATCACACAATGGTAAATCCAAACACGATGAAGAAAACTCAAATCATCACAGAATCAAATGAGATTTTTGGAAATAAAGAGAAATCCTGACACAAACTCAATGAGCTAATTCCCACAAAATCTAGTGAGAAGATCAAACCAAACAAGAAAAAGATCAATTTTCTAATACAAATTTGGAGCAAAATCCAATTTTCCCAAACAAAACCAGTTGAATAGGGGTAAAATGGCATCACACCTATTCAAATGTGTATGATGTATGATGTGTATGGGGGAAATAATAGATCTACTCCTAAATCCAAATTCCCAAAGGAGAGATCCAATTTGATCAACCAAAATGTTAATACACAATCGAATCAATCTATGGAGAATATGAAAAAGAGAGATAAAAACCCTATATTTCCCTATGGTGCAATTGAAGTGTTTGGAATTTGAAATAACTAAAATACAAGTACTAACCTCAAATTAGGGAAAATCTAGAAAATGCTAATTTCTAATGTCTGTGTGTACTTTTGGGCAATTCTGTAACCTGTTTCAAACTAGAAATGCCAAGATGAAGAAAACCCAGAAATATTTTTCCAAGATGAGATCAGGTCAAATTTGACCCTCATAAAAGGTCAAAGGCTAGATTCTTTATTTGAAGGTCAATTCTAACTTTGTTCGTAGATCCTAGAAGTTCACCGAAAAGGGTATCCAAATCTACTCTCAGATCTTAGATTTTGCACCTATACCTGCTAGAAAAAGAGGATTTTTTTTGTTTGTTTGAGGGGTTTGCCTTGGTCAAACCCTAGTTTGGAATCAACCTTAATATTAAAATTGAAATGAGAATGCTAGCAAGTAGTATAAATGGATCTAACAATGAAGCTATGCAATTCGATAGATATGTAATTGTATTTTGAATGTAAACAAGTATATTGATATGAAAGCTTGAACACAATAATGGTAAATGTAAATCAAAACCATGAAAGTAAATACAAAACCTCCATGCTTGTATGCTTGGAATCCACCTTGATAGAGGAAAGAATAGATCTTGAAGATGAATAAAAGGATCTTGAAGGAAGATCACACCATCATGATGGCTAGATCTAGGGTTTTGAATGATGAATCTTGAATGCTTGAACCAAATCCCTTCAATGGCTTGAATGATTGAATCCTTGATCTTCAATGGAGAACTTGGAAGGAGAAGAGGACTTGAATGCTTGAATGAATTCTTTCTTGATCACCTTGAGAGCTTGAGAGATGTTCCCACAAAACTTGATTGAGAGATATGAATAATGGATGAGAAAATGAGAGAGGAAGGCCTCCTTTTATAGTGAACTAGGGCACAATCCTCTAGAGGGGCCACCTTGGAGAATTAAATCCCAATTAGATCCTAACCTTTAGAAAATATACCTAGATTAAATGCAATTAGAGGATTTACCATTCTGAAACCCGAAATGGCCAACTCAGAGGCGAGAAAACAAATATCCCCGAAACCCAATACCCGAAAATCAAGGAATTTGAAATTTTAAAAGAGGGGGGTAAAATCAAGCTTGGGATTGACCTAGTCAGGATCAACCTCAATTCGAACCCTATGGGTGCAAATCCAGCTAGAATCAGGACAGGAGGTCTCGGGGATGCCCGGAGACCTAGAAATGATACCAGAATAGGATAGAATGCTTGGGATAGGCATAAAATCCTATTATGACTATGATGAAGGCTAAGAGGACCTATTTCTAAGTCCTACCTAGAAAATAGATCCATGGAAGAGGGAAATTAAGGAGAATCCTCAGGATGCTAACCCTAATTTCACCTAGAATGAAGCAGCAAAGAAGTGGAAAGCGGGGAGAAATCCATATCAAAGAAATGATCAATTCAAGGTGTCTGATATGACCCCAAACCACCTACTTGGAGGGCTAAATGCTCTTAACATGGAAGTGCTTCCATTTTAAGACAATACATTAAGCCCCCACTTTAGCAAGAGTATGGACTCGATGCAAACTCTTGGTAAAGGAGAAGAAAGAGAAGATCCAAGTGGATTTGAAATGAGATAGAATGACACTTAGTTAGGGACACGAGCCCCTAGGCTAAGGATTCTAACTCAACATATATGTACAAGGGTACGAAAAACAAAAGGACATAAAAAAGGAGTTAGTACTAAAACAAACCCAAATCAACTAGCACAAGGAACCTCACTAAGAAACATTTATTATACTAACATCATATTTGGAAAGCTATCATAAAAGCATAAATGTTTACATAAGAAAGACAAGAACAACACTATAAATAACATAGCTTCATGATCCAATCCTACTAGCATGAAAGTGAAAAGAGAGAAAGGGAAAAGAGTGATTACCTCACCTAGTAAGATGCCCACCTTACCATGAATCACCCTAGAGGGAGAGCCCAATAGGTTCACCCATAAACTGTGCTTGTAATTGTAATGCATCTTCTGACAACTTCTGGAATACCCATAGATCCACCTTCTTATATCACTATGAATATAAAATGCATGTCTCCTCAGGATTTAGCATCTTATGTGCGTTACCTTCAGAAGATTTAGTATATGAATGCATGTCTTTTCAAGATTTAGAAACTTATGTGCATTACCTTCCAAGATTTAGCATATTTGAAATTAGAAATGCATGTCCCTTCAAGATTTAGCAACTTATACATGCGTTACCTTCAGAGGATTTAGCATATTGAAAAAATTGAAAAATGTGTGTCTCCTCAGGATTCAGCAACTTATGTGCATTACCATCAGAAGATTTAGCATGTAAAAATAAAAAACTATAGTACAAGGGAGGCCCTATATATGCCCCACTCTTTAATGTGGCAAAAACATACTATTTTGACATGTTAAGGAAAGAAAAGAACAAGGATAAAGCCTTCTTCAACATCAAGACAATATCCTCAAACAACACCCAGTCCAAGCCAAGAAGGTCACAACTCCTATGAGGCCATGGAAGGGAAAAATGTAAAGAGATATGATGCAAGAATTGAAAAGAAAGTAACCTTTATGAGGGATAGCACACTATTCAGTTTCTAGGGTGAGAGATATATCAACCATGAAAACCCAATGTCAAACAACAAAATAGGTTGTGATCAAGGACAAAGATCCTCAATGCAAACCAAAATTTTTATGTATGATTGGATATCACATAATAGATAAATATTGCTTACCCAAGGAAAGAGGTGAATCCTGGAAAGACAGAAGGAGATGGCATCCTTGCCCCCCAAGCGTAGGAACAAAGATGGAAGAGGATAGCTACTTCACAATGCAAGGAGATATCCTATTTACAACAATGTACACCATAACCTTAGCGAGGGATATTGACCCCTACATCCAAGAATATAGATAATCGTGAAAAGGATATGTCACTCATGGAAAAGGATCCTCAAAGAAAAATATATTATCAACAAGACCCCCTACCAAAGAGGAGTGCCTTAGATAAAATATCATCTTTCAATAGCGGGAACAAAGATTCAATCATCATGTCCCCTGTAAACAAGAGGAAGAGGAATCTTTGAAATGAGGGAAACAACTCTAACACCAAAGCAAGGGTGAGAGTTTATAGAGAACATAATTTGCAAAATAGAGAAGAATTGAGGACTTAGGACAACAACTTCTCATATAAGAAGGTTATACATAGTCAAAACATCTGTCAATATGTTGAAATAATATTGTAATATAAACAAATACCACTAAGTTAAAGGAAAGCAGCTCCCTAGACAAAGAGAAAGAAAGAGGTACCTTGCCCCCCAGAGATAAGGACAAGGGATACCTTCACAAAACAAATGTCTTAGAAAAGATATCTTGAAAAGTAAATGTTTGTTACTATAATGAAAAGGACATTTGTATTTGTGTAAAGCATCAATCGGCATAGTTCTAAAGATTTATTTCTTGGAATTCATTAGCTCAACATATACCTTCTTAGCCACTTCTTGACGAGTATTAGGGTTATCTAAGATAGGTGTGGGGAGAAGAATATGACGAGGAGGACAATGTTTAGCATCACCTACCTTAACATGAGACTTTGAACACCCAACACCATACATATCCGATTTAGGGGGTATATAAACTAGAAATCTAATACCATGCTCATTGACCCCAAGCCCTAAACCTTTATAACCTTGTTTAGTCACCATACTATATACAGTAGTGTCATGCCCTGACCACTTCCTCTGATTAGCAGTAATTGGGACACTTCTATTTTGAGTTCATTTTAGTTGGATACGTTGTCTTATTGTTAGGACTTGGTTCTCTTACTGATATTTGGAGCATGAGACTCTAGTAGTAGTTTGAATTTATGTTGTGAGTAATCAGTATGGTTACATATTTTCTTCTCAAAATGTTGTTTTTGAGACTTTTGCTGGAACTTATAACTTAGATACAGTATTACTTTGTTAAGTTATGTTGATGCCTTAAAAAAAAATTTAGTTAGTTTTCTTTTGATAATCATGTTAACTCTGTGCAAGGAGGATTGTCTTGGTCTGTACTATACTGTATTACCAGGGTTTAAGAAGGTATTTTGATGTTATCTTAAGGAAAGAGATTTATATTTTGATGCTTACTGATTATTAAATCATGTTGATTATTATAGATGTCATCATAGCTAGTTATTTCTATTGGGGATGGATTTTTAAATTGTGATTTTGGATTAAGAAAATATTGTTTGTTCTGTTAGAGAAATAGTGTAAAGTGGAATCAAGTGTAGTGGCTTATGACTGTAAAATTTAGTTAAAAGCATTCATTGTACCTCAGTCAATCTTAGAGTTATTCCTTTAGGGTCTTTTGATGTAGTCTTGGGCATGGATTGGCTTGAGCAGCATCAAGCTGTAATTGATTGCAAGAACAAAATCATCAAATGTGTGGATGACTTTGGATCAGCTAAGTTCATTCCAGGGATTGAGAAACCCATCTCTTTGAGAACCATATCGGCTAAACAACTTGCTAGATATGCTCGTAAGGGCTGCAAATTGTTTGCCATATCGATTAACAATTTGGATGATTGTGAAGCTGGAAACTTCAGACTTGAACATCCAGTTTTGCAGAAATACTCTGATGTATTTGTGAAAGAGATTCCTGGATTACCCCTGAAAAGGGAGATTGATTTTAGAATAGATTTAGTGCCAGGAACTGAGCCTATTTCAAGACTCTTTACAGAATGACAGCTCAAGAGTTAATTGAACTCAAGTTGCAGTTTGAAGAGCTTTTGGAGAAAGGACTAATTCATCCTAGTGTGTCACCGTGGGGTGCACCTATCATTTTTGTGAAAAAGAAGGATGACTCTTTGAGACTTTGTATTGATTACAGGTAGTTGAACAAAGTCACAATCAGGAATAGGTATCCTTTGCCGAGGATTGAAGACTTGTTTGATCAAGTTAAGGGTGCCTGAGTCTTTTCAAAGATTGATCTCAAATCAGGGTATCACCAGTTAAGAATTCAAGAAGCTGATATCCACAAGACAGCTTTCTGTACCAGGTATGGGCATTATGAGTTCACAGTGGTGCCTTTTGGTCTGACAAATGCACCATCAGTCTTTATGAGCTTGATGCATGGTGTTTTCAGAACATACTTGGACAAGTTTGTTGTGGTCTTTTTAGATGATATACTGGTACATTCTAACTCTGTTGAAGAACACAAGTAGCACTTGAAGCAATGATGCAGGAGCATCCTGGGTGTAAGAGCAATCTTGCATCACCCAAAAATATTTCTATTTTTGTATTCAATAAGGGCTATTTTGTGCAGAGCTGCTATTTATGGAAAGTTACTATTTTTGGTAATTTTTGTATGTGCTCAGAATGATCTGATTTTTTTCTTGGAGGTTCGTTTTGGTCATATAAGTCTGCCAGTAAAGTTTCATTGCCAGATCAAGTGTATATTGGAAGATATTGAAGATATTGAAGATATTGCAAGGTACAGAAACTTCGAACTCAGTTTTGAAGGCTTTAGAGGCCCCGGATGAGTCGAATTTTGGGCTGAATGAAGCTTGCTTAATTTAGGTGTTGTAGAGCTCCTCACGCCCTTTCCGAAATGGGGTTACAATAGTCAATCGGGTCAACTGGTGATGACTTATGGTCTTCGGAAGTTGGGTCACCTGGAATGGCGGAAAATGATTTTTCCTCAAAATTTCTGTTCGGGTTTCAAAATTTATTTTGAGCCGACTATGATGTAATGAAATGTAAAATAAAAAAATAATTCTAAGTTTGGTCGGCCTTATTGGCTAAAATTCTGGAACCTTCCCAGGCGGTGGAAAATTGCCTATATAAGGAAGGCTATATTATTGTCTTAGGCAGTTTAGAATAGTTCTGGGTAGTAGATCTGGGTATTGATTCGAGGCTTTGTCCTACAGAATATTGTAAGGGAATGCCCATGTGGCTTTGCATATTGTAATTCTGAAAGTTTGTAATTCCACATTTGTGGAGATAATAAGAAGCCAATTTTCTGTTCTTGCATATTGTTTTTGTTTCTCTATTTCTGTTATGTGTTTGTGGTATTAAGGGGAGCACCCTTCATCAAGTGGTATCAGAGCAGGAGTTCTTGAGTGTGTAAACAGATCGCCGACTGTGAGGCAGTTTGCACCAGGACCGTGGCTAGGGTTTCAGCGCGCATCGCGAAAATGCCTCCACGAAGGGAACGTGGCGGAAGATTTGGTGTTGTAACACCTAAGGTTAGAGAGCTGCAGAGACAAGTGCGAGCATTGCAAGAAGAGATTCGCAGAGGAATGAATCTTAATGTCAGAGACGAAAGCGAGGATGAAGCCGAAGAAGAATATCAAGAAGGAGAAGTTGAAATTGTGAACCATGAGGAAGAAAGACTTTTTCGGGCGATTTCCAAGATTGGGAAAAGACCTAAGATTGAGGTTCCTACATTCTCTGGAAATCTTAACCCAGAGGAATTGATCGACTGGATCAATGAATGTGAGGAATATTTTGAGTATGAAGATGTTGAGGATCCTGATAGGGTCAAATTTGCGAAGGCCAGACTGAAAGGTCATGCGAAGATCTGGTGGCAAGAAATTCAATTGGAGCGAAATAGAAGAGGGAAAGATAAAATCACAAGATGGGATCGGATGGTGGATAAATTGAAGCGACAGTTCATTCCTGTTGATTATGAGCTTGATCTACTAAAGAAAATGCAAAGTTTGAAGCAAGCAGGAAGATCTGTTCAGAAGTATACAGAGGAGTTCTATCGACTTCTCATCAGAACAGGCCATGCAGAAGCTGATAAGGAGAAAGTTGCCCGATACCTTAATGGGTTAAGGCCAAGCATTCAGGAGGAGCTGAATCTGGTTCGAATGAACAGTATTGAGGAGGCATACTAGTTTGCCCTAAAAGTAGAGGAAAAGCTGAACAAGAAGTTTGAGAGCAGACAAAACGGAAGAGGTCGCGGTGGACGATCTGGTGGACGGTCATATGGTGGCCGAAATGAAGATCCGAAAAAGAAGGATGAGGCTAGTAGCAGTCAGAATCAGCGAGGAAATAATTCCAATCGCTTCCAGGATCAGAATAATAGAGATCAAAGAGGAAGAGGAAGAGGACAAGGATCTGGAAGAGGTGGCTTCCGTGGAACATGTTTTCACTGTGGAGAAGAAGGTCATAGGGCATTTGAATGTCCTCAGCGCCAAGGCAGAACAGACAGGAGAAATGAAGGCCAGGCCAGAATTGCACATGTAGATGAAGATGCCAGATCATCAAATTCTGAAGATGCTGAAAGAGGAGAAACGTTGATTAACAGAAGAGTCCTGTTGAGTGGTGAGAATGAACCTGAGCAAAGGAGGAGCTTGTTTCGCACCAGGTGCAAGTGTGAAGGTAAATGTTGTGATGTGATTATCGATAGTGGAAGCACTGACAATTTGGTGTCAGAAGAGATGGTGACAAAGTTGAAGCTCAAGAGACAGAAACACCCACATCCATATCGGATTGCCTGGGTACAGGATGACCACAAGGTCATGGTCAATGAACAATGCCTGGTGAAGTTCAAGATTGGCGGATACCAAGATGAGGTATTGTGTGATATCATATCTATGGATGCATTTCATATGTTGTTGGGTAGACCATGGCAGTTTGACAGATGTGTTGTACATGATGGCCGTGCGAATACCTATTCCCTGACAAAGGATGGAGTGCGACATAAGCTAAAACCATTGAAGGAGACTGAAGAAAAGGTATGTGGTAATGCAAGGATAACTTTTGTTGATGGAAGAAATTTCCTAGATGGTATGAGGCATGAGCATGTATGTTTTGCTTTAATTCCAAAAGCTGGTAAAGAGGAAGTAGAAGATGCTCCTATAGAAGTTGCAGATTTGTTGAATGAGTTTCAGGATATTGTATCTGATAACGTGCCTGATGGATTACCACCAGTCAGGAAGATCAGTCATCAAATGGATTTGATCCCAGGAGCGAGTTTGCCGAATAAGGCAGCACACAGAATGACACCTGCAGAAAGTGAGGAGTTGAACAGACAAGTACATGAACTGCTACAGAAAGGATTGATCCGTGAGAGTCTGAGTCCCTGTGCTGTACCAGCGGTATTAGCACCAAAGAAGAATGGAGAGTGGAGGATGTGTACAGATTCTAGGGCAATAAACAAGATCACAATCAAGTACAGGTTTCCATTGCCATGAATGGATGATATTATGGACTGTTTGAGTGGATCTGTGTATTTTTCAAAGATAGATCTAAAAAGTGGATATCATCAGATTCGGATCAGAGAAGGAGATGAATGGAAGACTGCCTTCAAGACAAAGGAAGGACTGTATGAGTGGTTAGTCATGCCTTTTGGGCTAACCAATGCACCGAGCACTTTCATGCGGCTCATGAACGAGGTTCTGAAAGAATTTCTAGGTAAGTTTGTCATTGTTTACCTAGATGATATTCTGATCTTTAGTAAGACATTGGAGGAGCATATGATGCATATTCGTATGGTATTTGAGAAGCTGAGAGAAGAGAAATTGTTGATTAATTTGAAGAAGTGCAGTTTTGTGAAGAAAGAGTTGGTGTATTTGGGGTTTGTAGTTTCAGGAGAAGGTCTAAAAATGGACCCAGAGAAGGTACAGGCTATCTTTGAATGGCCTACTCCAAGGAATGCTACTGAGGTAAGATCTTTTCATGGTCTAGCTAGCTTTTACAGAAAGTTTATCAAAAATTTTAGCAGTATTTGTGGACCCTTGACTGAAACAATGAGAGGGGATAGAAAAGAGTTTAAGTGGACTAATGGGGCAGAAAAGAGTTTTCAATTGTTGAAACAAAAAGTTACAGAACAACCTGTTTTAGCACTTCCAGATTTTAATAAGGTGTTTCAAGTAGATTGTGATGCTAGTGGTACTGCAATAGGAGCTGTTATGAGCCAAGAAGGTAAACCTATTGCTTATTTCAGTGAGAAGTTGAATGATGCCAAAAGAAAATATTCTGTTTATGATCAGGAATTTTATGCTATAGTTCAAGCATTAAAGAAGTGGAGACACTATTTGCTTCCTAAGGAGTTTGTTTTGTATACTGATCATCAAGCTTTGCAATATTTGAATAGTCAAGGAAAGTTGAATCAAAGGCATTTGAAATGGGTTGAATTTTTGTAGAGTTATACATTTATTTTGAAACACAGGAGTGGAAAGTCTAATAGGGTTGCAGATGCTCTTAGCAGAAGGCAACTACTGCTGACAGAAATGCAGATTGAAGTGGTTGGGTTCAAGGAGCTCAAGAATTTGTATCCAGAGGATCCTGATTTTGGTGAAGCTTGGAAAGCTTGTAAAGAACCTGTTACTCTAGACAGGACGAAATGGTTGGATTTCATCATCCAGGATGATATGCTATTCAGAGGGAGTCAGTTGTGCATTCCACGAAGATCTATGAGGGAGAATCTCATCAAGGAGAAGCATAGTGGAGGATTGGCTGGACACTTTGGTCGTGATAAAACCCTTGCTTTGGTTGGTGAGAATTATTATTGGCCACAATTGCAGCAAGATGTGAAGAAGTTTGTACAGAGTTGCAGAGTATGTCAGATGGCGAAAGGAGTGAAGCAGAATACAGGGTTGTATCAGCCATTACCTATACCAGAGAAGCCTTGGGAGGATATCAGTATGGACTTTGTTCTTGGTTTACCGAGGACACAGCGGGGACACGATTCAATTTTTGTGGTAGTTGACAGATTTTCAAAGATGGCACATTTCATTCCCTGCAAGAAGACTAATGATGCTGTTCATGTAGCAGAATTGTTTTTCAGAGAAGTAGTGAGACTTCATGGTTTGCCAAAGACCATAGTTTCAGATCGGGACACTAAGTTTGTTGGATATTTCTGGCGTACATTGTGGAAGAAGTTAAAGACAGATTTGAAGTTCAGTTCATCACATCATCCACAGACTGATGGACAAACAGAGGTGGTGAATAGGAGTTTGGGAAATTTGCTGAGATGTTTGGTTGGAGATAAGCCAACAGGATGGGATTTGATTTTACCACAGGCAGAATTTGCATACAATAATTCTGTCAACAGGAGCACTGGTAAATCACCATTCCAGATTGTATATGGAAGTAGTCCAAGAAATGCATCTGAATTGAGGAAGATAGATAAAGGAGAAATAAGTAGTGCTGAAGCTGAGGATTTTGCAGAACACTTGAAGAACATCCATGAGGAGGTGAGGAAGCATATTACCAAGATGAACGCACAGTATAAGGCTAAGGCAGATGAGAAAAGGAGGTATAAGGAATTTCAAGTTGGTGATGAAGTCATGGTTCATTTGCGAAAGGAGCGGTTTCCAGTTGGTACATATAACAAGCTGAAAATGAAGAAGTTTGGACCATGTAGGATACTGAAGAAACATGATTCAGGAAATGCATATGAGGTAGAATTGCCTACTGAGCTAAATATTTCACCAGTGTTTAATATTTCAGACCTGACAGAGTATCATGAAGGAGGTGTTGAAGATGAGATCACAGCAGCACAGTGGAGTATTCCAGCAACTAGTTCAGACACTAAGGAGATCGAAGATATACTGGACAGTCGTATTGGCAGAAGCACAAGGAACAGGATATATGAAGAATATCTGGTCAAGTGGAAAGGACGACCTGTTGAAGATTCATCATGGCTGACAAAGGAGGAGATTAGCCGTCTTGGTTTTCCTCTGCACACCTGAGTCGTGACAGGGTCACTTCTCAAATTACCCCGGGTGTCTGATGCAGGAGCATCCTGGGTGTAAGAGAAATCTTGCATCACCCAAAAATATTTCTATTTTTGTATTCAATAAGGGCTATTTTGTGCAGAGCTGCTATTTATGGAAAGTTACTATTTTTGGTAATTTTTGTATGTGCTCAGAATGATCTGATTTCTTTCTTGGAGGTTCGTTTTGGTCATATAAGTCTGCCAGTAAAGTTTCATTGCCAGATCAAGTGTATATTGGAAGATATTGAAGATATTGAAGATATTGCAGGGTACAGAAACTTCGAACTCAGTTTTGAAGGCTTTAGAGGCCCCGGATGAGGTCGAATTTTGGGCTGAATGAAGCTTGCTTAATTCAAGCGTTGTAGAGCTCCTCGTGCCCTTTCTGAAATGGGGTTACAATAGTCAATTGGGTCAACTGGTGATGACTTATGGTCTTCGGAAGTTGGGTCACCTGGAATGGCGGAAAATGATTTTTCCTCAAAATTTCTGTTCGGGTTTCAAAATTTATTTTGAGCTGACTATGATGTAATGAAATGTAAAATAAAAAAATAATTCTAAGTTTGGTCGGCCTTATTGGCTAAAATTCTAGAACCTTCCCAGGCGGTGGAAAATTGCCTATATAAGGAAGGCTGTATTATTGTCTTAGGCAGTTCAGAATAGTTCTGGGTAGTAGATCTGGGTATTGATTCGAGGCTTTGTCCTACAGAATATTGTAAGGGAATGCCCATGTGGCTTTGCATATTGTAATTCTGAAAGTTTGTAATTCCACATTTGTGGAGATAATAAGAAGCCAATTTTCTGTTCTTGCATATTGTTGTTGTTTCTCTATTTCTGTTATGTGTTTGTGGTATTAAGGGGAGCACCCTTCATCAAGCAAGTACTCGACAGTCTTCAAAGGATCAAGTTGTATGCAAATCAAGAAAAGTGTGAGTTCTTCAAAATTGAGATCTGTTATTTAGGCCATATCATCATCGGGGATGGAATAGCTGTTGATCCATCCAAGATTCAGGCAATTGTGGATTGGCCAGCTCCCACAAATGTATCAAAGGTTCATAGTTTCATGGGGTTAGCTAGTTAATATAGAAGATTTGTGTCAAACTTTTCTCGGATAGCCCATCCAATTACATCTCTGCAGAGAAAAGGGAAAAAATTTGTTTGGACAGAGGAGTGCGAGGCGGCATTTCTAAAACTCAAGGAATGCTTAACCAGTGCACGTGTTCTAGCAGTACCCGATTCTTCTAAGGAGTTTTTGGTATGTACCGATGCTTCATTGGATGGTGTAGGGGCAGTTTTGATGCAGGATGGTCAGGTAATTACTTATGAATCTAGGAAGCTGAAGAACCATGAAATCAATTACCCTACTCATGACCTTGAACTTGCTGCAGTGATGCATGCCTTGACTAAATGGAGACATTTTCTTCTTGGACAATTATTTGTATTGCATATTGATCATCAGAGTCTTCAGTACTTGTTCACATAGCCCAACCTAAATGCTAGACAGTGAAGATGGATGGAATTTTTGTGTGAGTATGACTTTGAAGTCAAGTATGTACAAGGGAAGGAAAATGTGGTGGCTGATGCACTTAGCAGAAGACACCATGAGTTAGCTTCCTTGATTTTGACTGTTGATTTGAAGGAAAAGATTTTGTAGAATCTATCTATAGATCATTGGTTCATGGATGTGAAGGCAATCATTGATGGTGGCAGTTTGATGGAAGGGCGTTTTGAAGGATATTCCATCAATCCTAAGGGACTGTTGTTTTACCGAGGTAGTATTTATGTTCCTAGTGTGGGAGATTTATGTAATCTTGTTTTGGAAGAAGCTCACAAAGAACCTTCTTCGGCACATCCAGGTGTTAAGAAAATGCATGCTGATCTCAAGAAGCATTATTATTGGCCCATGATGAAAAGGGATATAGCTAATTTTGTGGCAAGATGTTTAGAATGTCAGAGAGTTAAGGCTGAGCATCAGCATCCAACTGGATTACTACAGCCACATAGCATTCCAAAATGGAAATGGGACACCATTTTGATTGATTTTATAGTTAGATTTCCTCTCACAGTGAGACGTCATGATGCAATTATGGTAGTGGTGGACCGCTTAACAAAAGTGGCTCATTTTATTCCCATCAGGTCCTCATATAACGTAGCTATAGTGGCTAAAATCTACATGGAGCAGGTGGTTAAGTTACATGGGATACCCAAAAAGATCATTTCTGATAGAGATCCTATGTTTACTTCAACCTTATGGAGGTCTTTGTAGCGTGAGTTAGGTACTCAACTGAACTTTAGTTTAGCTTATCATCCTGAAACTGATGGACAAACTGAACATGTCAACCAAATTCTGGAAGACATGCTTAGAATGTAGGCCATGGACAAACAAAATAAATGGGAAGAGTATCTACACTTAGTGGAATTTGTCTATAACAACAAATATCACAGTTCCATTGGGATGGCCCTATTCCAGGCATTGTACAGAAGACCATGCAGAACACTGTTAAGCTAGGATAACCTAGATGATAGGGTATTATTAGGGCCAAAGTTACTACAACAGATGGAGCAGCAGGTTAAAAGGATCAGAGAACATCTTATTACTGCTCAAGACAGGCAAAAGAAGTACACTGATCAGCATAGGATAGATCACCAATTTATAGTTGGTGACAAGGTTTTTCTTAGGGTCATGCCTCGAAAGAGTCCTATTCGATATGGTAAAGGATCCAAGTTATCTCCTCGGTTTGTAGGTCCATTCAAAATTCTGGAGCAGATTGGACTAGTTGCTTATAAGCTAGCCCTACCACTGAAACTTTCATGCATACATGATGTCTTCCATATTTTAGTTTTGCATAAGTATATACCTGATATTACTCATGTTCTTAACTAGAATGATTTGCAGATCGTGGATGGGTAGATCATGCTGGAACTAGTGTTGATCATGCAAAAAAGAACCTTGAATTTGTGAGGAAGAAGAATAGATTAGGTAAAGGTCCAATGGGACCCTAATGATGAATTATCTACTACTTGGGAAGACACTAAGTTGAAGAGGATAGCTCATCCATTTTTATTTACTGACTTCCAGGAGGAAGTCAAGGACTAGTGGGGGAGGGTGTCATGCCCTGACCACTTCCTCTGATTAGCACTTATTGGGACACTTCTGTTTTGAGTTCATTTTAGTTGGATACGTTGTCTTATTGTTAGGACTTGGTTCTCTTACTGTTATTTGGAGCATGAGACTCTAGTAGTAGTTTGAATTTATGTTGTGAGTAATCAGTATGGTTACATATTTTCTTCTCAGAATGTTGTTTTTGAGACTTTTGCTGGAACTTATAACTTAGATACAGTATTACTTTGTTAAGTTATGTTGATGCCTTAAAAAAAAATTTAGTTAGTTTTCTTTTGATAATCATGTTAACTCTATGCAAGGAGGATTGTCTGGTCTGTACTATACTGTATTACCACGGTTTAAGAAGGTATTTTGATGTTATCTTAAGGAAAGAGATTTATATTTTGATGCTTATCGATTAGTAAATCATGTTGATTATTATAGATGTCTTCATAGCTAGTTATTTCTATTGGGGATGGATTTTTAAATTGTGATTTTGGATTAAGAAAATATCGTCTGTTCTGTTAGAGAAATTGTGTAAAGTCGAATTGAATTTTCTTCTAATCATTCTGTTCAAGTGAATGAACAATGGTATAGTTGGATGTTTACTGGTTCACCTGACACTACAATGCTTGCAGGATTAATGGTATTGGAAGGTAATACATTTAATTTCCGAATTAAAAATTTGAGTTCATTGGTATGAATTAACCTAGAAATATATATATATATATATATATATATATATATATATATATATATATATATATATATATATATATATATATATATATATATATATATATATATATATATATATATATATATATATATATATATATATATATATATATATATATATATATATATATATATACATACATATATAAGTTGTAAAGGTATTAATTATTTCTCTATGTGATTGAATCTTTCATTATACATTTATTTATTATTAGAGGGTTTATTATCTCTTAATTCAAACAACCCTAAAAAGGTTTCGGTCACCTTTACAAAGGGAATTTCATAGGAATATATGTAATGTTTAATAGCCATGAGTTGGCGGTGGCATTGAATGCTGACTAGTACATGCGGTTCAGTGCAAGACTGTTAAGTGAGTTCATACTTAGTAGAATTTATTGCAATTAAGGGGCCTTGTCGGCCATTTCACTTGAAGAAGTTGGGGTTTCTCTATTGTAACAGAGCTAAAACTCGGCCACATTTCACTCTCTTATGGAGCAGTATGTTGTTGTTTGTCATTATTTCGGCATTATGGAAGGATTTGAGAGGGAAAAATTTCCTCTTATTTGGCTAAGTATGATAGTAATGCTCACAGGGAGTTTAGAAGCCTTGTTTGTTTAGCTGGGGTTTTCTCAGCCGCGGGTTGCTTGGTGTATCTCTCACTTTGTCGAATACCACTGCTATTTTTAGGTAGGGGCAGTTCCTTACCCTAATCTCTCTCTCTATTCTGCAATGTTATAATAGAGATGAATGCATGCAATTAGTGTAAATGTGGTTTATTGTATTGATGTTTTCAACAACTATAACAGTCATTTTCGTATATATGGAATAGAGGAGTATGTGAAGATTTGAGACTTCACATACCCCTGTGCTCCATATATATGTGGTTTTAATATGAGTTGAGTAATCGTAGAATACCATTTTACTTTACTGCTCAGAAATTGGTTTATGTGTGTAGCTCGGCGCTCAAGTATGAGCACCCACTGAGCTTAGTTCTATGGGTACCCATGCTTGTAGCATCAAGAAAGGTTGTTGCATTGAGGGATGTTAATAAACTAGGGCTTGGCCCCAAGCACGAGTACTCACAGAACTAAGCTATGTGAGAGCTCTTGTTTCAGCATTTAGCTTATGTAAATTTAAAATTAATTTAGTGGCTCGGTCACAGGCATGAACCCCCACAGAGCATAGCTCTGTGAGAGCCCATGGCTATGGCACAGAGCTTGTGACATTATAACAAATAGTTCACATATTGTCACTTGGTCTTGGAAATTGCTAATGTTTCAGGTATTTCTTGTACTGTCTTTTGTTCGAACATTTGCATTCGAATAAGGCTTGTATTTTTGATGAATAATGATTCAACATGTTTAATCTTTCCATTAGTTAAGAAATGTGCTTGATCGATTCAATTAACTTAATTAGTCATTATGTTGTTGACTCAGTAATTTTAAATGTAGTTCAAAGGGTAGAAAATTGATATTAGGCAAATTGTATGGTTAACCTTCAAAATTTTATGAGGGATGTTGTGACTAGAGTTAAAAGGGAATTTGATAGTAATGGTATTATATGAAATGTCAATAATTTTGTAGATTTTGATCATTTAAAGAATCTGTATCTGTAGGATAATTGGAGCAGTGTATATTCTTAAAGATTCAATAGTTATCGTTTATGATATTCTATGGAACACAGTTATGAGGCTTAAGTTATTTTAGAAACTATGTTTTTAGTCTATGACAATATTGATAATGTAGATTGTTAACTAAAACTGATTGGCATCACTATACAATATTGTAAATTGCTATTTATGTTAGTGATTAGGAATACACTTTTGTTTGGAATCAAAGTGATAATTAGTTATGATCCTATAAAATGGTTAGACTTCGAATAGCTTACACATTATCCTGTGTTTAAATTATGAAATTGACGGTGGAACTATTCATGAATGATTTGTGATTTATTATTCTTTATGTGGTTATTCTGTCAAGCATTGAAATGAAATTGATTCAAATGGAAACATGTGGACTTATGATTCTATTTGATATAGATGTTATTTAGAATCCATGATGAACTTTTTATGTCATGTGAAGAAAGGAATTAGTATCTTGGTCATTTCTGAGTAAGATTTAGGAGATTTAAGGAGGCAGGGATAAATGAATATAATGTTAAGATATAGTATATTCTATTAATTTGTGCAAACAGATTAATAGGATATATGTTATCTAGTATTATATGATTTATTCTTGGCTTTCTTTGATTATCTATATTTTCCTCTGTTTTGGCAGAATAAGATTTGTTTCAAATAGATGAAAGAATGTAGTATCATGTAGTATACTAATTTTATATCTATTGCATGAACATTCTTAAGGTATATCTATTTGAACTATATTTTAAGAATACTTGTGATGAACATATATCGGGGTGGCTGAATTTGGTTAATCCTATTCAGTTAATTAATTCAGTGAAAACTATAAAATGAACTGGGTGGGATCATACATTTAAAAAGATAATTTAGCCTTACCTATGACTTAAACCATCATGGTTAAGTACGGAGAGCAAGGCATTTCTCTATTACGTCTTTTGACGAGTACAATGGAGAATTCCACTATGTTATTGTCTATGAGCATGCCAAATTTGGATGCAGTACCATAGCACCATCGTGATGACACCTCAGTATATATATGATTCATTTACATGTTATTCTTAGTGTAATTTTAATATTCTGCATTGGTAGTTATTGGTTTGTTGGATTAATGTGGAAATTTTATGTAATTGAAAACTGCACTATGTTGTATTTGTTCTATTTCTGCTTTATGATTGTATATATAAATATATGTATATGTCAATCTAACAGGTATACTAGTGGATCACGCTTTTGAACCCAACGTTTGCTGAGCCCCCTTTATTTTTGTGTTGTTTTTCTGTTCCTGATTACAGGTGCTTCTTGATAGATTGAAGGATGATTAGTGACTCTAGCTGGAGTTTTTAACTTAGTTGCAGATACAGTTTCCAGTTAGGTTCTAGGAGTTGATCATCAATTCTTAAAGTCATGTTGTACTTCATTGTTGAGAAGAACTCATCTTGTAATAAAATCCAAATGGGTGTTTATGTGGATAATTTACTTCTGGTTATTGTTATTGAAAGTAATATAGACTCTTAAATGATGTACTTTTGAGATTATTAAATAAATAAATAATTTGTGTTGTGTTTATTTTTATATGTTTATTGTACTTGTTTTTTGATTATGTTTAGTAGGTGTTACAAGTAGTGTATATGTTATGTAAAGCTTCTACATGAGGTGATTGTTTATCATGTTCATGAGTAAAGGTTGCATAAGGTGGGATAATAGGTTTTGAAGAAGTTTCTTTATCTTTTCCTTTAATATCATCATGAATTGGAGGAGAAGGTAAATCAAAGAAATCTTGCACATCTGCATCCTGAGCTATAGCTTGAATCCCATCATAAGTAGGGGAAGAGCGAGGATGAGTGGATGGAGAATTAGGTATCAAATTAGGATTAGGAAGATTAGGATTAGGATTGATAGGATTAAGATTAGGATTGATAGGATTAGGATTAGGAAGAGTAGGAGATGGTGTATCATCTACCCAATTCTTCACATAATCCAAAAGATTAATAAGGCTACCACATAAATCTTTAATGAAGGTTTTAAATGTAGGCAGACTAGTGTCAATCAACTTCACAAAAGCATAAGCAAGAGAAAAGTGAAGGGTCATCAACATAATGAAGTGAATGATACTCTCATAAACATCATAGGTATTATAAAGAGATGTTAAAAGAAGAGTAATGAAGAACATAACTACACACCAAAGCATCTTAACAATTGCCATAGAAAATGAAATGCAAGAAATATTGTTGGATTTTATTGAATATATAGATTTTTTTGTATTTTTGAACTTTAAAAGGCAAGAGCATAAACTAGACCTAATCTAAAAGGCAATCTAACACCAAAAAGAAAGCAAGTAAGCTTGTCGGGTTCACCAAAATGAATAGGGGTAAAATGGAATCACGCCTATTCAAATGTGTATGATGTATGATGTGTATGGGGGAAATATTAGATCCACTCCTAAATCCAAATTCCCAAAGGAGAGATCCAATTTGATCAACCAAAATGTTAATACACAATTGAATCAATCTATGGAGAATATGAAAAAGAGAGAGAAAAACCCTCTATTTCCCTATGGTAGAATTGAAGTGTTTGGAATTTGAAATAAATGAAATACAAGTACTAACCTCAAATTAGGGAAAATCTAGAAAATGCTAATTTTTGATGTCTATGTGTACTTTCGGGCAATTCTGCAACCTATTTTAGACTGGAAATGTTGAGACGAAGAAAACCCAGAAATCATTTTCCAAGATGAGATCAGGTCGACTTTGACCCTCATAAAAGGTCAAAGGCTAGATTCTTTATTTGAAGGTCGATTCTGACTTTGTTCGTAGATCCCAGAAGTTCGCTGAAAAGGGTATCCAAATCTACTCACAAATCTAGGATTCTGCACCTATACCTACAAGAAAAAGAGGATTTTTTTTGTTTGTTTGAGGGGTTTGCCTTGGTCACACCCCGATTTGGAATCAACCTTAATATTGAAATTGAAATGAGAATGCTAGCAAGTAGTAGAAATGGATCTAACAATGAAGCTATGAAATTCGATAGATATGTAATTGTATTTTGAATGTAAACAAGTATATTGATATGAAAGCTTGAACACAATAATGGTAAATGTAAATCAAAACCATGAAAGTAAATACAAAACCTCCATGCTTGTATGCTTGGAATCCACCTTGATAGAGGAAAGAATAGATCTTGAAGATGAATAAAAGGATCTTGAAGGAAGATCACACCATCATGATGGCTAGATCTAGGGTTTTGAATGATGAATCTTGAATGCTTGAACCAAATCCCTTCAATGACTTGAATGCTTGAATCCTTGATCTTCAATGGAGAACTTGGAAGGAGAAGAGGACTTGAATGCTTGAATGAATTCTTTCTTGATCACCTTGAGAGCTTGAGAGATGTTCCCAAAAAACTTTATTGAGAGATATGAATAATGGATGAGAAAATGAGAGAGGAAGGCCTCCTTTTATAGTGAACTAGGGCACAATCCTCTAGAGGGGCCACCTTGGAGAATTAAATCCCAATTAGGTCCTAACCTTTAGAAAATATACCTATATTAAAGGAAATTAGAGGATTTACCATTCCGAAACCCAAAATGGTCAACCTGGAGGTGGGAAAACAAATATCCCCAAAACTCAATACCCGAAAATCAAGGAATTTGAAATTTTGAAAGAGGGGGGCAAAATTGAGCTTGGGACTGACCTAGTTAGGATTGAGCTTGATTCTGACCTAGTCAAGATTGAGCTCGATCTTGACCTAGTTAGGATCAACCTCGATTTTGACCCTGTGGGCCTAGATCCAGCCAGAATCAGGACAGGAGGTCCCGGGGATGCCCGGAGACCTAGAAATGATACCAGAATAGGACAGAATGCCTGGGATAGGCATAAAATCCTATGATGAAGGCTAGGAGGACCTATTTCTAAGTCCTACCTAGAAAATAGAGCCATGGAAGAGGGAAATTAAGGAGAATCCTTGGGATCCTAACCCTAATTTCACCTAGAATGAAGCATAAAAGAAGTGGAAAGTGGGGAGAAAGCCAGATCAAAGAAAATATCAATTCAAGGCATCTGATATGACCCCAAACCACCTACTCAGAGGGCTAAATGCTCTTAACATGGAAGTGCTTCCATTTTAAGATGATACACCAGTGTGGAAAATGAACTCCTTTTCACTATAAAAGGGTCACTTTTTCCCCAGAAAGGAAAAAAGGATAAAAATAAAATCACTTAAAATAAATTAAATCAAATAACAAAAACATCCCAAAACCCCCACTAGATAATTTAATCAATTCTAATTAAATGGAATCCAACTACGACAATATGTCAGGAAATAAAAATAACTCCATCTACGACAACTCTAGATACACTATACACACAAATAGGTATTGGTCCAACATAATTATACAAGGAAGTTCAGATTTTACCCACATGGTACTAGAGGTATGATATATCAATACAGATACACCACCCATAGAGGGGTGATATTGGCTAAAATCATGAGCAACCAATGTAACAATCTCGTATGCCACTATCGAGGATAAGAAATAATCAAACCTCCAACTCAAGTGGAGTCAATGTCTAGTACGCATTCACTAAAACATGCACACAAAGTGTAGCTACTCAGAATAAATAGCCGAAGCACATACATATAATAATATAAAGTGTGCCTAGTGAATAGACATTTTATTGATATAATCATCATATGTATTTTACTACGAAACCATTCCTTTCATATTTAATCATCTATGTACATCATAATAAATATTTCATTTAAATTAAAGCATTATAATCATTTTATGGAACTTAAATCATATATCGATAAAAACCCTGAATAATGTATCCATCAATATGATAAGGCACAAGGTTCCCCCCAATCCAAGATGGGTTAAACTCAATTTTTAAGGCTCTTCTATTGGAAGCCTAGGTCAGGCAGGTGGGGGTGGTCTCATCAAAGATAGAAATGAAAAAAATTTATTGGCCTATGTAGTTCATTCGGGGTCCCAAACTGCCCATGGGATAGAAGTTGTGGTCATAAAAAAGATCATCATTGAGGGGGATTCCGTCAATGTATTCATGATGTTAACAAGAGTAGCTAATCCTAGGTGGGAGATGGTAGAATTAATCCTGAAACTCAAAGGCTCATAACCATGTTGGACAATGTCAGATTATAGCACACATTCTTAGAGGGGAATAGATTTGTTGATAGATTGGTGGTCATGGGTCGTTTCACTGTCTCACTTCAAACCTAGTTTAAATTTTAAGACTTGTGTCAAGAGCCACATGAGGATATCAATAAAGATATTTCCACACATGGAAAATGATGCAAAATCTCCACTATATAATTATCATGATTTTTTATGAGTTAAGAGATAATTAATGCCTAGTGGTAAGGTGTTTAATTAGATATTCTCTTTGATTTTTCTCACTTTCATTTTTGGAAATTTATTCTTTTCTACTTCTCTTTCTATCTATGTGAATTCTTGCAAGGAATCCATGGGGGTAGACCTTATACAAATGGAGCCAAATAGTTGTGAAGAGCACAAAAAAAATACCACTCCATGGCCTATTCTTCAAGCAGGCCACATGGACAATTATATAGAAGGAATGAAGGTATAAGATTTTATTGTATAAAAAAATATTGCTATTTTTCGGGACCAAGGAAAAATGACTATTGGTAGCATATCTTTTGTGGTCTCAGTTGAGTTAATTGCAGTTATTATAGGGTTTCTAGTAGAAGGGGCTACTCTTCCTAGAAACTCCAATGCTTGTTATAAATAGGAGATTCTGGAGAGAGCCTAAAGTCTTGTCCATCATCTCCTTACTAAAATTGACAATCTCTTTCAACTTCTTGTTTAGCTTATCCTGATTATTCTTAATATTAGAAATGACATGCAATATTTGTTTCTTCTTTTATTCTAAGGTAATCAATTCCCAGAGTTCCCTAACTTGTTCCTCAATACAAGACCAATTATCCAACCTAATTGAAATATAATTCACCACTCCCAAGTTCTGGTATCTTGGACATCCTCAGACTAGTCCCCATTCCTAGCATTGGCTTCAACAAGGGCTTCAAGTTTGTTAATTTTCTTTTTGGAAGTGTGGAGTTGCACCAACAACCACTTAATTATAGCATTTTGTCTATTGTAGAGAATAGAAAAACTATCAAATTTTTCCACATTCTTCAAGTGGGCTGGTAATTTATCTTCATGGAAGTGAAAGGGATAATTGGGGAGAGAAACATTGTGATGGAATGAGGGCTTAGGGACATAGTTTTTTTTTTCTTTTGCAGGGTATTAACTAGGGTTCAGTCTGACTCTGTATACCAAGAAAAAGAAAAATCCTCAGAGACTTCAAGGGCTTCCTCGGATATCACATTTTTTCCTTTACCCATGGTTTTTACTTTTTCCTTTCTCTAAGGGTTTACCCTAGTCAAAGAACTAGGACTGAATGAAGTGTTAATACTATGAAACTTTTCTCAATTCAATTGTGTGAAAAAAATTTATCATAAAAAATTTTATAATTTTTTTATGATAATTTTTTTGACATAATCCAATCTAGAAAAATTTCATAGAACTCATATGGATTTTTTAAATCTAATAGCATTGAATTGTTAATAGTGAAGGATGAGGCCCCTTCCATATCTTTTTGGTTGAAAATCTCAACAATTAAATTGGGGTTCACAATGTGGGACCTTAAGGACCAGACCAGGGGAAAGGGTTAAGTGGAATTTATATAATCTATGTATTATCCCTTGATGTACATAAATCCTCACTTTTTACTTGTTGTTATCAATGGATAAAGATAGAAAGGAGAAAATCTTATAGGGAAAAATAAGTTTAATTCCATGCTGAAAATCATTTAGTATAGGGAACAGATGGGTATGAAAGTGTTTGAATCTACCTTCCAAAGTGATGAACTTGATGAGAAACAATGCAACATCCTTCCACTCACCCAAAATTCCTCCATGTTGAAGCCATTCTAGAGTCAAGGGATCTTTTCCCCAAGATGCAAGAACTTCTTAAAATTATTCTTGTAATGCCCTTTGAATTTTTAGGGAGGGCGGTACCGTCAACTATGTACATGATAGTAACAATAGAAATAGACTCCATGGTAACCACGAAGGATACACCACCAATGTTGATGACCCCCTTATCCCAAGCTTTTGAAAGATTCTTAAATAAATCAGGGTCAAAACCCTTCATACCATCAACATAATTGGCCACATTTCTTGTTTCAAGGATAGCCCATAGAATAGTGTTATTTTTTTAACTCACTATGATCTAGCTCAATTTGGATGAGATCACCTCCCATGGTAACCTATTTATTTGACTTCTCAAAGAGCCCCAAATGAAAGTAGCAAGGAAAACTATAAAGTCTATATTATTTCTCAGACATAAACTAATGTAAAAAAATAAAAATATTACACAAAAAGAGCCTTGCCTCCATATAAACATTATCTTTAAAATCATGATAGAGAATCTTTAAAGAGTTAGGGGGAAGGATGTTCTTCAACATATGTAAGATGATCATGCAAGATAACAAAACAAGCTTCATAAGGAACATCTTGCAATGAATCAAGTGTTTGAATTGAGGTGGTGAAATGCCCAATAGTAGCTAGGTGGTTTGATGAGCTATTTCCCTACCTAAGGGTGTGTTGGCTATTGATGTTGGCCACAATGGTTAGAAAATTTTGACTTTTGGTCATGACACCATGAACAACCCACCTAGGAGTTTCCAACCATGTCAACGTCATAATGAAATTTAGTGCATCACCCTCAATGATAAGATTCCAACTCCATGTTGAAAGGAGAACTCGATACCATGATGAGTCATAGCCATATCATTCGTATGAGTCACTTGGAATCCCAATTTGACCATGCAAGATAATTTTAAATTTCCTTATGCATCTTTGATAAGCCCACCCCCACTTACCCAACCCGGGCTCCCCAAATAGGAACCATCAAAATTGAGTTTAAACCAACCAGGGTCGAGGGGTTCATTTAAGGTAGACATTCAGAAGGACACCAACATTTAGCAATCTCCCAGTCTAGACAAGAGGGAAGAATCTTGTGCTTAGTTCTGAGGCTACATTAGATTTCTTCATTGACATTGTTAACAATAACAAAGTAGATCACCTCAAAAGTGGTCTTTGTATCTCTGAAGATATGATTATTGCCTTAAAGCATTTTAATTGCATTATTTGTGTGTTTTTAAGGGTCCTAGGTATCTACCTAAGGGTTTGACATGTTTTGGAGCATATATTTTATCCTACAAGTGTTTTTAAAACCCTTTTTACTAACTTTTAAAGTTTGTGATGAAATTTGAAAGTTTGTTTTAAAAAGATGGTTTGAAAATGAATAATCACTCTATGACTCACCCAATTAAGGTGGACACATAGATGTGTTTGGGGAGAAGTGTCCCTCAATTTTCATGACTCATAAGGAGATAAGGTTGTTTAGAAAACATGAATTGTGAATGTGACATTTGTCACCTTCACAATGTTGAGATGAGATGGTTGGTTTTACTTATTATTTTGTGTCTAAGGATGGGTTTTTTGGGGGAGAACTAAGTCTAAAAAAGAAAACGAAAATATTGGACTTTCATTCTTGCTTTCTTGATTTTTCTTTTCTCTTCCTTTTATTTTTTTTTTCTTTTGGAGCATGGGAAGTAAGATCAACAAATGGAAGAAGTTGACATGGATTTGGGTGGGAATTGACATGGAAGATGAAGGATGCTAACCTCTATAATTGATGTAGAAAGGCAAGTCTTCCTAACCGTTCTTATCATGTTAAGATCTCTTGATTTTAAAAAAAAATGAGAAAAATTCTTGTTGCAAAGTTAATCTGAAGTTATTATTTGGGTAGCATGAAAATGGTTGTTTTCATTGAGCAATTTTTTTTTGGGTGTTTAATTAGTAGATTTCATGCATGCACTTGATTTTTTGTTGTGGTTCATTAATGATCATGAAATTTTTAAGGGCACGAGATTATTGCAATCTTGTTTGTTTTAAAACTGCTCATGGTTATGTTTATTTAAGAAATGGGTAATGGTGGTTCTCCCTAATTGGGTGGTAGCTAGAATCATGCAATGGCTTGATGATGTTATGTTTGGATGGGTGGAGAGTTTTTCTCTTTCCATTGGCATGCTCTCAAATAGATTCTTGGAAGGAGGCTAATGGGTTCTTGTCATTGTTAATATTCTTTTGAAGATCTTTGGCTTGTAAATTGGAATCAAGCTTTAATTTCTTATAATATTTCTTCTCCTTCCTCTTATGTTACTATAGATGGAATAAGGGTTAGAATGGGCTTAAATTGCTATAAAACAATGGTTCCCTTTTGAGTCTTTATGTAATGAGGTACAAAGGTTTAAATTGATGCCTAGTGCATAACAAGAAAAGAGATAAAATTGCTATGTCATCTTCAATAAAAATTGGAAAGAAAAGAAAAGAAAAATACAAACTAGATTTTATTGAAATAAAAAAATAAAAATAAAAAATAGATTTTATATGTAAGAATTATTGTTGTTCACAATGATTTTAAATGATTTAATCTATACTTCTTTTAAATCTGCCACTGTATGCTCCTATAAATTGACAGCCTCTGGTTAACAGATTTCAATTTCATAATCATAATTTGTATAAATATTTTTAAAACTCTAATTTTATGAACAATTATTATTTATTTATTGTTAATATATATTTTTTATTTCATATATATATATATAACCTTCCTTAACCTAGACATGGCAACCATAACCCTCTCAAGGCATCTCAAGCTGGATCCTATTTCAGCACTTGCAAACTGATCTGCTTGATGCTCCTCAACAAAATGTAAAAAATAAATAAAACCTCAACCAATATGGTTGCCTATCATTCCTATACTTAGTCAATAAAAGAAAAACAATAAATACAAATTTAATGTGAATGACTATGCAAAAGAAAGAAGGACGAGCAAAAGATGATTAATGAAAATAAAATGGATGCACATTTTCGATGCCCATCATAAACTACCAAAGAACAGAGAAACTACCGCTGCCATGATTTCCATCTGCCTGTACATTGTTAGCTCAATGAAATTTAGCCTAAAAAGGCTTTTAGGGTTAGCTAAAAAAATATGTATATATAATGAAGAAAGTTTAGTAATCAAATAATCATACAAGTATAGACAAGAGCCACGCATCACATTCTCCTTGTATAGAGGAAACGTGGTATTATGTAAATTTATTACACTGCTTGAGCGCATAAACCAAATGAAATTCAAAATCACTGTTCCCGCGGTGGGGAAAAGTTTGGTAACATTAGAAGGCATGTGTGCATTCACAAACAGTCACACTGTTTCAAAGTTGCAGGCGCTCCACATCCCTCCATCTGATGCTTCTGAGGGTTATTTGGGGATATCTGTGGGTGTATTTATAATATTTTTTATAAATTGTACGAAGTTTATTTAAATTGATTTTATAGTAACAATTTAAAATAGTTGTTGGCATGAATTTGTCATTTTCTATATATTATTAATATAACTTTTAAATTTAGTGATGTATATTTTTCATTCATTTTTTTATTATATTCTATGCATATTTCCATTTGACATTGAGATTACAATTTTGAGAAAATAATTAAAAAGTGTTTTACTTTAGGTGTATTTCTAATAGGAGAAACTTGAGTGAGTAACCATTGCATCTGTAATTCTAATTGGAAAGTTTGGTGGTCTATAATTTCTAAAATATTTCTTTGGAAAATTTATATAAACATTGAAATTACAATACAAAAACATTAAATCAGAAAAGAAACTTTAGGCAGAACGTTTTCAATTATTTCTTCAATGCTAAACCAAAAATAGAAAAGTTCAGATTACTTACACTAAGAAAACAAAAAAACCGGCATGGGCCTTTACCGATCAAAAATAAAAAAATAAAAAAATTGTGAAAAATAGAATGAATGGTTGTATTAAATTTTTAATGATCCTTTGGTCATTTTACTATCTTTTATTTTACATTTTAAAAAAAGTATTGATTGTCAAAAAAACTTACATGTAAATAATTTATATTATTTTTTAAAAAATCAAAAAGATTTTAAATTAATAATAATATAATGAATCATACGAAAGGTTTTATTTGAGATAAAAAGAAAATAAAATTAAAAATAATTGTAAATTAGTAACATACTCAAATTAATTAAATAAGTTTCTAAATCCATACCCTTTATTTTAAAAAAGATTTTAAATTAATATAAATATATAATAAATAATATAGAAACATTATATTACATACTAATATCATAAATTATTAATATATTCAAAATCTCAAATTTACTAAATAATTTATAAAGTTTATATATTCTATTTCAAAAGATTATAATAAACATAATAGGGAGTTTCTAATTTGATATTAAAATAATTTAAAATTTAAAAACATTCATATCTATTATTTTAAAATATCTAAATAAATTTATATTTATCATAGATATTTTAAAATAGCATATATTTATATTATAAAATAAAATAATATATTGCTTACAAAAAATTTTTTACCATTTACTAATAATTTAAAATGTCATATTTACTAAATTTAACCATTGTTGTAGATATTCACCAACCCTGACTATAAGACAAAACCCAATTGAACAAAGATCCTAAAACAACAATAAAAATAAACCAAATTTAACAGTAAAAAAAATTCAACCATTGTATTGAACTTACCCTAACACTAACACAAAACCAAATTGAATTCTAACCCTAAACAAAATTGAACCTTAACCCTAATACCAAACTAAATTGAATTACAACTCTAAACCTAATTGAACATAAAAACAACTAAAAGCCTAAACCTAATACTAAACCAAATTGAACTTAATGGTGAATCTAAATACAATAGATGCAAACCTTAATCCTATACACCTTAAATCAAATTACAATGCTAAACCAAATTCAACCCAAACACTAAACCTATTCAGTAACCTTAAACCAAATAGAATCGTAACCGCAATAAACCAAATTAAAACCTAGCCCTAATACAAAACAAAATAAATTCTAAACCTAAACTAAATTTAATATAAAAAATTAGTTTTATTTAAAGATAAAACTAAAATAAAGATTATTTGAATTTATATTTATTTAATTTATATGAAGTTGTTGCTTGATAACTATAACTATAACTATAACTATATCTATATCTATATCTATATCTATATCTATATCTATATCTATATTTATATCTATCTATCTATCTATCTATCTATCTATATATATATATATATATATAATTGTCATATTTATGATTTTATTTAAGTTGTTATATATACTATTGAAAATTGTTGTAAAAATAGTATTACCACATCAAATTCCATGCTTCATGTGAATGGTGTTGGTAATAATATTTTTTGTCTAAAGAAAAGAATATTACAACTTTTACTCTATGTTTTGTTATTATTTTTTATAAATTTTTATGTTCATTAATAAACATTTAAATAAATATCTAATATAAATGATTATTAAATAATAATAAGTTGAATTATTAAAAAAAATTATTATTTAGAATAAAATATATTATTTCTAAAATAACTACTGATCAAATTTCTATTTATGTGTATGCAAGGAACACAATAGTTTAAGAGAGAAAAGTTAAAAGTGTTAATATATTAGATTTTTTTAAATTCTATTTCTCATTTTTTGTCACTAAAAAAATATTCTTTTTTCTTACTAAAATCTTTGGGATGAGATGTTGTAAAGATCTAAAACAATTTAAATTATTTTATTATAAATTATATAATGTAAATTGATTGATATATTTTGTATGAAAAGATAAAGATCAAGTTTCTAGTTTTGTCTCATGCTTATATCTAATAATAAATTTTATTATAATTATATTTCTACTCCAATCTTAAGAAAAAAATTATTATTTAAAATAATATATTATTTCTAAAAATTACGTAGTATACAAAAATATAGACATTTTAATGATCAAATTTCTATTTACATGTATGCAACAAACTTAATAATAAGAAAAACTTAAATTTTTAAAAGTAAATCAAATAACTAAAATTTAATTCGCATTAATATAAAAATAATATTATTACAAAAGGCCATATTAAATATTCCTTATTAGTACTTGTTGGTAAGGCTGTAGTGCCTCCCTCATTTGCCTCCTTGCACAAACATCCAGATGGTATGGTTTCAAATTTTACACTTGTTGAGTATGATCATGTTGGTCCCATGTGAGGGTGAATCTACTAGAGGGTTGTTTTTGGAGCATATTTTTGATTCCCTGCGTGAACTTGGAGACATAGGGTGTGGCCTTGGATTGTATTTCGGTGACCCTTAAAGATAGGGATGAGTCAGTCATGTGAATGCAATGATTGTTATCCACATTATGTTTTATGATGGCATCGTGAGACACACCTTGTTCATCTTTCTCATGCATCAATCAAGAGGTTATCATTGGGATCATGACGGGTGTATTAAGAGACCCTAACCTGATCTTATCATTGCATTGCTTTTATCTGTATTATAGACTCGGTATTTAGATACGCCATATTGATGCATTATGGATTTATATTCTAATGGATAGAGGTTTGACCAACTGATTTGTGATGTACTCTTTTTCATGTTGCTTATGTACTCATGTCAATGTTTCTAGGATGCACTATGTTTGCTTAAGGGCTAAATGAATTCAACTAATTTTCTTACTATAGAGAAATTAAGTACATGTTTTCAAGGGTTTGAATGGGAATCGGGCAATTTAAATTATAATGAGATGAGATGTAAATTCTAATGAAGTGAATGTTGTTTTCCTTGTGTATGTTATTTCTAATAGAAAATGTAGTAGGAAAGGTGAGTAGAGTCGTGAATTGAGTAGGTAGAATGTACCCTTAAGGAATATTGAAATGTTATTGTCAAGGATATGAATGCTTACAAAAATGACCATTTGAATTTATATTAGGTTGAGATGTGAATTATCGGAAGTTGATTTTAGGTCTTGATGTTAGGAAAGAGATTTCTGGGTATTATGCTTTGATTATTGATTTAAGAAATGTAATTCAAAGTGATTACGAAATCAATTGAAATGTTAATATTTTCTTGATTATGAAAGAGATTTTGGGATGGTTGTGAATATTGTATTTCTAGAGATTTCATAGTGAAGGAAATTTTGAGTATTACGCATTGATGTTATATTGATGTGAAAAATGTGAATAAGTTGAAATGTTGTACGTAAATGATTTAGGTTGTTTGTGATAGATGTGTTTCTTGAAATATCACGATATTAAAATTTAATAGATTTTGAGTAAATGTGTTCTTGCGAAAAGTGAATTTTATATGATGTTGTGAAATGTAGTTAGATTTTATGATGATTTAGGACTTACATTCATGCTTTGATTATTAAAACTTGATTTATGGTATTTGATGAGTCATTAATTTAGAATATTATGCTTTAATTTTATGCTTATCCAAGAAAAGTCTATGTGAAATTATCATGGTTAATAGATCTATCATTGTGTTCTTGGATTAACTTTCCTTGAATTTAAGAAATGTATTATTTAAAATTATGTGATTATCTTGTGATAAAGTGGGGATGCAATTAGAATTTTATGATGTTTTTGAGTGTGATTAGTATGATGTATTTTATATGTATATGTTATTTGATCTTTTGTGAGCTACTGGTATTTTATCTAGTGTGCAAGAAATGACCATGGATTAAATAAGGAGAAATTAAAGATGGATGCATGTGAAAATCTTGTTAATCCAAGGTTATCTCCAAAGGGAGAAATAACCTCATTGTGATGTACAATGTTGTAGAGTAATTTTTTATTTGTATTATTT
Source organism: Chamaecyparis obtusa (assembly GCA_027943335.1). Lineage (NCBI taxonomy): Eukaryota > Viridiplantae > Streptophyta > Pinopsida > Cupressales > Cupressaceae > Chamaecyparis > Chamaecyparis obtusa. Next base: position 325,036 of record BSBK01005644.1, read on the forward strand.
AATTGTATTTATTTTTATTTTAAATTAATTTCAACTTGGCATGTCATGTGTATAGTGATATGTTGTAATCTTTTGTGGTTTCAATTGACACATTTGTTGTGAGTTGGCATGGCCAAGTGCATTGTATATTAGTTTTCTTCCACCTTTGAGTCACCTTGTAGAATCCCAAGGTTAGGTATCTTGGTTATTGAGCCATGGGAAGGAATCTTATTTCAAATTTGTATGAGTCAACTCTTAGCAGACTTTTGAGAGGCAAAAAGTAACCCAAAAGGTTAGTTAGGGTTAAAATTAGATCACCCCATAGGTGTACTTTGGGTTGGGAGTCAAATTTTGACCAATCGGATGATTTTAGACCATTTTTGCCTCTTCAAAAGATATCTTTTTTTAAATGTGATGAATTTGGGAAGTGTGTCATGTCTTCCTCTCTTTTCAATTTTGAGTTTCCCTCTTGTTTCAAGAGAGAACCCTAGGTGAATGTGCCCAACCATCTTTGAGGTTAGGTAGGGATTTCTTTTTTAGTGGGATGGAGAGGAATTTGGTAGGTTGATTACCCACTCTTCAATTTTGGAGACTTCTAGTGGACTTAGGAGGTTTTGGTGGACTTAGCAAGGAAGGAAAGATTGTTGGAAAGGAAGCTCTTTTCAACCCTCTTTTGCCATAACTTGAAGTAAGGTTGGAGGCCTTGTCATGGAAGACTTTTTCTTTTGCTTGTATGTAAAATGCGGATTTCTTTGTTATGATATTGTAATGGTTTTGTGAAGCTTCGTGCTTTCTTTCATGGCTTCTTGTGAAGTATTTATTTTTTGGTTTTGTTTTAGTGTTTTTGTTTTATTAGGGTGTGCAAGGCCAAACTCACCCTTGGGAGGGAAGAGATACTTTATGGGTGAAGGGCTTAAGTTTGGAATGCCCATTTAGTGTAGAGTCCTTCCTCAAAGAGGGAGGGGATGAGAAATGGATGTATGGACTCCATGTTACCATTCTTGTTGTATACTTATTTGGGGGTCATAAGGGTTGTATTTTGTGAAAGGAAATGGAAGGGTTGTATTTTGTGAAAGGAAAAGGAAGGGTTCTATTTTGTGAAAGGAAATGGAAGGGTTGGTACTTTTTGTTATAGCCCTATGAAGGCAATGGCTATGGATTTTGGGCCTTGTTGAAGGCATGGTTTTACTTTTGAATCACTTGTCCTACTTGGGTACTTTCAACCTTCACCCCTTTTATGGGTCCAAGGTGACCCATTGTGTGAATATCCTTGGGATGAAAATTTTGTCTTTACATCTACTTGTTGGTTTTTATGTGTATGTGTGTTGTAGCATGTATGTAACCCTCATCCATCTTTGTTTCCCCAAGCTCACAGAGTGGTCATGTAATGGCCTAGGTTGGGAGGTGAGCCTTCAAGGTCAAAGCTTGTTTATTTGCAAGTTTTTGTGTTGAAGAGGTTGTTGTTTTGTTGAAGGAAAAGAGAAGAAAATGGTCTTGTCTCATTATTTAAGTTGTAGATTTTTGTTTTAAATAAATGACTAAATGCCTTGTATAAAAATGTTAGTAAAATAAAGGCTATGTAAATGCCTATAATGCATGTTTCATGCTTGTAAAACTATTTGTAGATATGAATGTTAGTATCTTCTTCTATCTTGCTTGTACTTGGAAAGAGAAATGAATAAAAGAAGATTTCCATTGTTATTATTTTTTTTTAAATAAAATAATAGTTTTTGTTTTACTTCCTTAATTGAAAATGAAAAATTTGATTCATGTATCAACAAGCTATGTAGACTCAAATAAATAAGACACAAGACCACTCAAGGATCCAACAAATTACAAGTGCCAAAATAGGTCAAAATAGAACAAATGATGAAATTACTATATTCATTCACAATTTGTCCAAATTGAAACTAGATCTAGAAAGTAGACAAAAAATTATGCACTTTCAAAAAAAAATAGCACCTAAAAATGTGTCCATATGAGCCCGAATGAAGCCTCTAAAGTTGTAAAAATCAAGATTTGCAATTTTTAGAAAATATCAAAAGAAGAGATCAACAACCACCTACACCATTGTGTAGATCATGAAATTATACCCTAAAAAAAAAAAAAGAGCTTGAAAAAATGAGTCCAAATGACTGAGATATCATTGTTTGAAAATCATCACTGAAATTATTTTTCTAAGTCGTTGCCGCCGCACTTCCAAAATTCAAATGGTTCTAGATTTGGCTTCAGATGTCCGATTTGGATGAAACAAAATTCAAATTAGGGATTTTTAGACCTCCTCAATATGGTGTCAACCTCTGATTTGCACCAGCAAGCTCTAATTTTGACCTACAACAAAATTCTCTCAAAATAGGCTATACAATGACAAGGGAAGAAATATTTGATAAACTCTCTTATTGATTTTAATTTATGAATATCCTGATTTTATTTGTTCATCTCATTTAGCCCTTATGTATATATACATAAGTATATATGTACGTATATACAAACCCTAGGTGTGTATATACACACATGTATACTCGTGTATATTTGAATTTTTTTATTTTCATTTCTTCTCCCAGCGAAACCTAAACACACAAAATGAATAATTAGGGTTAGTTTGGTATTTTATATTATAGCCCAACCCTAATTTCAAATTAGGGTTAGGGCTGACCTTTGGGCTCTTCAAATTTTAAATTGAGTTTTATTAAATTATGTTTTAAAAATTGGATCTCTGGTTATTATTAATTCGTGCTTGTTTGACTTTTGTGAATTGTCTTATTTCAAATTTCAAATTATTTATTACTTTATTCATTGGAATCTATAACGGAAATTTTATTTATTTTAGGTGGGATTTATTTATTTTACTACTAAACATATTTAAACTTACTTTATTTTAACAAATAATATTATTAAATTATCAATTAATCTTTTTAAGGGTATTCTTGGAGTTTGATTATATTTGAATTTAAAATTTAATGGTTACTTAAATGAGATATTATTTTATTATTGATTAATGTTTGTGGTAATATTTAGTAATAATTTCCTTATATTAGTTTAATGATTTTTTTTTTATGAAATAATTTAGGGGAAATTATTTTATTGTCCTAGGTTGGGACTTAGGTATTTCATGATTCCCTTAGCCTTTAAATTTAATATTTTATTATTACTACTTTATAATGGTTAAATTAATCTTGTAATTTTAATTTAAATCAATTAAATAAATTAAGGTAAACATTATGTATTGAATTAAGTGGGTTTTTTAATTGTTATCCTAGGTTTCGCATAGGGATGTTTTTATGGTCTTATTTTATTAATTTATTATTTCCTTGTGAATCATACCGTAAGCTAGTAACCCGGTTCACATTTGGGAACCTTTGGGGTTATTATCATCTATTGCTTAAATCAATCATTTAATTAAATCATTTTGAGTAAAATAATCTAATTGGAACTTATGTTAATCAACAAGTTTAATTTACTACTTTTATTATTCATTTTATTTAAAATCTTTGTTTTAAACGTTAGTTTTCTTAGATGCCTAGTTAGGGGTTCAAAGTTATCTAACGCATTTTTTCAATCAAGGGACATTGGCAAGCCAACGCTTGACATGATACCTCTTGAGTGTTAACTTGTGTTATGTTTAGCATTACGTGCATGTTAGTGTGCCTTAGAATGTTATCCTAAGTTGACTTTTGTGCTTTTAAAAAAAATTGTTAGTGTAATTTTGGGCAGGACAAAGGCATAGTACTATTGTAATGAATTTTGGACTCTACTAGGTTAACTAGTTATTAAAAACAATCATATGAACCAATGATAAGTAAGTTGTTTTTTATTTTTCAAAATTATTTTATTATTCTAAAGTTTACTTGCATGTTATTTAAGTTTTTAAATTCTACAAAATATGTTTCCTCATTATAATTGGTTAATAGATTTGAGGTGTTATACACGGATTTTTAGGAATGATTATTTCTTTCTCCACTTTTTAAGCCATAATTATTTTGATACAAATATTGAAATTGTTTTTTTTAAATAATAAACATAGACATCTATATAATATCTATTTGATGTATTTTAAAAATCAAAGAATACAAGAGTATGTTATATTGTATTGTAGTTTATTTTAATTAATTTTTTATAAATTAATTATATTTTTTAATATTATAATTATATTAATTTTCTTATTATAATAATATAATAATAATATATTTATGAATTTATTTATTTATTATATTTATTAAAATTTGAATTAGATAGACATTTAATATTAAAATTACAATTATGATAAAACTAAAAAAGATCAAAAAATTATTTTACATATAAATTAAAGTTTGCATTAATTATATTTCTAATTGAACTTTAACATAACTATAAACCAGCTTACCTAATCAAATGGCGAGGGAAGAGGGAAGGGGACAACTAGAGGGAGAAAATTCAAAAATTTCACCGGTCAAGAAACCTGCAACAAGTAGAAATCAGATGTCTACAGTGGCAGGCAATCAATAGAAGAATGGGGGAGATAAGGACTCAAAAGAGGACAAAGACCCAAAAAGCAATCATTCCCAAGATAGTGGAAATATTAGAGAAAAATAAGCATTTTCAAACTCTGCATCAAGCAGGAAACTAGCACCTAGAAGCATTCAGGGAACCTTTGAGGCAGGTGACCAGCAGAACGCTGGGGGTGAATCGGAAGAGGGCTCCACCAAGGAAAATGAAGGCAACAAAGATCTAGACAAAAAGCTTTCTTGAGATGGTGGCTCAAAACTAGGGACAGATGTTGGTAAGTATCCCTTTGCTGGGAATGCTGGTCAATTTTTTTCTGAAAGCTCAAAAAGAGGTAGTTGGTCATCCTTGTTTGGGGTCAAACCAATAGGAAAGTCTTCATTTCCTTGTGTTGATAATACTTCTGATCCGGAAAAGGGAGTCTTCAGTATCTCCCTCCCTGATTCACCGGTAGACCATACAGTGTCTTCAATGAAAAATACACTAGTGGGAAATTTCAGTGGACCTATCTACCTAATATTGATGTTGTAAGACTTCTCATAGCCAGAAAATGGAAACTAAAGGGCTAAGTAGACATAGTGGCTTTTCCAAAGGGCTTCTTCTCATTCATTTTCTCAAGTGTAGAAGACCTCTCTAATGTTCTTTATGGGGGCCCTTGGATATTCAGAAAATCATCTTTGGCTCTTCAAAAATGGAGAACTAGACTTGACCTAAATGTGAATATGTTTGAAGCGGCCCCAATGTGGGTTCAATTCCAGGGTCTTCCTCTGCAATATTGGCATGAGGAAATTTTTGTGGGTCTGGCTGGATCTTTCGGGGAGCTTCTTTCTATTGACCCGATGACAGCTGCAAAGACAAGACTTGTCTATGCTAGAATCTGTGTCAACATCCACCATAAGGTAGACCTACCAGAGGTTATAACTATTAATTCAAAGTTGGGAAAACATATTCAAATGCTGGATTACAAATCACTTCCCTTTGCCTGCTTCACATGTAAAAAATCTGGGCATTGGGCAAAACAATGCCTGATGAAACCAAAGGAGAAAGTACACCAAATTAAAAAGAAAGAGTCAAGGACCAAATGGAGAGAAAAGAATGGAGTAGTAGAGACCCATATCAAACCTAATATTCCTAATGAGGAAGAGCTCAGAAAAAATATGATCAACAAGATGGTGGAGCTAATAACGAACAAGCTATGGAAAATAAAATAGAAGTTGAGAACCTGATACGAGCCGAAGCCTCTACACAACCAAAAAGAGCTAAGGATAACGCTGAAGAGATAGTTCATTTGGACTCTCCAAGATCTAACAAAGAAGATAAAGATAAAGAAGGAATATAGCCAACTAATGAGAAATCAAAAGAACATGTTCAACTGGATTTCCCAAGTCCTAATAAAGAATATAAAGATAAAAATGGAAATATCCTTTCCCTTATGGGTTCTAGAGGAACTAAAATAGGAAATTCAGACTTAGTTTTATTTAATGGGTCTGAAAATTCCCCTGTTATAGCTAGCAGCAGGAGGAGCTAGTCTGAAGTAAAAAAGAATATTGTGGATGGTAAACAGTCTACCATCCTAGAGATCTACTCCCCAACCCTTTAAATGAAGATCTTGTCTTGGAATATTAGAGGACTGAATAATCCTCATAAGGAAGATGTACTGAGAAATATGGTGAGAGATAGCAAACCTGATATTTTTCTAATCCAAGAAACTAAGATGTCAAGTATTAAAGTGGAAAAAATTCACCCTATTAAGAATGGTAATAGTATAGGAAGTGACTCTGATGGAGCTTTTGGAGGAGGACTTATTTTTTGGAATAATATCACTATTAACTACACGGTTTTTCTGGTGGAAAAAAATATAATTCTTGTCAAAGTTAAACATCTTAAAGATGATTTTTCCTAGATCTTGATGAATATCTATGCCCCCAATACTAAAAATTGTAGATTGAAATTTTGGAAAAGGTTTAAAGAAATCAAAAGCAAGTACCAAGAGGATAGCTAGATGGTTATGGGAGATTTCAACACTCTTCTTAATTCTAATGATAAAATGGACAGTGTCCCATCTGAAATCGACAATAGATTGGATCTTATGGATTACATCAATGACCAATCTTTTATGGACATGGAGCTGGAAGGAATATCCTACACCTGGATGAATAGAAGAATTGGATCTGATCTCATACAGGTTAAATTAGATATAACTCTTTTATCTTTTGACTAGATTTCTAAGTTTTCTTTCTCTTTATCTTCTTCTCTAAGAATTGGTTCTGATCATTTTCCCATAGTTTTTAATGCCAACCTTTTAAATGGTAAAAAGAATATCCCTTTTTATTTTGAAAAAATGTGGATGGCTCACCCAAGCTTGAAAGAGTGTATAGAAAAATGGTGGAATTATAACCAGGATGGTGGTGCTATGTATAGAATTGCTAAAAAGTTGAGCACTGTCAAAAAGGAAAGTAAGAATCTGGAATAAGGAAATTTTTGGAGACATTTTTATGGCTAAAAATAGAAAATAGAATGAATTAAAGGTCATTCAGAAGAAAATTCAGATGGAGGGCCTCTCTGAGGAGCTTTAAAAAATTGAAAATTTGCTGGTGGCTAATTTTCACAACATCATCTCTTAAGAGGAATCTTTCTAGAGACAGAGATCAAGAGCCCTTTGGCTAAAAGATGGGGACAAAAATACAAGATTCATTCATATGACTGCTATAAAGCACAAAGCTATTAATAGGATTTCTTCCCTTATTTCTAATGGAAAAACCTTGAATAAGGAAGAGGATATTAGAAAGGAAATGCTCCTTTTCTTCTCCTCTTTATTATCCAAAGAGGAAAATCTTGATATGCAAAGTCAAAAAGAGATCCTTTCAGCTATTCCTAATTTGATTGATCAGAGGACTAATGTAAGGCTCAAGGCCATCCCCAATGATAAGGAAATCAAATATGTAGTGTTCTCTTTCGAAGGGGAAAAATCTCTGAGTCCTGACGATTTCCCCCTTTTCTTCTTCCAACAGTTTTGGGACATAACTGGTAAAGATGTGCATGACGCAATCAAATAATTCTTTGGTACTAGAGTTCTTCTAAGGGAATTAAATTCTAATTTTTTGGTCCTGATTCCCAAAAGGCTAGAAGCTAATGCGGTTGAAGCTTTCATATCGATTAGTCTCTGTAATGTTGTCTACAAGATTATTGCTAAAGTTTTGACTTCTAGGCTACTTTCCATATTGCCTTCCATAATTCCCCCCCAGCAGAATGGCTTCATTTCAGGAAGGAAAATTATGGATACTATTGTGGTGGCCCATGAGAATATTCATTCCCTTGAAGCACTGAAGAAGCAAGGTTTCCATATGAAACTTGATTTGTCCAAAGCCTATGATAGGGTGAACTGGAAATTCCTCCAGAAAGTTCTAAGTCACTTTGGCTTTGATTTTGGGGTCTTAAAACTCATTTCTCAATTATTCTCTATTCTTTTGTCCTTTGTTATTGCTAATGGCGGCTCTTCTAGTTTTTTTAAACCCACCAGAGGCCTCAGGCAAGGAGATCCCATATCTTTGATCTTTTTTTCTATTCTAGTTGAGTGCCTTGGAAGATATATCAATAAAATTATCAATGAGGGAAGCATATCAAGTCTCCAACCTTCTTCGGTCAGATCTATTAGCTCTCACAAGCAATTTGTTGATGATACTCTTATTATGGGGGAGGCAACTATAAAAGAAGCAAGAAACCTCAAAAAATATTTGACTCTCTATACCTTAGCTTCAGGTCAACTTATAAATTGGAATAAGAGATTTATGTTCTTCATTAATACTCCTCTTGAAAGACAGAATAAGATTTCTAATATCCTCGATAGTAGCATTGGGAATCTTCCATCCTCCTATTTGGGTCTTCCCCTTTTCTCTAAGCCCCCTAAAAACTTTTGGAATCTTATTGTGGATAGGTTTAATAATAAGCTAGCTGGTTGGAAAGGATCCCTTCTGCTCGAAACTCTGATAAACTCCAACTTCTCAAATCTTCTTTACAAAATCTCCCTGTTTATGCACTAAGTCTCTTCAAGATTCCCCATAAGTTTGTTGTTGTTATAGAGAATATCCAAAAAGGATTCTTATGGTCTGGAGTTGAAGATAAAAAAAGATTAAGTCTGATAGCTTAGGAGAAGGTTTTCAAACCTAAGAGCAAAGGGCGGCTTGGGCTAAGACCAATTAAACTTGTTAATAAAGCCCTCCTGGCTAAGAAAATTTGGAGAATTTATGGGGACGAAAAGCAATGGAATGAAATCATAAGAAACAAGTATCTTTTTTATTCCACAAACTTGGAGGACTACATTAAAAATGAAGACAAAGTAAATGGTTCTTATATCTAGAATAGTATAAATTCCTCAAAAGATATCATTCTTGAGGGGAAAAGATGGAAGCTGGGTGATGGGGTGAAAATTGATTTTTGGGATGACCCTTGGATCCAAAAAGAGCCTCTATCCAATAAGAAAGAGTGGAAGGAAGCAATCAATCAAGCCAAAGCTATCTTTGGATTAAAAGTTTCTGACTACTGGCAAGATAATAAATCAAAGGACATTGGCATTATTGACAATAGTGTCCACCCTCTTATGAATGAATTATAGTCTTGGTTTATTAGGGACAACTTTCAAGACAAAGTTATATGGGCCCCTACATCTAATGGAGAATTCTCAGTTGCCTCGGCTAGCTCTTTGTTTTTTTCAAGGGAATATAAACCTCTATGTGCCACTGTATGGTATAATTTCTTAACCCCTAAAATCAATTTTTTCTTCTAGATCCTTGTTCAGAATAAGCCCCTTACTCTTGATAATTTATCTAAAAGGGGATTTCTTTTGGTTAATAGATGTTTTCTCTGTATGGAAGATGCAGAATCTTGTGACCATCTTATGCTTCATTGTAACTACACCCGTAGGGTGTGGGATCTTATTTTCAAAAAGTGGAATTTGTGTTGGCTTTTTCCTAACTCTTGGCAAGAATTTGTTACTCAATGCAGCTGCCCTTTTTCTAATGAGGTGGCTAGAGAGTTCTGGAAACTTATCCCACCTCACCTTTGTTGGTTCTCACCTAAACCATCAATGTGGTAGAGCCAAAAGGGGGAAGGTACAACATGTCATGCATCTTGATGGTGGTAGAACACTAATTTCATATTTTCCCTTATTTAAATCATTGACAAAGAGGACCTCCTCTACAATTACATCTACCCAACAAGTAGGGTCAACCAAGATGCCTCTAATAGAGACAAAATTGATCAAGGTTGGTACATAGAGGGAAAGAGGATCTCTACTATATGGTTCATCCGAAGGCATGAATGTGATGGTCATTTCAAGCACCCTCCAGGTTGGTGGGGAAATTTGATTGATAGTCACCATGTTTATGTAGGGGCTATCACTCAACAAAGGAGGAGATGATGAAGATTTTATGATTAAATTAGATGAATAAGGTAGGAAAGGATCTATATAGATCTATAATTCACTATTCACCTTATACAAAAAATTATTTTCTTTTGGTTTCCTTTTATTCACCTTGATGGTGCCCCTATCTATGTGGTCTTGGACAAGGTGTTGAAGGTGTACACAATTGTCTATATCATGGCCATGCACACAATGGTACTGATAGAATTTAGATCCATCATACCACGAAGGATAGGGGGAATTATCAAGAAGGGGTTGAATCTCTAGAAATGTTACTAGGTTATCCTTAAGAAACCTTTTCAAAAAACTTACATACAAGTCAAATATCCTTGTGATTGTCTGACCTCTTTACAGATCTATTGAAAATTAATTTCTCTTAGTCAGTTGTGGTAATATCATAAAATTAGCCACAACCTTAATCTTATAAGACCCTCTAGAATTAGAGGCCTATCCATAGGAATTTGAATAAGAATCTCTAGATTGAGCCATGGTGTGTTGATAATCAACCAGTGCACTGCAGAGGCATGTGAAAATTTGATACCTATTTAATGACAACTTCTCTCTTAATATTGACTAGAGATTCCAAATGAACATCCTTTGATGATCGACATCAAGAAGGGAATAAATTAACTTTGTATAAATGGATTGATACCTTGAGATTAAATTGGTTATTTTCTCATTTGGTTTTTTCTTATAATGAATAAAGTCTAAAATAGTGACCTTACTCCCTATGTTGGCCTAAAACTGAGTGAGGAAGGAATTCATTAGGAAATCAAAAGTACCAATGGAATAATCTAAAAGAGAGCTACAACATTCCATAGCAGTCCCCTTAAGGGACTAGGAGAATAGTTTGAGGAGTACGTAATCTAGATTATCATAATCACTGCATTGAGTTAGGAAAGAGTCAATTTGGAGATGAGGGTCTTCATCACCATTGTATCTTTCAAACTTCAAGGACTCACCCACTATGGTAATGGTATATTTTACCCCTATATTTTTAATGGAATTTGATGACAGAATGGAGTTAGAGAACTCTAGATAGTCATAGTTAACAAATTAGCCTTTTGTTGTCGCAACTGTTCCATATTTTATAATATGGTGTTTATAAGAGGATTTTCATATGGAGGACGAGGAGGTGGATTTCCTCTTCCCCCAAGAGGATTTGATGATCCACTATTGAATCCTCTACCTCCACCACCCCCAATATTCAAATTGTATCCTAAGGGATTCCTACTTATGGTGTCACTAGGAATAGGACCAGGGTAAAAGAACAAAGTTGTGTCACGTTTCAGGCTAACTTAATAGCACAACTAAATTTGAGTATTTCTAACAAAACATTAGTTTTTTTCAAACACATGGTCTAGCTAGATTCATTAGATAAGTGCTTCAACTTTTTCAATTGGAAATATATATTAAATGCATGTTTTATACTAATTTGGGTCCAATTACAAAAGAAATTAAATTATTTTAGAAAAGTGATGTTCCAATAACTCCTACTCTTTTTAATGATTTTTTTTAAAATATAAAAATACCCTTTTGTAGAGCTCGGAATCAAGAATATTGTCATCTATTTTTTATAGTATTTTGATTAGATCTAATATAATATAATTTTAAAATATTGCAAGTAGGTATTTTAACATTTGAGAAGATGTTGCTTCAAATAAAGAAAAAAATAGTAAATCATATCATAAAAATTTAAAATTTATATTTAACACTAGAGGAGAGAGTCCTCTTCCAAAATATGTAATTTTTTTCTAAATGGTGTAGATTTGATAGGGGAAACTTGATGGGATATGAAAACTGTCGATTTCAGATAACTTCAACTTTGAGTATTTATATCAGAGAAAATATACTTCAAAAACCAATATTTATTCTTTTCTACACTAGCTATACATGTCATCTATAACATATTTTGGAATAAGAGGGAAAAAAGATTATTTCTATATACTTGTTTGGTGGGAACTAGACCCCATATTTTTAGCATTTTTCAACAACTAAAAAATGGACTTCAAAAATTTAAAAACTGTGTCAATTCTTTTTCAAAAAAAATAAAAAATTTATAGGCATAAACTTTATGCAATTTTACATATTTCATCAGTTTACATCATCTTAAAATTCTAAACACAAATGCCACATTTATGTCGTTAAAGTTGAAAAGTTTGTATGATGTTGACCTTTTCCTTTGTAAAAGTGTGACACAAGTTTGTACTTTTACCCACCACTGATCACACAAATAGTGCTAGGAGTAGATTCTACCATATTCAATGATATTCTAGGCATTGTGAGCCTAATAGACTCTCTAATGAGGTTTGATTCCCTTGAGAGTTGAGATAAGGTATGGGTATGTTATCATCAACTATTCTTCCCAAATCAAAGACAATTTTAAGTTCTTCCTTATTTGAGACCATCAACTCTATCATATTATAAATGGCATCTTTAGCTTTAGAACAAACACCCTTCTTGTTAAGGAATGATTTTAAATCCCTTATATTCCTTTCAAGGGACTGGCTATTATCAAACTCTACAGTGATTTCCAATTCGTGGTCCAGTACAATGGAAATTAGGAGGAGAACTATTTGTAATAGAATGTCAAGATCCTACCTTTTGAGAGGTATTTACCTCTAATATATATCTTGTATGGAAACATAATCCACTTGTATCATTAGGATCCATAATTCCAATAAACATGTGACCTATCCTAGCAGGACTATATCAGTTAGGAGGAATGCTATGTCTCACAAATCTTTGCACAATACTTTCCAAAGTGGTTTGGGTTGTAAAGCTCATAGAACATCATCCAGACTATCATAAGATCTTGACAAGAGTAAGCTTCACATCAATTTCACCAAAATGTGGAGAATAAAAAATGCACTATCATAGAGACCAATTAAATTCTCAAGGAATGAACTTTCCCTTGTGCCACCTCACTTCAACTAACATAGAGAGCTAGGGGGTTTAAATGTTGATGTTTTGGTTAATATAAAGTGTGTTAAATACAAGTAGGTGTAATTATGACAAAACTTAATGAAATTAAATGTTAATAACTCAAATATGATAAATGATAAAAATATTTAGATAATGGAAATAAAATGAACTAACTACAAAAAAGACAGATTGATCTCTACAAGCTCACTGCCCTAGACACTAGTGTAGGTCCTGGATGACATCATGGGTACATGACAACATCATATCACACTAGCATCCTATACAAATATAATATAGAGGACATGCCAATAAATAAAACAAAGCTAATGAAGACTAAATTAAATTACTAAAGGTAAAATGGTAAAATAACAAAATGATAGAAATACTATTATATTGTGAAAATAACAATGAGTGAAAGAGTGGAAGAGGAGAGCACCAAAGTCAATGTTTGATGAAGTAAATTAGTTGATCTTGATCCTCTAAGAAATATGCACACATGAAAACAAAAAAAGTGTTGGGGTTGTCTATTTGGAGACCTGCATCACTCAAATCTTTGATTTGTTTTTGCCACCTCCACAACAGCTTAATAGACACAATGGTGATAGATAATTAATAATGAAATATGTGCGATAATAATTATTAAAATAAAATCTCAAGATAATAGTGATATGCTCCAAAAGACAAAAAAGAGTGAGGTGAAGAGATTCCCATAAAGACTCTAAAGAAAAAATTGATGCAAGAGCATCCTGGGTGTAAGAGCAATCTTGCATCACCCAAAAATATTTCTAGTTTCTTTTCAATAAGGGCTATCTTGTGCAGAGCTGCTATTTTCAAAAATTTACTATTTTAAGTAAGTTTTCTGTATGATCTACGAATGTTCTAATTTCACAAGTGGAGGTTCATTTTGGTCGTATTAGCTTGCCAATAAAGTTTCATTGCCAGATTAAGTCTAGTCTTGAAGATATTGAAATTTTTGGTATTGGAAATACAGTACAGAAACTTTGAGCTCAATTTTAAAGGCTTTAGAGGCCCTGGATGAGGTCGCAACTTCAGCTAAATGAAGCTTGCTTGATTTAGTTGTTGTAGAGAGCTTCATGCCCTTTCTGAAATGGGGTCATAATAGTCAATCAGGTCAATGGGTGATGACTTATGGTCTCTGGAAGTTGGGCCACCTGAAATGGTGAAAAATAAATTTCCTTCAAAAATTATGTTTGGGTTTCAAAAGTTGTTTTGAGCCGACTATGATGTAATAAAATGAAAAATAAAATAATTAAGTTTGGTCGGCCTTATTAGCTAAAATTCTAGAACCTTCCCAGGTGGTGGAAAATTGCCTATATAAGGAAGGATGTACTGTTGTCTTAGGTAGTTTAGAGCAGTTCAGAGTAGTTCTGGGTAATCATTTGAGGCTTTGTCCCTCATAATATTGTAAGGAAGATGCCCATGTGGCTTTGCATATTGTAATTTTGAAAGTTTGTAATTCCACATTTGTGGAGATAATAAGAAGCCCATTTTTTGTTCTTGCAAATTGTTGTTGTTTCTTTGTTTCTATTATGTGTTTGTGGTATTAAGGGGAGCACCCTTCATCAAGTGGTATCAGAGCGGGAGTTCTTGAGTGTGTAAATAGATCACCAACTGTGAGGTAGTTTGCACCAGGACTGTGGGTTAGGGTTTTTGTGTAAACAGATCATCGACTATGAGACAGTTTCCACCAGGACCATGGTTAGGGTTTCAGTGATATGCATGAAAATACCTCCATGAAGGGAATGTGGCAGAAGAGCTGGTGATGTGATACCTGAGGTTAGAGAGCTCTAGAGACAAGTGTGAGCATTGCAAGAATAGATTCACAGAGGAATGAATCTTAATATCAGAGATGAAAGTGAGGATGAAGCCGAGGGAGAAGGAAATTCTGATCAAGAAGAAGGCAAAATTTTGAATCAAGAGGAAGAAAGGCTTTTCTGGGTCATTTCCAAGATTGGGAAAAGACCTAACATCAAGGTTCGTACATTTTCAAGGAATCTTAACCCAGAGGAATTGATCGACTGGATCAATGAATGTGAAGAATATTTTGAGTATGAAGATATAGAGGATCCTGATCGGGTCAAGTTTGTGAAGGCCAGACTGAAGGGTCATGCAAAGATCTGGTGGCAAGAGATTCAATTAGAGAGAAATAGAAGATGAAAGGATAAAATCACAAGATGGGATCGAATGGTGGACAAATTGAAGTGACAGTTCATTCTTGTTGATTATGAGCTTGACCTACTAAAGAAGATGCAAAGTTTGAAGCAAGCAGGAAGATCTGTTTAGGAGTATACAGAGGAGTTCTATCAAAATCTCATCAGAACAGGCCATGCAAAATCTGATGAGGAGAAAGTTGCCCGTTACCTTAATGGGTTGAGGCTGAGTATTCAGGAAGAATTGAATCTGGTTTGAATGAACAGTATTGAAGAGGCATACCAATTTTCCCTAAGAGTAGAGGAAAAGTTGAACAAGATGTTTGAGAGTAGACAAAGCGGAAGAGGTCGTAATGGAAGATCTGGTGGACGGTCATATGGAGATCGAGATGAATATCTGAAAAAGCAGGATAAGGCTAGTAATAGTTAGAATCAGAGAGGAGATAATTTCAATTGTTTCTAGGATCATAATAATAGAGATTAGAGGGAAAGAGGAAGAGGACAAGGATCTGGAAGAGGAGGCTTCTATTGAACATGTTTTCACTATGGAGAAGAAGGTCATAGGACATTTGAATGTCCTCAATGCCAAGGAAGGATAGATACAAGAAATGAAGGCCAAGCTAGAGTTGCACATGTAGATGAAGATGCCAGATCATCACATTCTGAAGATGCGGAAAGAGGAGAAATGTTGATTAATAGAAGAGTCCTTCTGAGTGGTGAGAATGAACTTGAACAAAGGAGGAGCCTATTTCACACCAGGTGCAAGTGTGAGGGTAAGTGTTGTGATGTGATTATTGATAGTGGCATTACTGATAATTTAGTGTTAGAAGAGATGGTGACAAAGTTGAAGCTTAAGAGGTAGAAACATCCACATCCATATTGGGTTGCCTAGGTGTAGGATGACCACAAGGTCATGGTCAATGAGCAATGCCTAGTGAAGTTCAAGATCAGGGGGTACCAAGATGAGGTACTATGTGATATCATATCTATGGATGCATGTCATATGTTGTTGGGTAGACCTTGATAGTTTGACAGGTGTGCTTTACATGATAGTTGTGTGAATACATATTCCCTGATAAAGGATGGAGTGTGACATAAGAAAAAACCATTGAAGGAAATAGAAGAAAAGGTATGTGGTAATGCAAGAATAACTTTTTTTGATAGAGAAAATTTCTTAGATGGTATACGGCATGAGCATATCTGTTTTACCTTAATTCCAAAGGCTAGGAAAGAGGAAGTAGAAGATGTACCTGTAGAAGTTGCAGAATTATTGAATGAGTTTCAGGATATTGTATCCAATAATGTGCCTGATGGATTACCACCAGTAAGAAAGATCAGTCATCAGATGGACTTGATTCCAGGAGCTAGATTGTCAAATAAGGTAGCACACAGAATGACCCTAGCAGAAAGTGAAGAGTTGAAGACAGATTTGAAGTTTAGTTCATCACATCATCCACAGATTGTATATGGAAGTAGTCCAAGAAATGCATCTGAGTTGAGAAAGATATATAAAGGAGAAATAAGTAGTGTTGAAGCTAAAGATTTTGTAGAACACTTGAAGAACATCCATGAGGAGGTGAGGAAGCACATTACCAAGATGAATGCACAATATAAGGCTAAGGAAGATGAGGAAAGAAGGCATAAGGAATTTCAGGTTGGAGATGAAGTCATGGTTCATTTCTGAAAGGAGAGATTTTTAGTTGGAACATATAACAAGTTAAAAATGAAGAGGTTTTGGCCATGTAAGATATAGAAGAAGCATGATTCAGGAAATGCCTATGAGGTAGAATTTCCTACTGAGCTAAATATTTCACCAATGTTTAACATTTCAGATCTGACAAAGTATCATGAGGGAGGTGTTGAAGATGAATCACAGCAGCATAGTGGAGTATTCCAGCAACTAATTTAGATACCAAGGAGATTGAAGATATACTAGATAGTCATGTTGGCAGAAGCACAAGGAACAGGACATATGAAGAATATCTGGTCAAGTGGAAAGGATGACCTGTTGAAGATTCATCATGGCTAACAAGGGAGGAGGTTAACCGTCTTGGTTTTCCTCTTCACAACTAAGTCATGACAGGGTCACTTCTCAAATTACCTTAGGTGTCTGATGTAGGAGCATCCTGGGTTTAAGAGCAATCTTGCATCACCCAAAAATATTTTTGGTTTCTTTTCAATAAGGGCTATCTTGTGCAGAGCTGCTATTTTTGGAAATTTACTATTTTTAGTAAATTTTCCGTACGATCTCAGAATGTTCTGATTTCACATGTGGACATTCATTTTGGTCATATTAGCCTAACAGTAAAGTTTCATTGTCGGATCAAGTCTAGTCTTGAAGATATTGAAAATTTTTGGTATTGGAAATAGGGTACAGAAACTTTGAGCTCAATTTTGAAGGCTTTAAAGGCCTTGGATGAGGTCAAAACTTCAATTGAATGAACCTTGCTTGATTTAATCATTGTAGAGCGCTTCATGCCCTTTCTGAAATGGGGTCATAATAGTTAATCGAGTCAATGAGTGATGACTTATGGTCTCCGGAAGTAAGGCCACCTGAAATGGTGGAAAATAAATTTCCTTTAAAATTTATGTTTGGGTTTCAAAAGTTGTTTTGAGCTAACTATGATGTAATAAAATGAAACATAAAATAATTCTAAGATTGGTCCGCCTTATTGGCTAAAATTTTGAAACCTTCCCAGGCGGTGGAAAATTGCCTATATAAGGAAGGTTGTAGTGTTGTCTTAGGTAGTTCAGAGCAGTTCAGAGTAGTTCTAGGTAATCATTTGAGGCTTTGTCCCTCATAATATTGTAAGGAAGATGCCCATGTGGCTTTGCATATTGTAATTCTGAAAGTTTTTAATTCCACATTTGTGGAGATAATAAGAAGCCCATTTTTTGTTCTTGCAAATTGTTGTTGTTTCTATATTTTTGTTATGTGTTTGTGGTATTAAGGGGAGCACCCTTCATCAAGTGGTATTAGAGTGAGATTTCTTGAGTGTGTAAACTAGATCACCGACTATGAGGCAGTTTGCAACAGGATTGTGGGTTAGGGTTCCTATGTAAACATATCACCGACTGTGAGGTAGTTTGCACCAAGACCGCGGTTAGGGTTTCAGGGATACATGTGAAAATGCCTCCATGAAGGGAACTTGACGAAAGAGCTGGTGCTGTGACACCTGAGGGTAGAAAGCTTCAAAGACAAGTGTGAGCATTGCAAGAAGAGATTCGTAGAGGAATGAATCTTAATATCAGAGATGAAAGTGAGGATGAAGCCGAGGGAGAAGGAAATTATGATCAAGAAGAAGGCAAAATTTTGAATCAAGAGGAAGAAAGGCTTTTCCAAGCCATTTCCAAGATTGAGAAAAGACCTAAGATCAAGGTTCCTATATTTTTAGGGAATCTTAACCCAGAGGATTTGATCAACTAGATCAATGAATGTGAAGAATATTTTGAGTATGAAGATATTGAGGATCCTGATCGGGTCAAGTTTGCGAAGGCCAGACTGAAGGGTCATGCGAAGATCTAGTGGCAAGAGATTCAATTGGAGTGAAATAGAAGAGGAAAGGATAAAATCACAAGATGGGATCAAATGGTGCACAAATTGAAGTGATAGTTCATTCCCGTTGATTATGAGATTGACCTACTAAAGAAGATGCAAAGTTTGAAGCAAGCAAGAAGATCTGTCTAGGAGTATAAAAAGGAGTTCTACTGAATTCTCATCAGAACAGGCCATGCAGAAGCTAATAAGGGGAAATTTTCCCATTACCTTAATGGGTTGAGGCTGATCATTTAGGAAAAATTGAATCTAGTTCGAATAAACAATATTGAAGATGCATACTAGTTTGCCCTAAAAGTAGAGGAAAAGTTGAACAAGAAGTTTGAGAGCAGACAAAGTGAAAGATGTCATGATGAAAGATCTGGTAGATGGTCATATGGAGATCAAGATGAAGATTCAAAAAATGAGGATGAGGCTAGTAACAGTCAAAATCAGAGAGGAGATAATTTCTATCATTTCTAGGATTAGAATAACAGAGATTAGAGGGGAAGAGGAAGTGGACAAGGATCTGGAAGAGGAGGCTTCCGTGGAACATGTTTTCACTGTGCAGAAGAAGGTCACAGGGCATTTGAATGTCCTCAACACCAAGGAAGGACAGATACGAGGAATGACGGCTAGGCCAGAGTTGCACATGTAGCTAAAGATGTTAGATCATCACATTCTGAAGATGCTAAAAGAGGAGAAACACTGATTAACAGAAGAGTCCTTCTGAGTGGTGAGAATGAACCTGAACAAAGGAGGAGCCTATTTCGCACTAGGTACAAGTGTGAGGGTAAGTGTTGTGATGTGATTATTGATAGTGGTAGTACTAAAAATTTTGTGTCAGAAGAGATGGTGACAAAGTTGAAGCTTAAGAGGCAGAAACATCCACATCCATATCGGGTTGCCTGGGTGCAGGGTGACCACAAGGTCATGGTCAATGAACAATGACTAGTGAAGTTCAAGATCGACGGGTACCAAGATGAGGTATTATGTGATATCATATCTATGGATGCATGTCATATGTTGTTGGGTAGACCTTGGTAGTTTGAAAGATGTATTTTACATAATGGTTGTGTGAATACCTATTCCCTGATAAAGGATGGAGTGCGACATATACTAAAATAATTGAAGGAAATCAAAGAAAAGGTATGTGGTAATGCAAGAATAAATTTTGTTGATAGAGAAAATTTCTTAGATGGTATGCGGTATGAGCATATTTGTTTTACCTTAATTCCAAAGGCTGGGAAAGAGGAAGTAGAAGATGTACCTGTAGAAGTTGCAGAATTATTGAATGAGTTTCAGGATATTGTATCCGATAATGTGCCTGATGGATTACCACCAGTAAAAAAGATCAATCATCAAATGGACTTGATTCCAGGAGCTAGTTTTCCAAATAAGGCAGCACACAAAATGACACTAGCAGAAAGTGAAGAGTTGAAGACAGATTTGAAGTTTAGTTCATCACATCATCCACAGATTGTATATGGAAGTAGTCCAAGAAATGCATCTAACTTGAGAAAGATAGATAAAGGAGAAATAAGTAGTGCTAAAGCTGAGGATTTTGTAGAACACTTGAAAAACATCCATGAGGAGGTGAGGAAGCACATTACCAAGATAGATGCATAGTATCAAGCTAAGGAAGGTGAGGAAAGAAGGCATAAGGAATTTCAAGTTGGAGATGAAGTCATAGTTCATTTGCAGAAGGAGAGATTTCCAGTTGGAACATATAACAATTTGAAAATGAAGAGGTTTGGTCCATGTAAGATACTGAAGAAAATTGATTCAGGAAATGCCTATGAGGTAGAATTTTCTACTAAGCTGAATATAACACCAGTGTTTAATATTTCAGATCTAATAGAGTATCATGAGGGAGGTGTTGAAGATGAGATCACAGCAGCACAGTGAAGTATTCCAGCAACTAGTTTAGATACCAAGGATATTGAAGATATACTGGATAGGCATGTTGGCAGAAGCACAAGAAACATGACATATGAAGAATATTTGGTCAAGTGGAAAGGATGACCTGTTGAAGATTCATCATGGCTAACAAGACTGGAGGTTAACTATCTTGGTTTTCCTCTTCACACCTGAGTCGTGACAGGGTCACTTCTCAAATTACCCTGGGTGTCTGATGCAGGAGCATCCTAGGTGTAAGAGAAATCTCTCATCACCCAAAAATATTTCTGGCTTATTTTCAATAAGGGCTAACTTGTGCAGAGCTGCTATTTTTGGAAATTTACTATTTTTAGTAAGTTTTCCGTATGATCTCAGAATGTTCTAATTTCACAGGTGGAGATTCATTTTGGTCGTATTAGCCTACCAATAAAGTTTCATTGCCAGATTAAGTCTAGTCTTGAAGATATTGAAAATTTTTGGTATTGGAAATAGGGTATAAAAACTTCAAGCTCCATTTTGAAGGCTTTAGAGGCCCCAGATGAGGTCAAAACTTTGGCTAAATGAAGCTTGCTTGATTTAGGTGTTGTAGAGTGCTTCATGCCCTTTCTAAAATGGGATCATAATAGTGAATCAGGTCAACGGGTGATGACTTATGGTCTCCAGAAGTTGGGCCACCTAAAATGGCAAAAAATAAATTTTCTTCAAAATTTCTGTTTGGGATTCAAAAGTTGTTTTGAGCCGACTATGATGTAATAAAATGAAAAATAAAATAATTTTAAGTTTGGTCGGCCTTATTGGCTAAAATTCTGGAACCTTCCCAGGTGGTGGAAAATTGCCTATATAAGGAGGGTTGTAGTGTTGTCTTAGGCAGTTCAGAGCAGTTCAGAGTAGTTCTAGGTAATCATTTGAGGCTTTGTCCCTCAGAATATTGTAAGGAAGATGCCCATGTGGCTTTGCATATTGTAATTCTGAAATTTTGTAATTCCACATTTGTGGAGATAATAAGAAGCCTATTTTTTGTTCTTGCAAATTGTTGTTGTTTCTTTGTTTCTATTATGTGTTTGTGGTATTAAGGGGAGCACCCTTCATCAAGTGGTATCATAGCGGGAGTTTTTGAGTGCGTAAAATGATCACCGAATGTGAGGCAGATTGCACCAAGACCGTGGGTTAGGGTTTCTGTGTAAATAGATCACCGACTATGAGGTAGTTTGCACCAGGACCATGGTTAGGGTTTTAGCGATACACGTGAAAATGCCTCCATGAAGGGAACATGGTGGAAGAGCTGGTGCTATGACACCTGAGGTTAGAGAGATCTAGAAACAAGTGTGAGCATTGTAAAAAGAGATTTGCAGAGGAATGAATCTTAATATCAGAGATGAAAGTGAGGATGAAGCCGAGGAAGAAGGAAATTCTAATCAAGAAGAAGGTGAAATTTTTAATCAAGAGGAAGAAAGGCTTTTTCAGGCCATTTTCAAGATCGGGAAAAGACCTAAGATCGAGGTTACTACATTTTCAAGGAATCTTAACCTAGAGGAATTGATCAACTAGATCAATGAATGTGAAGAATATTTTGAGTATGAAGATATTGAGGATCCTGATTAGGTCAAGTTTGTGAAGGCCAGACTAAAGGGTCATGCGAAGATCTGGTGGTAAGAGATTCAATTGGATTGAAATACAAGAGGAAAGGATAAAATCACAAGATGGGATTGAATGGTGGACAAATTGAAGTGATAGTTCATTCCTGTTGATTATGAGCTTGACCTACTAAAGAAGATGCAAAGTTTGAAGCAAGCAAGAAGATCTGTTCAGGAGTATACAGAGGATTTCTATCGAATTCTCATCAGAACGGGCCATGCGGAAGCTGATAAGAAGAAAGTCACCCGTTACCTTAATGGGTTGAGGCCAAGCATTCAGGAAGAATTGAATCTAGTTCGAATGAATAGTATTGAAGAGGCATACCAATCTACCCTAAAAGTAGAGGAAAAGATGAACAAAAAGTTTGAGAGCAGACAAAGTAGAAGAGGTCCTGACGAAAGATCTAGTGGACGGTCATATGGAGATCGAGATGAAGATCTAAAATAACAGGATGAGGCTAGTAACAGTTAGAATTAGAGAGGAGATCATTTCAATCATTTCCAGGATTAGAATAATAGAGATTAGAGGGGAAGAGGAAGAGGACAAGGATCTAGAAGAGGAGGCTTCCGTGGAACATGTTTTCACTATGGAGAAGAAATTCATAGGGCATTTGAATGTCCTCAATGCCAAGGAAGGATAGATAGGAGGAATGAAGGCTAGGATAGAGTTGCACATGTAGATGAAGATGCCAGATCATCACATTCTGAAGATGCTGAAAGAGGAGAAACGCTAATTAATAAAAGAGTCCTTTTGAGTGGTGAGAATGAACCTAAACAAAGGAGGAACCTATTTCACACCAGGTACAAGTGTCAAGGAAAGTGTTGTGATGTGATTATTGATAGTGGCAGTAATGATAATTTGGTGTCAGAAGAGATGGTGACAAAGTTGAAGATTAAGAGGCAGAAACATCCACATCCATATCTGGTTGCCTCGATGCAGGATGACCACAAGGTCATGGTCAATGAACAATGCCTAGTGAAGTTCAAGATCAGTGGGTACCAAGATGAGGTACTATGTGATATCATATCTATGGATGCATGTCATATGTTGTTGGGTAGACCTTGGGAGTTTGACAGATGTTCTTTACATGATGGTTGTGCGGATACTTATTCCTTGATAAAGGATGGAGTGCGACATAAGCTAAAACCATTGAAGGAAATAGAAGAAAAGGTATGTGGTAATGCAAGAATAAGTTTTGTTGATAGAGGAAATTTCTTAGATGGTATGCGGCATGAGCATATGTGTTTTATCTTAATTCCAAAGGCTGGGAAAGAGGAAGTAGAAGATGTACCTATAGAAGTTGCAGAATTATTGAATAAGTTTCAGGATATTATATCTGATAATGTGCCTAATGGATTACCATGAGTAAGAAAGATCAGTCATCAGATGGACTTGATTCTAGAAGCCAATTTTCCAAATAAGGTAGCACACAGAATGATACTAGTAGAAAGTGAAGAGTTGAAGATAGATTTGAAGTTTAGTTCATCACATCATCCACAGATTGTATATGGAAGTAGTCCAAGAAATGCATCTAAGTTGAGAAAGATAGATAAAGGAGAAATAAGTAGTGCTAAAGTTGAGGATTTTGTAGAATACTTGAAAAATAGCCATGAGGAGGTGAGGAAGAACATTACCAAGATGAATGCATAGTATAAGGCTAAGGTAGATGAGGAAAGAAGGAATAGGGAATTTCATGTTGGAGATGAAGTCATGGTTCATTTGCGAAAGGAGAGATTTCCATTTGGAACATATAACAAGTTAAAAATGAAGAGGTTTCAGCCATGTAAGATACTGAAGAAGCATGATTCAGGAAATGACTATGAGGTAGAATTTCCTACTGAGCTGAACATTTCACCAGTGTTTAACATTTTAGATCTGACGGAGTATCATGAGAGAGGTGTTGAAGATTAGATCAGAGTAGCACAGTGGAGTATTCCAGCAACTAGTTTAGATACCAAGGAGATTGAGGATATACTAGATAGTCATGTTGGCAGAAGCACAAGGAACAGGACATATAAAGAATATTTGGTCAAATAGAAATGATGACCTGTTGAAGATTCATCATGGCTGACAAGGGAGGAGGTTAACCGTCTTGGTTTTTCTCTTCACACCTGACTCGTGACAGGGTCACTTCTCAAATTACCTTGGGTGTCTGATGTAGGAGCATCTTGGGTGTAAGAGCAATCTTGCATCACCTAAAAATATTTCTAGTTTCTTTTCAATAAGGGCTATCTTGTGCAGAGCTGCTATTTTTGGAAATTTACTATTTTTAGTAAGTTTTATGTATGATGTTGGAATGTTCTGATTTCACAGGTGGAGGTTCATTTTGGTCGTATTAGCCTACCAATAAAGTTTCATTACCGGATTAAGTCTAGTCTTGAAGATATTGAAAATTTTTGGTATTGGAAATAGGGTACAAAAACTTCGAGCTCAATTTTGAAGGCTTTAGAGGCCCCGAATGAGGTTGAAACTTTTACTAAAGGAAGCTTGCTTGATTTAGGTGTTGTAGAGCGCTTCATGCCCTTTCCAAAATGGGGTCATAATACTCAATCGGGTCAACGGGTGATTACTTATGGTCTCCAAAAATTGGACCACCTGAAATGGCCAAAAATAAATGTTCTTCAAAATTTATGTTTAGGTTCCAAAGTTGTTTTGAGCCGACTATGATGTAATAAAATGAAAAATAAAATAATTCTAAGTTTGGTCGGCCTTATTGGCTAAAATTCTGGAACCTTCCCAAGCGGTGGAAAATTGCCTATATAAGGAAGGTTGTACTGTTGTCTTAGGCAATTCAGAGTAGTTTAAAGTAGTTTTGGGTAATCATTTGAGGCTTTGTCCCTCAAAATATTGTAAGGAAGATGCCCATGTGGCTTTGCATATTGTAATTTTGAAAGTTTGTAATTCCACATTTGTGGAGATAATAAGAATCCCATTTTCTATTTTGCAAATTGTTGTGATTTCTTTATTTCTATTATGTTTTTGTGGTATTAAGGGGAGCACCCTTCATTAAGTGTTATTAGAGAGGGAGTTCTTGATTGTGTAAATAGATCACCGACTGTGAGGCAGTTTGCACCAGGACTATGGGTTAGGGTTTCTATGTAAATAGATCATCGACTATGAGGAAGTTTTCACGAAGACCATGGTTAGGGTTTCAACAATATGCATGAAAATGACTCCATGAAGGGAACATGGTGGAAGAGTTGGTGCTGTGACACCTGAGGTGAGAGAGCTCTAGAGAAAAGTGTGAGTATTGCAAGAAGAGATTCATAGAGGAATGAATCTTAATATCAGAGACGAAAGTGAGGATGAAGCCGACGAAGAATGAAATTCTAATCAAGAAGAAGGCAAAAATTTTAATCAAGAGGAAGAAAGGCTTTTCCGAGCCATTTCCAAGATCAAGAAAAGACCTAAGATCAAGGTTCTTACATTTTCAAGGAATATTAACCTAGAGGAATTGATCGACTGGATCAATGAATGTGAAGAATATTTTGAGTATGAAGATATTGAGGATCCTAATCGGGTCAAGTTTGTGAAGGCCAAACTAAAGGGTCATGCGAAGATCTGGTGGCAAGAGATTCAATTGGAGTGAAATAGAAGAGGAAAGGATAAAATCATAAGATGGGATCGAATGGTGGACAAATTGAAGTGATAGTTCATTCTTGTTGATTATGAGCTTCACCTACTAAAGAAGATGCAAAGTTTGAAGCAAGCAAGAAGATCTGTTCAGGAGTATACAGAGGAGTTCTATCAAATTCTCATCAGAATAGGCCATGTGGAAGCTAATAAGGAGAAATTTTCCCATTACCTTAATGGGTTGAGGCCAAGCATTCAGGAAGAATTGAATTTGGTTCGAATGAATAGTATTGAAGAGGCATACGAGTTTTCCCTAAAAGTAGAGGAAAAGTTGAACAAGAAGTTTGACAGCAGACAAAGTGGAAGAGGTCATGATGGAATATCTAGTGGACGGTTATATGGAGATCGAGATGAAGATCTGAAAAAGAAGGATGAGTCTAGTAATAGTCATAATCGGAGAGGAGATAATTTCAATCATTTCCAGGATCATAATAATAGAGATTAGAGGCGAAGAGGAAGAGGACAAGGATTCGGAAGAGGAGACATCTGTGGAACATGTTTTCACTATGGAGAAGAAGGTCATAGGGCATTTGAATGTCCTCAATGCCAAGGAAGGATAGATAGGAGGAATGAAGGTCAGGCCAGAGTCACACATGTAGATGAAGATGCCAAATCATCACATTCTAAAAATACTGAAAGAGGAGAAACATTGATTAATAGAAGAGTCCTTCTGAGTGGTGAGAATGAACCTAAACAAAGGAGGAGCCTCTTTTGCACCAGGTGCAAGTGTGAGGGTAAGTGTTGTGATGTGATTATTGATAGTGGTAGTACTAATAATTTAGTGTCAGAAGAGATGGTGATAAAGTTGAAGCTTAAGAGGTAGAAACATCCACATCCATATCAGGTTGCCTAGGTGCAGGATGACCACAAGGTCATGGTCAATGAACAATGCCTAGTGAAGTTCAAGATCGGCGGGTACCAAGATGAGGTACTATGTGATATCATATCTATGGATGTATGTCATATGTTGTTGGGTAGACCTTGGTAGTTTGACAGCTGTGCTTTACATGATGGTCATGTGAATACCTATTCCCTGATAAAGGATGGACTGTGACATAAGCTAAAACCATTGAAGGAAAGAGAATAAAAGTTATGTGGTAATGCCAGAATAACTTTTGTTGATAGAGGAAATTTCTTAGATGGTATGTGGCATGAGCATATGTGTTTTACCTTAATTCCAAAGGCTGGGAAAGAGGAAGTAGAAGATGTACCTGTAGAAGTTGCAGAATTATTGAATGAGTTTCAAGATATTGTATCCGATAATGTTCCTGGTGGATTACCACCAGTAAGAAAGATCAGTCATCAGATGGACTTGATTCTAGGAGCCAGTTTTCCAAATAAGGTAGCACATAGAATGACACTAGTAGAAAGTGAAGAGTTGAAGATAGATTTGAAGTTTAGTTCATCACATCATCCACAGATTGTATATGGAAGTAGTCCAAGAAATGCATCTAAGTTGAGAAAGATAGATAAAGGAGAAATAAGTAGTGATGAAGCTGAGGATTTTGCAAAACACTTGAAGAACATCCATGAGGAGGTGAGGAAGCACATTACCAAGATGAATGCATAGTATAAGGCTAAGGAAGATGAGGAAAGAAGGCATAAGGAATTTCAGGTTGGAGATGAAGTCATGGTTCATTTGCGAAATGAAAGATTTCCAGTTGGAACATAATTTAGTATCTATTGTTTATGATAAAAATTCAGGGCAAGAGTGTTAGTAGTGGTGGTGGTGGCAGTGGAAGTGGCAATGATCCTAATGTCCCCTTTTACACATCGTTGTCAATTCCACAAGTATGTATCAAATAAAACATTTAATTAGCATATTTGATTATTATGTAATTATATGAATAATTATATCCTAACTTATTGTGCATGTGCATTAGATGTGCACTGGTGGACCATCGACGTTCACAACAGACAGTGAAAGGCATCGTGCAACTTTCCTTGAGGTATCTTTATTTGCATATTAATTGGATTTACTTGATCATATTTAATTAATGAATGAATGACTAAATTACTAGACAAATTATGATCAAAATCTAGAGTTACGATGATTACATTCTTTCACCTAGGTTTGTGAGGTCACCATTGAGTCCATAGGTATACATGTAATAATGCATTATAATTAACATGTCAGTAGTACATTCTTATATGAATGGTTATCTTATAATTTTCTATGTACATGTGCACTAGTTGAATGTTGGAGCTTCGACTTTGACACCGCACACTGGAGAATGTGGTGGAACTTTCACAGAGGTATCATTTACTCATTAGTAGGGTTGTAAAAAATATATGTAATCTTGATAACTGCATAATTTACTTTTTTTGTTTCATTTTCAGCTTTTGACATCAGAGACTCCTTCTGTCCGTGATACTTGGGATTGTGGAGTAGCTGTAGCAGTAGCTAGTTCTGAAGCACTGACTGAGGTATGAAATAGATCACTTAACTTTAATTGTTATTTTAATAGTTTGTATTGAATTTTATAATGATATCCATGTATGTATTTTAATTATTATTTTGATCATTGTTGTAGGGACTTATGACTCTAGATCACCAGCATCCACCTTCGGTGGATGAACATAGTGACTATATGCTAGCGGTAAGCCAATATTCAATTTTATGTCATTGTATAATTCAATTTTGATGTGTATTAGTTATCTCTATCTATTTATTTTTTTATCAGGTCGAGCTACAGAAGAGTCTAGACAAGAGGATGAGTGAGCACACTCGAAAGACTACGGCATCCACTGCATCTCCATCGACATGACGATCGAAGATAGCTCAGGATTTGTTTTCTTCCCCTAGCGGGAAAAGACTAGATTAGGGATATGGATTATATGCCTATATAGAATTAGTGGACATATTTTTTGTATATTGTATCAGTGATACATTGTACATCCATTTGGCTTTGAGGAAGCCAGTTTTACTGTATTGAATATATTCAATGTATGACATTATTGGACATATATATTTGATTTCATGCCCTACAAATATATATTTTTTATGTTTAGGTATGCAATTCATGTGTTTGGTGTATTGATGTATACTAAATTATGTTTATGTTCATGTCTTTGCTTTGTAAATTTCCCATGCCTTATAGTTATGCTTGTATGTTTATCAATGTATGTTTAACTTGCTAACTGGGCTACAAATGTCAGTCACTATCCTCAATAATAGTCAATTCCTTAACTGTAATAATAACAAAAGTAATGAAATGAATGCATAAATGTATAAATATAATATAAGGATTCCTGGGGTACCCTAATGTTGGAAAGATTTCTTTTATTAATAAGATTACTATGGTAGATGTGGATGTGCAACCTTATGCTTTTACAAACTAACTTCTAATTGTCCCCTAACTGACTAATTGTTAATGACAAACACTAGAATGCATATTTGCACTCATCCTACTGCTCACCCCGGAGTCGTCGGTGTCGTTCTAACAATTGTGTGCCAAAAAAGGTTGTCAGTAGCATTTAGCCGACCATTCAAAATTTTTGGAACAAACGGTTCGATGCTACGACCGATGGTTTGAAAGATATGCAACATTGGCCATTTGAACTAAGGAACACTTTGAGTTCTGACACCGACCAAGAATGTGTTGCTGAATTTTTAAAAAGTTGAATCTTTGAAAACTAAGATAGGCTTTTGTAGGCCCCAACAACATAGTCTCATAGCACCTAACAGATAGATTCTACCTCACACGAGCTCTGAGATATGACCCCGCAAAGATCATTGATTTCATGCTTAAGAGACCTTGAGGGACACCTCAGCCTGGAGTCGTCGGTGAGGTTCGAACGACTGTGTGTGGTGAACAAGGTTTCCCCTACCATTTACCTGACCATTCAGAGCTATTGGAACTGATGGTTCAATGCTACGACCAACAGTTTGAAAGATACACAATGTTGGCCATTTGAACTGAGGAACACTTTGAGTTCTGACACCAACCGAGAATGTGTTGCCAAATTTAAAAGAAGTTGAATCTCTAAAAACTAAGATAGGCTTTTGTAGGCCCCAGAAACACGGTCCTGTAGCACCTAATGGATCCAATCTACCTCACATGAACTCTAAGATACAATCCCACAAAGATCGTCCATTCCATGCTTAAGGGACCTTGAGGGACACTTCAGCATGGAGTCATCGGCGGGGTTTGAATGACTATGTGTGGTGAGTAAGGTTGCCACTAGCATTTACCAAATCATCTGGAGCTATTCAAATAGATGGTTCGATGCTACGACTGACGGTTTGAAAGATACGCAACGTTGGTCATTTGAACTAAGGAACACCTTAAGTTTCGACACCAACCGAGAATGTGTTGCCAATTTTAAACAAAGTTGAATCTCCAAAAATTGAGATAGGCTTTTGTAAGCCCTGGCAACATGGTCCCGTAGCACCTAACAGATCAATTCTACCTTGCATGAGCTCTAAGATATGACCCTACAAAGATCACTGATTTCATGCTAAAGAGACCTTGAGGGACACTTCAACACGGAGTCATCAGTGGGGTTTGAATAACTATGTGTGCTGAATGAGGTTTCCCCTAGTGTTTAGCCAACCATTTGGACCTGTTGGAACTGATGGTTTGATGCTACGATCGACGGTTTGAAAGATACGCAATGTTGGCCATTTGAACTGAGGAACACTTTGAGTTCTGACACCGACTGAGAATGTGTTACCAAATTTAAAGGAAGTTGAATCTCTAAAAACCATGATAGGCTTTTGTAGGCCCTAGCAACACAATCCCATAGCACCTGATGGATCGATTCTACTTTGCACGAGCTCTGAGATATGACTTCGCAAAGATCATTGATTTCATGCTTAAGAGACCTTGAGGGACACTTCAACTCAGAGTCATCAGCGGGGTTTGAATGACTGTGTGTGCTGAATGAGGTTGCCCCTAGCATTTACTCGACCATTCGGAGCTGTTGGAACTGACGGTTCAATTCTACGACCAATGGTTTGAAAGATACACAACGTTGGCCATTTGAACTGAGGAACACTTTGAGTTCTGACACCGACCAAGAATGTGTTGCCAAATTTAAACAAAGTTGAATCCCTGAAAACTGAGACCAAATTTTGTAGGCCTCGGTAACATAGTCCTATAGCACTTGACAGATCGATTCTACCTCGTACGAGCTTTGAGATATGACCCTACAAAGATTATTGATTTCATGCTTAAGAAACCTTAAGTGACACTTTAGCATGGAGTCATCGGCGGGGTTCGAACAACTATGGGTATCAAGTGAGGTTGCCACTAGCGTTTACCTAACCATTCAGAGCTATTGGAACTGACGGTTCGATGCTACGACCGACGGTTGGAAAAATATGCAACGTTGGCCATTTCAGCTGAGGAACACTTTGAGTTCTGACACCGACCGAGAATGTGTTGTTAAATTTAAAAGAAGTTGAATCTCTAAAAATTGAGATAGGCTTTTGTAGCCCCTGACAACATAGTCCTGTAGCAACTGATGGATCAATTCTACCTCGCACGAGCTTTGAGATATGACCCCGTAAAGATCATTGATTCCATGCTTAAGGGACCTTGAGGGACACTTCAGCACGGAGTCATTGGCGGGGATCAAACGATTGTGCATGGTAAAAAAGGTTGCCACTAGTGTTTACCCAGTCATCTAGAGCTATTAAAATAGACGGTTCAATGCTACGACCGACAGTTTTAAAGATATGCAACGTTGGTCGTTTGAACTGAGGAACACCTTGAGTTTTGACACCAACCTAGAATGTGTTGCCGATTTTAAATGAAGTTGAATCTCCAAAAATTGAGATAGGCTTTTGTAGGCCACAGAAACATGGTCTTGTAGCACCTAATTGATCAATTATACCTCACATGAGCTCTGAGATATGACCCCGCAAAGATCGCTAATTTCATGCTTAAGAGACCTTGAGGGACACTTTAGCACAGAGTCATTGGCGGGGTTCGAATGACTATGGGTCTCAAAAAAGGTTGCTACTAGCATTTATCCTACCATTTGAAGTTGTTGGAATAGATGGTTTGATGCTACGATCGATGGTTGGAAAGATACGCAACGTTGGCTATTTCAGCTGAGGAACACTTTGAATTCTGACACCGACCGAGAATGTGTTGCCAAATTTAAATGAAGTTGAATCTCTAAAAACTAAGACAAAATTTTGTAGGCCTCGAAAACATGGTCCCATACCAACTAACAGATTGATTCTACCTCACATGAGCTCCGAGATATGACCCCGCAAAGATCGTCAATTCCATGCTTAAGGGACCTTGAGGAACACTTCAACACAAAGTTGTCGGCAGGGATCGAATGCCTGTGTGTGGCGAATGAGGTTGCCACTAGTGTTTATTCGGCCATCTAGAGCTGTTGGAATAGATGGTCTAATGCTATGACTGATGGTTGGAAACATACACAATGTTGGTCATTTTAGCTGAGGAACACTTTAAGTTTTGACATCGACCGAGAATGTGTTGCTGATTTTAAACGAAGTTGAATCTCCAAAAATTGAGATAGGCTTTTGTAGGCCCCAACAACATGGTCTTGTAGAAACTAATGGATCCATTCTACCTTGCACGAGCTCTGAGATATGACCCTACAAAGATCATTGATTCCATGCTTAAGGGACCTTGAGGGACACTTCAGCACAAAGTCATCGGCGGGGATCGAAGGACTGTGCATGGAAAATGAGGTCACCACTAGCATTTACCTGACCATCCGGATCTGTTGGAATAGATGGTTCAATGCTACAACCAATGGTGTGAAAGATACACAACATTGGCCATTTCAGCTGAGGAACACTTTGAGTTCTAACACTGACCGAGAATGTGTTACCGATTTTAACCAAAGTTGAATCTCCAAAAACTAAGACAAACTTTTATAGGCCCCAACAACATGATCCCATAGCACCTAATGGATCCATTATAACTCACATGAACTCTAAGATACGACCCCGCAAAGATCACCCATTCCATGCTTAAGGGACCTTGAGGGACACTTCAACACGGAGTCATCAGTGGGGATCGAAGGACTATGCATGGTGAACAAGGTTGCCACTATCATTTACCCGGCCATCCAAAGCCATTGCAATAGATGGTTTGATGCTACGACCGATGGTTGGAAAGATACACAACATTGGTCATTTCAGCTAAGGAACACCTTGAGTTCTGACACTGACTGAGAATGTGTTGCCAAATTTAAACAAAGTTAAATCTCTAAAAACTGAGATAGGCTTTTGTAGGCCCTGGCAACACGGTCCTGTAGCAACTAATAGATTGATTCTACCTCACATGAGCTTCAAGATATGACCCCACAAAGATCATCGATTCCATGCTTAAGGGACCTTGAGGGACACTTCAGCACGGAGTCATCGGCGGGGATCGAAGGACTGTGGGTGGTGAACAAGGTTGCCACTAGTGTTTACCCAGCCATCCAAAGCTATTGGAACAAATAGTTCAATGCTATGACCGACGGTTGGAAAGATACGCAATGTTGGCCATTTCAGCTAAGGAACACCTTGAGTTCTAACACCGACCGAGAATGTGTTGCCAAATTTAAATGAAGTTGAATCTCTGAAACCAAGATAGGCTTTTGTAGGCCCCAGCAACATGGTCCCGTAGCAACTGATGGATCAATTCTACCTCACATGAGCTCTAAGATATGATCTCACAAAGATTGTCGATTTCATGCTTAAGGGACCTTGAGGGACACTTCAGCATAGAGTCATCGATGGGGATCAAACGACTATGCATGGCAAATAAGGTTTCCACTAGCATTTACCTAGCCATCTAGAGCTATTGGAATAGATGGTTTGATGCTACAACTGATAGTTGAAAAGATATGCAACATTGGCCATTTTAGCTGAGGAACACCTTGAGTTCTGACACCCGACCGAGAATGTGTTGCCAAATTTAAACAAAGTTGAATCTCCAAAAACTGAGATAGGCTTTTGTAGACCCAAGAAACATGGTCTCATAGTATCTAATAGATTGATTCTACCTCACACGAGCTCTGAGATATGACCCCACAAAGATCACCAATTCCATGCTTAAGGGACCTTGAGGGACACTTCAGCACAGAGTCATCAGTGGGGATCGAATGAATGTGTGTGGTGAATGAGGTTTCCACTAACATTTACTCAGCCATCCAAAGCATTTAGAATAGACGGTTCGATGCTACAACCGATGGTTGGAAAGATACGCAACGTTGGTTGTTTCAAGCTGAGGAACACTTTGAGTTCTGACACCGACTGAGAATGTGTTGCCAAATTTAAATGAAGTTGAATCTCTAAAAAATGAGATAGCCTTTTGTAGGCCCTGGCAACACAGTCCTATAGCAACTAATGGATTGATTCTACCTTGCACGAGCTCTGAGATATGACCCCTTAAAGATCGTTGATTCTATGCTTAAGGGACCTTGAGGGACACTTCAACACAAAGTCATTGGCGGGGATCAAACGACTGTGCATGGAGAATGAGGTTGCCACTAGCGTTTACCCGGCCATCTGAAGCTGTTGGAATAGATGGTTCAATGCTATGACCAATAGTTTGAAAGATACGCAATGTTGGCTGTTTCAACTGAGGAACACCTTGAGTTCTGACACCGACCGAGAATGTGTTGCCGATTTTAAATGAAGTTGAATCTCCAAAAATTGAGATAGGCTTTTGTAGGCCCTAGCAACATGGTCCCGTAGAAATTGATAGATCTATGCTACCTCACACAAGGTTAGAGATATGACCCCACAAAGATCACTAATTTCATGCTTAAGGGACCTTGAGGGACACTTCAGCACGGAGTCGTCAGTGGTGATCGAATGACTGTGCATGGTGAACGAGGTTGCCACTAGTGTTTACTCAGCCATTCGGAGCTATTGGAATAGATAGTTCAATGCTACAACCAATGGTTGGAAAAATATGCAACGTTGGCCATTTTAGCTGAGTAACACCTTGAGTTCTGACACCGACTGAGAATGTGTTGTCGATTTTAAATGAAGTTGAATCTCCAAAAACCAAGATGGTCTTTTGTAGGCCTGGCAACATGGTCCCATAGAAATTGATAGATCCATGCTACCTTGCACAAGCTCTGAGATACGACCCCACAAAGATCACTAATTTCATACTTAAGGGACCTTGAGGGACACTTTAGCATGGAGTCATCGGCGGTGATCAAATGACTATGTGTGGCATGTACTTGCATGAGGACATTATATATTACAAAAATCCTACACAGAAGCAGCTGGCAAGCCGCTCAAAAAGTAGTAACTGATAGCAAGTGGGATAATGCAGATGCTTTAATAAACCACTATCTTCTTTACTCAAGCAACATCTGGTTCATCTACTCGACTGGGGCATGTTTGGGAACAGATAGTCTCCATTTAAACTCAAGTCTCTAGAATTAGTTATATTTGTCAGTGGAGGAGATACACCCATTGGATCTACAATAACTTCATGCTCATTGGAATTTCCATTACTCTTCAATTGGGATACTCTTTCCAAAATTGCATCTACCCTTTTACCAATTTGGGAAATTAATGGGTCTATCTATTGTAAAATGAGGAGTGAGACTGCCTTGCCAAAGGTGGCAATGAACTTACATTTCAAGGATAATGCCCAAGTCCCGTAAATGTAAGATCATTGATGAATAGTCATTTCTAATAGAAATATTTGTGGTGCTAGAATGAAGTGCATGACCAAATTCTTTGCCTGCTAACGAACCAATTTGGGAAATTAATGGGTCTATTTGTGGACCTCGAGGGAGTTGGTCACCTAAACAAGAACCTTGAGATGAAGTAGGAACTTCTCTATGAAAGAGATCAGTACCTTGAGAAGCTCTCCACTTGTCAGCTGAATTAAAAACCTTAGACCATAGATGGCTTCCCTTTGTTGTAAAATGAGGAGTGAGACTACCTTGCCAAAGGTGGCAATGAACTTACATTTCAAGGATAATGCCCAAGTCCCCATAAATGCAAGGCCATTGACAAATAGTCATTTCTAATATAAATATTTGTGGTGCTAGAATGAAGTGCATGACAAAATTCTTTGCCTACTAATGAACCAATTTGGGAAATTAATGGGTCTATTTGTGGACCTCCAAGGAGTTGGTCACCTAAATGAGAACCTTGAGATGAAGCAGGAACTTCTCTATGAAAGAGATCAATACCTTGAGAAGCTCTCCACTTGTTAGCTAAATTAAAACCTTGGACCATAGATGGCTATCCTTTGTTGTAAAATGAGGAGTGAGACTGCCTTGACAAAGGTGGAAATGAACTTACATTTCAAGGATAACGCCCAAGTCCCATAAATGCAAGGCCATTGATGAATAGTCATTTCTAATAGAAATATTTGTGGTGCTAGAATGAAGTGCATGACCAAATTCTTTTCCTGCTAACAAACCAATTTGGGAATTTAATGGGTCTATTTGTGGACCTCCAAGGAGTTGGTCACCTAAACGAGAACCTTGAGATGAAGCAGGAACTTCTCTACGAAAGATATCAGTACCTTGAGAAGCTCTCTACTTGTCAGCTGAATTAAAACCTTGGACCATAGATGGCTGCCCTTTGTTGTAAAATGAGGAGTGAGACTACCTTGCCAAAGGTGGCAATGAACTTACATTTCAAGGATAATGCCCAAGTCCCATAAATGCAAGGCCATTGACAAATATTCATTTCTAATAGAAATATTTGTGGTGCTAGAATGAAGTGCATTACCAAATTCTTTGCCTGCTAACGAACCAATTTGGGAAATTAATGGGTCTATTTGTGGGCCTGGAGAGCTGGCTAGGCATGCTTCTAATTCTGAAGGAAGTAAGGCTATTACCAAGTTTCCTACTGCTCTGGGTTAGGTTTTGTTGGAAGATTTTAGGTTTTTTGTACATGGTGTTTATGGCAGGCTTGTTTAGAAGTTGGTTTTGGCTTGGGTTTATGTGTGGAAGTTAATGCTGAACTGGGATCTTAGTGTATGTAAAGAATATATGAATTATGCTATGTATGCTGTGAAAAATCTCTGAACTATAAGATTTCTATTATAAAGTTTTTTTTATTAATAATGAGAAATATTTTTACAACTCAGCTCAATAGGAGCACCGAAGGAAAGAGCTGAGCAGAGAAAACCTTCCGATATTGCCCCAAAAAATAGAAGAAGAAGGTTGTCATTAAATGTTACAAACTTCCCATTATACATACAGGGTAATGCATGAGCAATTTATAGTCCACCCAATTTACAATGCTATATAAATTTGACATGTTACAATATTTTGTATCTCTATTTAGTCCAATGAACCAATTGGGTCTTCCCTACCCTTGATTGTCTCAAGTATTGCCTCGTGGTCTGACTCACGAACCTTCCAAAGAGTTTTATCATTTGGTCTTCCCCCATATCTATTTAAGTGGACATTTGATGCAACGACGAGGTTTGAATAATGAAGAATCTTTCTGTGTGTCTCCCAATCCTTGAAAAACCACAACCTAGGGTTCTTCATAGCATACCATCTAAGCCATGTACCAGTTACAACCACTGCTCCTATAGGGTATTCTAATTCTTCACCATCAATAACCGAGTGATCTAATTTCTTTTTTGCCTCTACACAAGGACACAAATAATAATTTTTCCCTTCTTCATTGTCTTCAGGTGCAATAACAGCAAAAACATGGCTTGTAATGATATAAACATAATGAGAACATTAGTTTACTAAATATTTATGATAAAGTACTAAATTTGAGATTATTTGTATGTGGAAAATACAGACCTGGTTGCACTAGATCATATAAGTGATCAAAGTCAATGGATGATTCCATTTCTGTTGGTTGTAGTGATTCATGGGGATGATAGGAGGCAAGTG
Source organism: Chamaecyparis obtusa (assembly GCA_027943335.1). Lineage (NCBI taxonomy): Eukaryota > Viridiplantae > Streptophyta > Pinopsida > Cupressales > Cupressaceae > Chamaecyparis > Chamaecyparis obtusa. The sequence continues at coordinate 362,534 of BSBK01005644.1, forward strand.
GACTCAAAATACGTGTATACCATTTGTCAACCCATTCCTTTGACTCACACCCATCCCAATCTTCATCTACACATGATGAACAAAAGCACACCATATGTCGTGTGTGGATACTCCATGAACCTGCATTACAACTTCTAAAAGAGTGTAGCTCACTCAATCCTATCAATGTACAACAATCCTCATATGGTGCAATGTTAGTTTCATCCATCAACCAAAAAAATCTATGAGCTACAGACTCACCTTCATTACCTGGACCCATTGTAGCATTACAGCACTAGATAATACATCCCACATCTGACAATGTTGCTTTCTCTTTGTACTTTAATTCTTCACGTGCTAAGGCTCTTTTAATACATGCACCTGTGCCATCGTGCTCTCCCTTTCTATGACCAGCCTCTGTGAAATTCCATATATATTGAATTCCAGTAATCTTATGCATCCTGCACAACCAATAAAATATCCATGAATTCTTGAATTGGGATGCACAATTATTTGACCAAATGATATGTCAATGATATTTTATGCCCCTGTTTTCCAAATGACCATAAAATAGTTGAAAGCAACAGTGTACAAACTCTGTAGAATGTGAGCGATCATCGCTGATATAAAAATGATACTCCCTCAATATCTTCTTGTTCTCCTCTGTACTATCTGGTGCATGCATGAATGCTATATGAACAAATATAGCAACATGTTGAGAGCTATAATACTTTGCTTGCACCTCATTCTGTGGTTGTAGTGTGTAGTTCTCTGCAAACTCCACAACTAAAACAATGGTATCAAGTGGGAATGTGTCCTTGCACAACTTGAATTGCATATCCAACCATCACGCTCTATGTGTATGCCTTGCATACTCATAAATAATTTTTTTACAATAAATGTCCATGAACTGATACACTGCAATTTTTTCAATTACTAAATCACATCTTTTAGCCTCTTTTCCATCTTTTAGATTGTATGTCATGGTCTTATATTTTCCAAATTCCACTATTTCATTACCGATTGCATGTGTACTCTCCATATGTTGACAAATTGGCAAATGTCGTAAACCTCCGCAATCTATGCATGTACCATTCAAGCATGAGAGCTTGTAAAATTGTTGACCATCCACTATTTCACATAAAATGGTAGATATTAATTCCCTTGAACATCTAGGAGGGACATTTATGTTACAATCCTACAAAACATTGTTAGAGTGCAAACCTACACATATATTCCTATAAAGTTCAAAATGGTTAGAAAATTCAATATGTACCCTACAACAACAAGTTGTGCGTGTGTGATTTATCTTGACATAAAAAGGTTTACACATTTCAAAATATCTCTGACTAATTTTAATTTGAGGATACGTATGCATAAATTTTGCAAAGAATTGTGTCTGAGTTGAATCCAAAAAATGTTTTGGATATGGAACACAAATTCAACTACCAATCCTCCTTCTTACAACATCTCTTTGATTAGGAGATACCTATGTATTCTTCTTCCAAAATTCTTCAATCAAGGATTTCAAAGCTTCAACAATTGCTTTTTCTTTTCACAATAGTCTACCGGAAAATGCCCATAACTCATTGCTATTTGGATCTTCCACTCTTTGACACCTTCCCAGAGCTCTCATTAGAGACTTTCTACTTATTTTCAATATTTTGCTTGTCTTTCTAATGGGTCAAGATTTCTTCATTTGAGTACTTACTATCATTGATGTAAGTACACATCATGTGACATTACTATCTTTCGTGCATGATGTAGAACCCACACTCTCATATGCAGTCATTAGATTCTTTACAATAGATTTCTCACTTGACTCGTCCATCGTTCTTAGCCAAAGAATCTTCATGATGGGCCTAAATTTCAGATTTCTCATCATTTCAACAAATAGTTGACATCTTCCTATCATGTTTAAATTCTCAAAAAAAGATCT